>VXAY01007253.1:5008-19964 GCA_013399855.1 Oxyruncus cristatus
AGAAGAGACTTTTCTCCTCCTGGACTGATACAGGGGGGAGGGGTAATTTTATATATACATAGAATTTTCTTCATAAGAAAACCTAGTTAAAATTGTTGTATATATATTATTCTTTAGTCTTTATCCTGCTAGTAATAAAGTTCATATTATTCTCCCACATCAAGTCTCTTTTTTCTGTATATAACTTCTCTCACCTTATAGCAATTGTGTAAAGAGTTTGAAAAAAATTAGTCCAGAGTAAACCCACAACAGACCCCTCTATGGGCTTTCAGTTTCAAACAAAAAAATGCTGTCAATTCACAGAATTCTCACCTTTACTGTATCTGACACAGAAGAAACATTCCCATACTGGACATGCTTACGGAGATGATTACAGATGGCTCGGAGCGTTGGATGAACTTCCACACAAAATTTACATTTGTAGCCTACTACTTTCCTCTCCTTAAGGTTTGAAGCATTTTCCAAGTGTCCAAAACCCTATTGAAGCACATGAGTATTAATCAGTTGCGCTAATGTAACACTGAAACATGCTTTGAATATCTCACTTTTAGGAATATACTCAGACCAGGGAAATAGCCTTTAGTGTACACGTGTATTGGGTCTGGCTGGCATGGAGTTAACTTCCCCATAGCTTTGCATTGGTAGCTGGAAGGGTGTTGAGAACACACCAGTGTTTTGGCTACATTCCCCTGCCTCACCCCCAAAGACCAGTAGGCTGGGGATGGGCAAGATCTTGGGAGGAGATATAACTGGGACAGCTGGCCCAAACTGACCAAAGGGATATTCCATACCATATGACATCTGCTCAGATATAAAAGTTAAGAGAAAGGAGGGGGGGGGGACACGACAACACATTAGTTATTATGTGTTGCCTTCTGCAGCAACCACTATGTGTGATGAAACCCTGCTTCCCGAGAAGTGTCTGGACATCGCCTGCTGATGGGAAATAGAGAATAAATCTTTTGTTTTCCTTTGCTTCTGCATGCAGCCTTTGCTTTTGCTTTATCAACCTGCCTTTATCTTGATCCACGAGTTCTTTTTTATCTTATTTTCTTCCCCCATGTCCTGATGAGGAGTGGGAGTGATAGAGTGGCTTGGTGGGCATCTGGTGTCCAGACAAGGTCAACCCACTACAACATCCTATTGTGCAAAACTTCAACCTCAATTTGCACTGACTTCTATTAAAGCCCACAAAATAGGTGGACAGGACATGCACAGAAAAAACCTTGAGTATCTGCATAATAGTAGTCCCCTATAAGACCATTCATTTTTGACTTAAAAGACCAAGTCGTACTCTTTGATGGTTCCCCTCCCCCATCCAATTGTATGCTTTTCTACAGCAAGTAGTTACTCCAGATAGGGAGAAGGGTACAGAAAAGAGTAGCAGAATTTGGTCTTCTGTTCATAGAAACACTTGCCCAAAGCTTGAAGTTATTGGATAGATGCACTTAAACATCAAGTTCTTAATCAGAAAATATACTGAGAAGGAAATTGCTGTGTTATTTCAAGGTGCATGGATGAGCAGTAGAATGGGATATTTGTTAAAAAATCTATGAGAAAACAAACAGTAACCTTGCAAAAGATACAGATAGCCATCCATAAGGGTGGGAAGAAGGAAGAATGATATGGAAAATCCTGAAGGAAACAATTGGAGGGAACAGAGCATCCCATGGAGCCTAGGAATAGGTGGAGAATTAAGGAAATTAAAGCAGAATATGTAACTGATTTATAGAGCCCATTGACATGATGAGTCACTCATTAACCTGCATTCATTTGGCTGTTAAAGTTAACATGAAAGTAGGTATTAGTAATAAGGATCCTCTTGACATATAGAAGAACAGCTTTTGGTTTGTTTTTCACCCTGGGGAGAAGAAGCAGAGAAGGAGACCAGGCACACAAATCCTTACCCTCTCTTGTTTGAAATCTGCAAAAGCACCATCTGCATATTTCTGCTTGCTCAAAAGCTGCTTCCTCCTCTCCTGACGTTTGGCACGCTTCTGGAATTCCTCATTGTGGCCATTCAAGTGTGCAGTCAGCTCTACCGTGCTATGCAATTTTGTATCACAGTGCTTGCACTGGTAGACGGAATTATGAGAGTGAGTGCCACTTCCCAGTATGGTAAAGTCTCTCTTCAAATCCTTGCTGTGGTGATCAGTATAATGCATGCACAGCAGCTCTGCTGTGCTGAAGGACAGCTTGAAACATTTTATGCATCTGAAGGGAAGCCACTCAGTTTCCTGAGCCTTGCTCTCCACCTCATAGTTATTCCTTTCCTCAGTTGGAGTTGACTTGTCATGTTCATCAGCATACATAGCAGTGAAGTAGCCCCCCAGCTTGCTTGCATGCTGCTTCTTAGGGAAAACACCAGGGTGACGCTTCATGTAGTGGGACACAATACCTTTCTTGCTAAAAGATTGAAAGGAACAAAGTGAGCACTTCTTCTTTTCCACAGCCCTTCTCAGCTCCTCACTTAACTGAGGAGTGTCATCTTTGGGAGGAGATGGAATGATCACTTTATTGGGTTTGTCGCTTACTGTCCTGGAGGCTGCTAAACAATGAGTGTAGTAAGCATCAATGTCATGTCTTTTCTGGTAGTGTGCTGCAAGCCCTTTACGGATAGGGTTGGTGTAGGAACACAAAGCACACTTGAAAAGGTTATTATTGCCTTCTGGTTGTGCCCGAACATTATTATGTTTGATGCGGTAGTGCCTGGCTATCCCCTTTCGTGTAGAACAGAAGTATTTGCAGAGCTGACACCGGAACACTGTGTGAGACACTAAGTGAGAACTGGAGAAATGAGGTGCTGGGATAGAGATTTCTCCAACATTATCAGCAGCAATTTCTGGGGAGGCCTTGATTTCAGTCACCATGTCTGGCTCCGCTGAGGTAAACACCTTTGGTGGTGACTTAACAAAAACATCAAATTCAGGTTGATCATGATATTTCTCATAGTGAATTTTGAGCTTCTCCAGTGCACCATAGGTGTAAGGGCAGAGTTTGCACCGATAAGCACCATAGCCTTGCTTGAAAATCCTACACGTCTCTTCTATGTCATTCTGGGCAATGTGATTTGACTGTTCCACATCATGCACAAAGTCTTCAGCAGTGACTTTTACTGATGGGTGCCGTTTCTGGTAATGTGTGAGGACACCATGAATGCGTGTGTTAATGTATGGGCAATGTCTGCACTTGTACACAGCCCCTGGATTAATGTCTGTGCCCTGTGCAAAGTCAGCAGCTTTCACTTTCATGCCAGGATGCTTTTTGCCATAATGTGTCAGGAGGCCATGCAAGTTATTGTACTCAGACTGGCAAACTGTACACTGATATGGAGTGGAGATGGCAGGGTTTGCAGAAGTCAGCTGAATAGTTTTTTCCTGGGAAAGGCTGGGGTCCTCCACATCCTGCTCCATCTGTGATAGAACCTGGTTTTCAGAATTAATCCTGGCCCTAACTTTATCAAGTCGTGTGCCAATTTTCTCAGCAGCATCTTTCTCCTTAATGATATCTAACAATACAGATTCATCCTCATTCATAGTCCAAGGGTGAAAAGCCTGGTAATGATTAGTAATTTCCCAAATGGAAGATGCTTCAAAAATGCAGTCTCTGCATCTATAGGTCTTTGCCTCTGTTGGCATCACTAGGGTAGGAGGGGAAGGATCTAGACCTACCCAGAGTTTAGTTACCATATATGTATAGTCAACATAATGTTCAGGATGTCTCCTTTGATAATGCACAAGCAAACCACTGGGTTCTGTATGTGAATAAATACACCATTCACAGTGATAACCAGCTTCTATCAAGCCATCCAAAAATGCCCATCTCAGAAGGGATGTGACTGTGGCCTTCAGATTCGGGTGGTCTTTCTTAATATGCTTCCTCAGTGCATAGAAATAAGGTGATGTGTAGCTGCACTGCCTGCATTTGAGGGCTCTCAGCTTTGTCTTGTCCTGTTCAGTGCTAGAGGTGTGAGCAGGCAGGCTGCCAGATGATTTCTTCTGGTTACGATCACAAAGGCTTCTAATTGTGGCTGTGTGCTGCCTAATCACATCTGCATTGGCTTTGAAATCACGATGCTTCTTTTGATAATGAATGAGAAGGCTTTTCACAGTCCGGTTTCCATAATCACAGTGCTGGCAGAAGAACATTTTGTTCTCAGGGGTATTTGCAGAGCTTTCAGAACTGCCCTGGCTTAACTGCTGCACTGACACTGGCATTTTCTGAATCCCAGGTGGCAGCTCACCAGCCTTCATCATTGCTGCAGTAGGGGGTGCCTGCCTGATGTACTTGGCAGTGACCTTTATTTCTGGATGTCTTTTCTGATAGTGAACAAGCACTCCCACAACTGAACGGTTGCTGTATGAACAGTGTTTGCAATAGTAGAGTTCAGGAGCAAGGTCTGGGAGCAGTGGTGGGGGAGGTGGAGGTTGAGAAGCCAAGTTGGACAGTTTTGAGGAGACAAACACTCCCATCTCAAAAGACATTTGAGCCAGGGCCGAGCCCCTGTCAACAGATGCTATATGCATGGTCTTCTGAATTCTGAAATATGATGCTTTTTCTTCAGGGTGTTTTTTCTGGTAATGCACCAGAACTGAATGCATGTTAGGGCTTGCAAATGAGCACACATCACAGTCATAAACAATCACAGAACTGACCAAATGTGCCTTCTGGTTTTCATATTCAGGACTAAAAGTCTTTATGGCACCTTTGTTAAAACTTGCTGGCACAATAGTCCCATGAGCCACAGGGGTGGAGGTTGCCATAGTTTTTGGAGCAGAATTTAAGATCTCTCTCAGTGTCTGAGACTCTGTGTTTAGCCCCTCTTGCTGCTCAACAACATAGCTTGAAAATATCATTGCATTGTTAATTTTCACTGATGGATGCATTCTTTGGTAATGCGGCATCAGGCTTCTAACATTTGGGCTAGTGTAAGAACAGAAGTGACAGCAGTAGATCAGATCAGAGTGATCAGAGTTCAATACATTCATAGCTTCAGGGTGATGCTCTCCGTAGTGTCGCTGCAGGTCTTCAAAGTTCATATAGTCAGTATAGCACTCAAGACATCTGTATACTGCACTGAGATCATTTGGATCCAGGATATACCTAAAGCTGAATTTTATGTAGGGGTGCATCCGTTGGTAGTGGGTGCTAACGCTCCTGGCAGATTTGTTGCTAAAATCACAGTGTTTACAATAGTAACGCCTGCCAGAACCATTAATCTCCACATTTTTGTTGTTCTGATCATGGTAATTCACATTTGGCTGTCTTCCCAGAACAGAGGCATTAGGGCTCTGTTGATCTTTCATGTTAATGGAAGAAAAATAATCTTCCTCATCTTCAGATAAAATGAGCTCGATCTCTGCTCCATTGGTGGAATTATAATCATGATGCATGTTTATGAAGTTTGCATCTTTCTGGTAATCATTAGTTTCTCTCCCCCACATTTGCTGCAGTGCATAAGAACTAGAAACCTCTACCATTGGTTTTGTTTGTTCTTCTTCTCTGTCTAATTCTACTTCTATCTCCACCTCCTCTTCCTCATAATCCTCTACATTAATCATAGCATCTTCTTGCTGCTTGTTTTGGTTTATTTTGTTCTGCAGGTTGCTTGCTATTTCATCAATTCTAGTTCTTTTCTTCACTGGTGAGAGATCCAAAGGGCAGTCATTTGACACCTTCTGAGTGACCCTAGCAACAAAGTTATTTTTAGACAAGAGACCAAGAATTGAGGTCTGGCTTTTCTTCATTGTGCTGACAGAGGTAAGAACATCTGCCTCACTCTCTTGAGGCATGTTGGATGGCAGTCCATCATATTTTGGTAAGTTGTCACAAAATGAGTGTTTATGCTGCTGATGAACTCTGAGGCCTTTCAAAGTAGTAGTAGAATAGTTACACATTGTGCACTTATAAGGATGCTGTAAATGGGGTTGAGGCAACTGCTGCTGTTGCTGCTGCACTGTTTCCATCATCCCAGCTGACTTTCTTCCATTTATAGTTCCATTTTCAGAAGAAACCATGTTGTCATTCAAAGAGGAGACAATGTTTTCACTCTGAGAATTCACAGTGTCCCAGTTTGATGTTGTACATGCATGACATTGCCTATGAACTCCAAGCTTTAACAAATTCTTACAGGTAAAAGGACACTCAATGCATTTGTATACAGTTGTCTTCCCAGACAGGTGGATATTCTCAATGTGACGGGAGATGCTTCGGCGGTGCACTGTGAGGAAAGGACAAAAAGGACATTGGAACCTGTTCATGTATCTTCTAAAAGGAATCCCTTTCGTTTCCAACAGCTTGTTGCCATTAGATCCCATCAGTTGCTCTGCAGATATTCCTGAAGTCTGGTTGTCCACTGAGTTCAAGCCATTCTCACTGTCCACTTCATTTAGCTCTTTGTCTGAGCTGGAGTCATTTAGCATACTGCTTGTTTCCAAGTCAGCAGAGGAATTTGTCATGTCAGCAACTCCATAGTGGGATCTGTCAGGCAAATGGACCATGCTGAAGTTGTGAGGTAATTTAGACGTCATTTGAGGATAAGACACAGAATAAAACTTAGAGGATATAGAAGAGTTGGGCCTGATAAGAGAATTGCCCATAGAGCTTCTGAAGTTTGAGGCATCAGCATTCAACATATCACATCCTGTCATATTCATAGAGATATAAGTAGAGTTTGGGGAGGCATTCTGGGCTCTATTACTCTGCATATCAGGCACACTAGTTCTGTCTTGTTCCTGCCTCAAACTTGACAGTATTTTCACCATGCTGCGGTGCTTCTTCATCATATGGTCACACCAGCGCTCCCTTCGAGGTGTCTGGTAACTGCACCATTCACAGCAAAAGTTGCCTCTGGACTTTGTTAGAGGTTTGACCATGGACTCCAAAATGCTTCGTTCTACCACCTCCTCAGGCAATTCCTGGCAGGGTTCCTGCACTGGCACAGAGGCAGATGTCAATTCAGATAGAGCAGAGGCAGCAGTAGGAGTTAAACTCTCCTTCAGATTTTTTTTGTGATACATTTTCTGGTGCTTAATAATCCTTGTGCGCCTTGGTGATTTGTAGGTGCAGAACTGGCAAGAGAAAACTTTGCCAAATCCCTCGTGCATCATGATGTTGTAATTTAAGGATCCAGCAGTGTGTGACCCTACTGAGCTTCCCCCAACTTGTGTTCCATGAACCTTGCGAGTGTGTTCTATGAGGAGGATTTTAGAGCGGAAGTAACGCACACAGAATTTGCACTGGAAAAACTTGTTGGTTGGTTTAGGATTTGGAGCCATATGCTGATCATAAAAACTTTGGCTCTGGCTATAATAACTTCCAGTTCCCATCTGACTTGTTGTATTTTGTCCTAAAATAAGAATTTAAAAGTAAATATGTAAATAAGTAAAATTAGACAGTTCCCCCCCATCTACCCATATGACTACATACACATCTTGAACACATTAATCACACCAGGATTTCCCTCATTTATTTATGATTAGACCTGTGCATATGAGGATGGTCAGAAAAATAACAAATGGTACATAATTTGGGATAGACAATTCCCAAAATAAGCGTCTTGAAATAAAAAGGTACACTAATAAAGTTCTAAACTCTTCTAGAGCTCATGGTGGTGTAAAGAAATTAAAAGAAGCAATATGATAAAGCATGTGGAAAATAGCAAGACAACAAATCCACACGTTTGCATTTACAGAAAAAATATGTCTGCAGCTAAACATCATCCACTTCGCTACTATAGTGATAAAGGTAACATTTTTTAATTGGTATGCCTTGGTGTGTTTTTTAAAATGCACTAAGTGAGATGTGTAAAACATGTGAGATAGGGGCTTAGGGTTGAGGTTTACCTGCTATTTCATTTGCAGTTGTAAATTCATCCTTTACAAAAGAAAATTCTATCTCAGTCTGGTTGCTTGCATTCATGGAGCCAGACCTCAGCTCGCTAAGGTTTTCCTCAGAGACATCTGTTGGCTGCAGAAAAGCAGTATGAACATCCTGAATGTGAGCTTTTAGGTCTTCATAGGATGGAGCTTGGAAATCACAGCCATCACATTGCAGAACCTCCATGGTTCAGGAACTATCTTTTGCATTAGAAAATTCTGCAAGAAAAACAGTGAAAGGAGAAGAAAAGAGGCAGGGGTTTGTTTTGGTTTGTTTTTCCCTGTTTGGTTGGGTTTCTGAGGGGGTTTTTGTTTGTTTTTACAGAAATGTCATTCAGTGAATTCTGGAAATATATTAACACCAAGCTTCCTATCACTATTGTCCTGGTTTCAGCTAGGATAGAGTTAATTTCTTCTCAGTAGCTGACTCAACGTCTCAAGTCTCAATGACTTCATGATTTCCAGAAATTCCATAATTACTACAGTCTAAAACTCAACATTTAAGAGGCATCAAAGCAATTTTGAGTCAAAGAAAGACCTATCTCGGTAACTTGCAGGTTACTGTTACCAATGCTACAGTCAACCTTCTGACAAATGACTATTGTTCCAATGGACTTTGTCCTCTAGGCTTTTCCATTACTCAGGAGAGAGCTGTTGTTAGGAAGTCTCTTTCTAGCAGCTATATGATAGAGGAACAACCACATCACTCCCAAACATTGATTCACTGAAACTTACAGATGACAGTGGTTTCTGCTTCTATAAGACTCACTCTAACCTTCTTAGAAGCTGAGAAAGTCCTGTCAGTTTAATTACCAGCTATTAAAAACACCCCTTAAAGTGCAAACACTTGTCTTTCTTTTCAAAATCTTGTAATTCCTGACTTCAGTGGAAAACACAAGCATAATTTCAAAGTGAGATCTAAATATGTGTATCAAGAATAGAATGCTATGCATTGGAATTAATTCCACCAAACAGCCAGAACATCTCCACTCTTAGCTATAACTCTTACAGAGTTCCATTATGGTCTATTATTGGGAATGTATCTTTGGTGGGATGGGAGTTTGAAGAAGGGATGGACAGTAAAAAGAATAGGAATACTACAAAAGTACAATGGAAACATAAATAACAGTGATCTTCCCTAAACACTTCATGACTGCACTTATTAATCCCAAACCTCTGTATACTCTAATGTACAAAGTAATAAAATTTAGCAAGATTGAGTTCAGTATGTGACCAATTAATCCCATTTCACAAAATACTGGGGAGTAATTTATCACTAGACTCTTAGCTTATGTACTGCCATAAACAAAAGGACACACAAAATTCAAGAAATAAAAAAGATTGAGACCCTCCTGCCCTGTACAGCAATTGGGTACAAACGCAACCTATTATTTTAAAGTAATAACTCATTTATTAAGTGTCCCACACATTGTGCTGGGCCAAGACAACCTAGGAGTTCCAGAGGTCCAAGATGCAATAGCAGACAAAAACATTTTATTGTGAAAATTCCATTTATTTACTATAGAAAGTAAAACTATTTCTATAGTAAAATGAAAAGCTGCTGCAGGCAAAAGAGTCTCAACTCAAGCAATTTTACTTAATTTAGTTTACTGTCAACTTCTTTCTGCCCTTCCTTATTTCTTACTCATCTTCCTCCACTGCTTTTTGCTTCTTACTGCTCTGCTCCAGTGTGGGTTCTACCATGGGCCTCAGTCCTTTTTGAGGTTGTCAATGCTCCTGTGTGGACCACCTCCTTTCAAGAGTGTACCTCCTACCCCTATTGGCAACTGCCCTTAAATATGTTTGAGCAGGGGCACCATATGCTCCTCTGATTCTTTGAAAGTTTGACTCGCAATGGGTTCTTTCAATTTTTATCAGAAATGGCTGGAACTGGCTGTTTATGGCCTCCTACCACGCTGCAGCCCCTTGCTACCAAAACCCAGTCATTTATGTCCAATATAAAACCCTAGGGCACAAAGAAAGGGCACTGAATAAAATAATGCTTTGTCTTATAGCCTGCTAAAATAAACTTCTGGCAAGTCTATTTCTGGACAGTGAGCACACAGACATTCCTTATGTTTAATCTACATTACTATGCTCACTGCAGTATCTGTTCCCCACCACCTTCAACAACAAAAAAACCCACAACAAAACCAAAAAAGGAAAAAATGGTGCACCAGGTTTTTTTCAACAAGCAAAACTGCAATGATTAAGATACTCGAGCTTTTATTTGCAAGCACCAGATTAAACACTGTGGAAGAGGTTACTATCTGTTCTGAGACCAAATTACAGTGGTGAGTGAAGTGCCACACCATGTCTTCTTCAGCACAGTCCATTAGACCTGAAAACATTTCTTTTTCCCATGGAGCAAATGACTCCTGCATTTAGAGCACTTCACAGACAAGCAGATCATCCATTTTTCACTATCTGTTCCCCAAGCTTAGTTTTCTCATCTCAACAATACAAGCCATAGCTCTGCTGAATGTGTTTATCGCACTTTCAAGACATTATGAGCTCCCGCTCCACTAAGCTGCCCTATTCCTCTGAACTTTGGGAGCAGCCATTTTAGCTCAGAAAACTGCACTCAGTCGCTCATAGCTTCTTGCCTGTGATCAACATGGCCTCACTTTGTATCAGATCCGTCTCTGGTATACAAGATGATTTTTTCCCTTTCATGATACAAAACCCCAAAACAAAAAAAGCCCATCATTATCTAAAAACGAGACTCTCCCTCTTCTATGGGATTTACCTCCCCTCCCTGTCGTGGTTTAGGAATGGTACTCCCCAATTCAGTGTCCCCACAGAGACTCTCCAAACCAAGCGCCGCACACTCTCACTGCCCCGCTTTTCACTTTCCCCTTCCCCTGGGCAGGCTGGAGAGGAGAACTGGAGGCACAAAAGGCAAAGATCAAGGGCTGAGATGAGAACAATTTACTGGAAACAGCAATGAGACAAGAAAACAAACAGTAAAAGCAACAATACTAATAAAAGGGTACAAGAAAAGAAACAATTCACACTGAACCCCCCCCCCCCAACACAATAGACAATACCGAATGTCTCCCTCCACCACATTTACTCGACTGGAACAAACTCATTCTCCCCAGAGGAGAGTCCCTGTGGTGGTTTGGACCTGGCCCCAAGCCAAGTGCCCAAACCCACAGTGGCAGCTCCCCCCCTCCCTTATATGAATACAGGGTAAGGAAAGGGAAGGAAAAAAAACCAAAGTGACAAAACAAAAGCAATATATATGTATATGTATATTTTTACATGTATAAACAGTTACAATACTATATACATATAACAAAGAGAACCCAACACCCCAAAACAGAGCAAAAACAGATATACACTGCTAATAAAGAACTAGCAGAAGAAANACCAATAAAGAACTAGCAAACAAAATCTTGATACTTTCCTTGAGAAAGCAAAGATCTCTCCTCTCGAGTCAGGAACAGAACAACAGAGGCCCACACTCCCACGCAAGGAGCCCAGCTGCAAGGAGGTTGCCATTTGCTCCAACAATGCCAAAAGGGGTCTGAACTCTAACTTCCTCCCCCCTTCTATTTATACTTCTGCTTACCTAAAGAATAGAATGGAATATTGGGATAGGGACACTTCCTTAGTTTCGACCTGGTATCCAGGAAGAGGCCCAAACCAAACCATTACAGTCCCTTTTCGCCCACTCGTAGCGTCTCGGGTTTCAGGAGGAATGCTAGAAGAGCATTCTGGGAAATGAAAACTCCAGGACTCCGGAGCACATGCGCAGCCTTATCGGGATTGGTCAGGGTCACATGTTATGATGTGTTACAATTTGAAACCACTACTTAAGCCTTTGTCTCCCTTAAGAAAGGATCGTCTGTTCCACACCACATTGGTGCCCACTAGTCTATGCGGACTTATTATTTATTATATTAATAATACACCTACATATGGCGCCCTGAACCAGGGACTAATACGGAAAGCATCAGGAACCAGACTACATTAGTTCTGAAGGACACTCACTGTAAAAAAGCAAGACGCCAGGTACCAGAGAAAAGAAAAACCTCTGATGGGCGTCGGCGGCAAGAACCGCGGGGATGAGCTCGGAAAAAAAGTGCGCACGGATAGCCTAGGATGGTAGGAAGAAGTCCTACGTTTAAAAAGTGAAGTTCTTAAGAAGAAAGAAGAAAAAGCTGCGTCTGTGTCCCAGGTAAGAGGCCAAAATGGGGATTATTACTTCACGTGAATTAAAGGAAAATGCAAAAGCCTTAATCTTAATATTAAAGAGACATTCTAAACAAATTAAGAAAGATAAAGTAACTGGACTTTTGAAAAGGATAAAAGTAACTGTACTAGGATTTCTGTTAATCAGAATCCTTAGTGGAACTGCTTGGAAAAAATTTGGAAAAACAGTTAGAGAAAAAGCAAGGATAGAAAAAGTGGATGCTTTAAAAGGCTCAGAAAAGAACTCAAACGCATCCACAGAGAAAGACTTTAAACCTCCTCCCCCCGCCCCAAACACTAACAGGCATGGGACTTAACTGGATTCCGGACAAAAAAAGGGGGGGGGAGGGGGCGCCGAGAACACGGAAGAAAAGCCCCAAAATATACCTTTTTATGCTGAATTTTCGTAAAGGCACGGGTTCCGGGGAGCGGGTGCATGACGCGAATCACGTGGTTATTGGGAAAAGACAGACTTAGGGTCCGCAGGCCATTGCAAAGTTACAGTCACGTGGCAGCCACGCCGAAACGTGGGCGCCGCCATCTTACACATGCCGAAAGCAGGAAGTGGTACCTTCTCTTCCTATATTGTGGCCATCTTGCCCCCACCGCATGGCTGAACGGACTTCTTCTCTTCCGGCAGTGCAGCCATTTTGTTGTGTGTCTCCGCTAGAAGCATGCGCGGAACATGTTAATTCGCGCTGAGAGCCCTTGACTAAACGATGGCTGCTATGCCTGCGAACGGCAACAGCGCGGCGCGAAGTTTAAAAAAGGCGCAGAGCGGGGGGGGGCCGCCCGCGGAGCACGTGGCGCGAGGTTCGTGGAAGCGGCAGCGGCTCTACTGGGGGGCGCATGGCGGCAGGGAACGGCGCGGGGCGTCCGCGGGCGCCGTGCACCGAAGAAAACTGCGCAGGTGGTAGGCGCAGGGTGCATGGCTAGCAGCGCGCGTGAGGCAGCCACGGCGGGACGGACCGGGCGCGCAGCGGCGCAGCGCATGGGGGCGGTGCGAAGCGGCTGCGGGGTGCGCACTGGAGCGGCCGGCGGCGGCATGCGGGGGAAGCACGGCAGGGCGGTGCAGGTGTGCGCCGGAGCGCCGTGCACGGAGCCGGCGGGAGCCGGGGGAACGGAGCGGAACTGCACAGCGCGGAGCGGCACCGTGCCGGGACCGGAACCGCGCCGGGCCTGGGGCCTGCGTGCGGCCCCAGCAGAATGCGCTGTGCCGGCACCGGGACGCCTGTGAGGGCGGTCAGGCCGCCCGGGGTTGGGGGTACCGGAGCCAAGCCGGGGTGGGGTGGCAGCGACGTTGGCTGTGCTACCTCCTCCCTTGTTCTGTGTTTTGCAGACAAATCTTAAAAAATTACTGAATAGATTCTTGTGTAGAATAATTTCCTAAAATGCCCAGTTCCCAGATATCTTATTCAGCAAAGGCAGTTTTTGCCAGGGAAAAGAGAAGAAAAAAGTCTTTCACGCTAAAAGTTTCACCTTTGTGGGGAGAGAGATTAGATCTAAAAGACAACACAAAGGGTTGCTTGGTAACCAGGCAGGAGCTGCCTAGCTCCAGCCAGAAAACCTTTGAAGTTTAAACTGTTGCTTAGTAACTGAGTAGAGGAAATAAAAACTTTTCAAATTTTCACAACAAGAAAGAAGCCACGAAAGCTCAGCGCCTAGACTTAAAATAACAAAAGACAATATGGAAAATAGAAACTGTTAACATCTCCAACAAACTGCTTTTTATTGCAAACCAAAAGTACTTGCATAATCTGTTTGCCTTTTATTCCGTTTTTAACCCTACAGGTTTCTAGGACAGTGAAAAGTGAGACCCTCTCAGCTCCCTGAAACCCCCATTTAGAGTCCAGCCTTGAGCCTATAAATGATAAGCATCCTTTGATCTGAACTCCTCTAATAGGTTTGATTTTTCCAAACTGGGCAAACACATATCCTCCACAAAGTATTTAAACTCATTTAATGAAAATTGTAATACACAAGATATCCCTGAAATGTTTTTCCCTGCAAGAACTGCTTTTAACTATGTGTTTATAAAATGTTGATAAGAGAGGGAGATTTCAAAAATGCCTTTTTAATACATTTTAGAAGTTTCTAACTCCCTCGTGTTACTGTTTTTAGGTTAAAGATTTCTAATGTTGAATGTATTGCAAGTTTTTATTCAATCTTCTAAAGAGACATGCATAAGATTATGTCTGTAGTCTTGAGAATCTTCAGTAAGAACACTGAAGTTTTGGGGATTTTGTCCTATTTTTTCATCAATTCCCCTGAGGCTTTGTTTGAATTGCTAAAGATAAAAGTTACTAAACATTGTTTAAAGTTGTTAAATTCTTAAATGCATCTGCATAAGTTTAACTTTTATAACTATTTTGTTTAGGTAATGTATTTAGAGTCTTCAAGAATTCCTATTTTTTATTAATATATGCAAATATTCTGTTGTCCCATAAAGGTGTATACAATGTTGGCAAAAATATGCTTGTAACTCCCAGCTCCTAAGAGAGTGAGTTAAAACTAAGTATGATTTTTCTAACTGATATTATTTGAGAAACAGGATTGAAAAACGCTCCAGAAAAAATTCAAAAGACCAAACCATGGAACCGATCTCCAATAGTGAAGATTGCACTGCACAGGATCATCACTCAACCTTGGGAAAAACTGCGAAATTACCTGACTCTCACATCTGTTTCTGCTACGATAGCCACTTAAAACTGACTGAACTATTAATAACAAAATTGCAAGCTTTTTATCAAAGGTAAAGAACAACCAGAAGAAGCAGCTAGACAAGAGTTGAAAACTGCCTACACCTCAACAACCGGAGACAACTTAAACTAACCAATTTAAACTGACTTCTTGCCGAGGACACTGAATTTCAAATTGAA
>VXAY01007256.1:0-141944 GCA_013399855.1 Oxyruncus cristatus
TAAAGTAGGTCATGGTGTCATGTAAGGCAGCCGAGCGCTAACACGGAGCCAGGCAAGCGGAGCGGGATAAAAAAACCCAAAACTGTCGGATGGGAGAAGATGAATGACCAGCTGGGTGGGATAAACAGGAATGGAGAGAAGAGATGGATGGGGGAGCGGAGGAGCCGGGCGGCGGCAGGTGGAGGCGCCCGGCGGCCGCTCCGCTCCCGGGGCTGGGGGACTGCGCCTGCCGCTGGACCAGGCGCCCTCTCCTGGCACAGGTGAGTCTCGCTCTTTCCCTCTGGAACAGCTTTCCTTCCTCTTGCAAGCAATGACGGTGGGTTTTTTCGTGGTTTTCTCCCCCTCGCCCCGCAGTTCAGTCCAAGTAGCCCATGCAGAAAGCATGGGACAGGCATGTAAAGTCACTCTTGGCAGACCAAGAGTCTTTGGTTCTAAATAATTTTATTTAATTTTTTTTTTACCCCCTTTATATGTTTGTGTCCCCTGTTTTATGTCCATTGTGGTTTATTCTTTTTTTTTTTCAGAATTAAAATATGAAAGAAGGAGGGGGTTTTATTCCCTCTGGTTGTCTTAACTCTTGCCCAGCATTACTCAATGGGCCTGGAATAGATTTCTTTGGAAAATGGAGTCAAGCCTGACCTAATCTCTAAGGCAGGATTTTACCCTAGAGTTTAAAGAGAGATGTTCAGGTCTGGAGATGTGGCTTAGCCCTCTAAGCATCCCTTAACTTGAGGTGCTGATTACAATTTTGTGTGGATGATGATCTCTGCTGCTTGCCTAATTGAGAATTTTTATCTGTTAAAAAACCAAACAAAAATATCCCCAACCAACCAAAAAAAAAACCAAAAAAACCCCAAGGGTGAAAGGCAACCTCTGCAGACAAAAATGTTTTAAAGCAATGCTGGCTGAGAGATTTTGGGGTGTTAATCTTCTTGCTGTATTCCTATGGATGCAGGGATTGACTTTGACTTTCAGGAGTCTGTTTATGGCATTGCTGTTGTCACTCAAGACAAATTCACTTTGAATATGTTGTGTGTCAACACAGGTTGCAGGACTCCCAGTCCTTCAAAGCATGTGCAACAAGGATATAACTTGCCTCTACACCAGGTCTGAACTCCCAGTCTCAGAACTGGGGTGTAAGCCCAGTTGGAGGAAGTGAACCTGGATTAAAAGAGCCTCAAACTGTCCCAGTGTAGAACTGAGTATTTTTTAGAATTTGGAGGGCTTGATTGTGTAGCCGTGTTCAGAAAACCCCGGAGTTTTCTCTGGAGAGCTGGCATCTAAATCCTGCTCATAGCTTCCTTCCATCTTCTAACTATAAATGCTGCTTGGGGCAAACCTTCCCTTGTACCTGGGGGTTGGGGGATCTAGCTGTCACGTTTAGCAAGCTGAAACATTCTTGGATTGTTTTTTTTCCTTACTCTTTCCATGTGTCAGGGCTGGTGGAACAGGGCTGGGCAGCCTCCTTGTGTTGTCAACATCTGCTGCCTGAGCTGACAGAAACTAGTGCTGAAGTCCCGTGTCTGAAAGATTCTTGAAACCTTCATCTTTTCCTATTCTTCAGCCAATTTACTTCTGCAAATGCTTGGAAGTGCTGGTGAGTGGTAGAAGAAAGCAGCCTCCAGTCTAACCTGGGTTTTCTCCTGCTGCTGCCTCTGTGGAAGAGATTTTAAGGTCAGTTTTAAAATAGTTCTGCCTAGAAAGAGCTGGTTCAGGAGGATGACACTAGCTAATATGCACAGACCAGAGACCTGTAGCCAGTTGTTCCTGTAGACAGCCTGTATCTGGTGTTTGAGCTGAACCATGGTATGCAGAAAGCTTTTCTGTCCAGAATGGGAGTCTCAGCAGTGCCAAGGGCCAATTACCCCTTCCCTGTCAAAAATAAGTGCCCTGTTTACTGTTTGAACTGGTTGACTTAAAATTCCAGACTTAAGATTCCAAGGATCTTTGAATACTGCTCAGACACTAACAAGCCTTGTTGATGCCCCTAGAAGGCTGCTTGCTGAGTAGGATTACCCTTGCTCCAGCAAACAGGACACAAGAAGTGAGGGGATGTGGCTGCCCATCTCTGTCCCTGTACTGGTGTTCCTGGCTCCTCTGTCATGCTTGAAGCATACGACAGCTTAGTGCCTCCCCTCACAATGGCACTGCTTGTCCAGCCTGTTTTATTAGAGGAAACTGAATCAGCACACGGTGCTCACTGGTTCAGGCTACTGTTACTTCTCCTACCCACTAGGTGTGAGCTTGGAAAATAATTTGAAACAGAAGCATAAAATGGACTTTGTTGAAATGTATTAGCTCACCTGCAATTTCCAGAACCTGTGTGTGTATTTTGCAAGCAAAATATCCCAACTTTCAGCTTGCAGTATTTGGAAGCACAGCACAGTAATGTGGCTGTTCCAGCCCTTCTGAGACTGGGAGGTGGAAATAGTGTTTTGGGTAGTGAGTGGGGTGGAGGGAGCCTTTTGGAAGCAGCAGTAGATGAAATGCGATGAAAGCATTGGTGGTGTTCATTTGCTTGCCCAAAGGTCTTAAGGCTTTCTATTAGACTGTCCCTAATTATTTCTAAGGCAATAAATCCAATCAGAATACTGAAAGAGGTTCACCCAGACCAAGAAGTGTGTTTTCATGTTCCTCCTTATACCTTCAATTATTAATCATGTTTAGAAGATTGGCTGATGCCTCTTTTTCTTTCTAATCTTCTGTTCCTGGTGATCAGCAGGTATCCTGATATCCTGGGTTTCAGCATTTCAGAAGGCTCTGTGCCAAATCATGTCTCTCTACTAATTTCTTTCTTCCCTTACTGTTTAAATATTAGGAGTTGTAACAAAGCCTGCTGTCAACCTTTGGCTTGGATTCTAAATACTGACCCACATCCAAATTTTGCAATTGGTTCCATTTGTTACAATGGGTGGAACTAGTTCTCTAGATCCAAGTACAATTAGATGAATCTAGATCATAATTGTGGGCGTTGAACCCAAAAAAAGTTAATTTCCCTTTATATTCTGGTTCCATCAAATAACAATAGTCCAGTACTAGCCTTTGGTGTTCAAAAATCTATTATGAGCTGCTTCAAAGGCCAATAAAGAAAAAGCATGACAACCTGTGAGGGAACAGCATGTCAGACCAAAGTGGTGGAGGAAGGTGGGAACACATGCTTTGGGGAACTTTCAAATGATCCTCTTTTCTTTAGTTTTGCCTTATACCCTGGCCTCTGTACTTTAACCCACCTTGGATTGTTTGATTGCCTATTTTGACTTTCCCTGTTGTGAACTGCACACCAGTGGTTTTGTGCATTTTTTTTTCCCTAGACAGCAGGTGAACCACTGCTTTGTGCTGCAGAAGAGATGCATGTCCTGTGTAGCACCTTTTCAGCATTGGGAATGCTCTGGGGCCAATACTTCTGTGCTGCTGTGGGAAGACTAAAAGGTGAGTATGTAGCATGGAGGAGAGCTTAACACTGTTTCAGTAGCATCAGTCTTTCAGGATCAAGCTGAAATTTGGAGTAGACTAGAACTTTTAGGTTAGTTACTCTCCTGCAAAAGAAAAGGCTGAGCTCATCAGTGACCTTATGGTGAGACTGTTGAATGGCTTGTTTGCTTTTTGGGACTGATTCATAAAATAGGCCCAGAGGAAACAGCCAGGAACACATGCTATTCATAAGGGTGCCTCCAGAGAATAGCTCATTTTCTTTTTCTCTTTCAGTGGTATTGTCAGGCTTCAGTGTACTTAAAAACAGACCTGGCACAGACAGTACAGATAAGTTAATGCAAGGTTGAAGATGGTTTTGTTTTTTTCCCCCACTTAAATTAAATGTAATGATAATTTCTAATGAAACCATCTGCTTATTTGGGATTCTTTTTAACCTCTCTTATTTGTAGTTTGTAAGAGTTTTCCTGCTTATTTCATACCTTGAAGGACCAGTAGTAATATCTGAAATTGCTTTGTAGCTACAGGAGAATGCACAAATCTTAGATTTCTGAAGGACCATGAGCTAGTTACTCATGTAACTAGTGCCAGGAGAGTCATGTATAATTCTTTTACTCTACACAGTCCTGGGGAAACAGCTGGAGCATTGTGTACAATTTGCTGAGCACGTTTCAGGGAAGATGTGGACAATGGGGAGATGCCAAAGGAGAACAGGGAGAACAATTGTAGATCTTGAAAGCTTGACCTCAAAACAAGGCGGGGGAAAAGCTGACTTAACTGTAATTAAAATAAAGTACAACAGAGTTTTCATAATATGTAGAAAAACTGTTGTGGAGAGAGTGGAAAGACTCTTCTTCATAGCAATGAAGATAGAATGGGAAATAATGCACTTAAATTGTAACAAGAGTCAGGCTGGACACTTAAACCTTCCTAGTGGTAAATATATTGATGCAGTAGTTTGAAGTATTTGGGAATGTCATGGGGTTCCTGTCACTAGAGGTTTTTACGGCAAGGTTAGCCAAACATGTTAAAAATAACATACTCCATACTCACTTCTCAGAATTGATCAATATTTGCTTAGGACACTTTCTAATAACTATCTAATGTGCAATTCAAACTTTTTGAGTCACGGGAAACTTAGCCACACTTATTTTTGTAAACGTTGACACTTACAAAAAAGCTTTTTCTCTATTCTAAGCGAAACTACCTCTTCTATTGACTTCAGTGAATCTTGGATTGTGTTTGCAGATATCCCAGAGTAAGTCAGGCAAAGATGTCCAAGGAGTTGATGCCTGCGACCTCAGCTGAGGTCTGAAGTCTGAGCTTTGAAATCATGTGAGAGGAAGCAGAATTTCTTAGTCAAAATGTATTTCTCATGGTGTTTAGTCCACATTAACCCCAGAGGGAAATGTTAGCTGGTTTTCCCAATGCCAGTGCTTATCTGACCATGAAATATTTTTCCCTCTGGGAGATACTGAAAAGTCAATTGGACGAAGTGCTGGGAAATGGAGGGTCCCATACACTTTGGAGACAAGAAGTTCCATTCCCTCAGGGCATCTGAACTGGGTTCAGTATCCTATTTTGTCACTTTTTTGTACTTGTGTTGCTTTTATTTTGAGATCTACAGTTGGGAAGAGCAAGAAGTGCTGAGATGTTCTGACTGCAGGGTCTGAAGTGGTGTAAGACTTAGTTGTACTCCTTTCGTATGTCCTGTGCGTGCAGTTTGGTAACAGTAATGCTACAGCAGTAGACTTGGGCACATAAATTCCTGTGATAAGATGTTAGTAGTTAAAGTTTATAACAAAACTGTAGACCAGCAGTTAGTCTCAGGTACTCTGACAAAGGGCTGATATCTCAGCTAATTCCCTGCTGTTTTGTTTTTTTGAAGGCAGCATGACATTTGTAACAGCTCTATGGGGGTTATTTCCATCACTCACCCACAGAAGGGGCAGCAGTAAAATGAGAATGGTGTCTTTTCTTGCATGTTTCCTTAAAGTAGGTCTCAAACTACCCTTTGCCCAGAAGGTAGTAATACCTGTTCTTTTGCATTACCTGTAGAGGTACTGCTTCAGATAGTGACACTACTCCAGAGCCCTGCTCTAGGAGGATTTTTCCAAGTGGCACAGTAGGTGTGCAGTCTGGTATGATCTGGCTTCATTTTTAATGCTCTTCAGAGAATAGTTTGAAATTGGTTGGGTTTTTTTTGTGGTTGTTGTTGTTCCTTATTATTCTCATGTAGAATACTACACTCTGAAGCACATTGGATTGATTATTGTCATGGCTAACCAAGCAATGCTACTTACTATGCTGTTAGTGTGTCCTTTCCAGATTGCAGCTAAGGAGCAGGGCTGCAGGTTTGCCTTGACTTCGGAGCGTGCACCTAAACATACTCAAACTCTGAAGATCTTTAAACAAAGATCTCGATACATTTATTGAAAAAGTTTGTTGTAACACTCCAAATACTCCTGAATCAGTCTCTCACAGAGGTCAGAATTTAGGCTGATAAGATTTCTTTTGCTAAGGGCTGGAAATAAAATATAAATGGATCTGAAGGAACTGTAAAAGGCAGAAGAATGATCTAACCTTGTTTATTGTGGGTTTCCCATTTGGGAACAGCAAAGCCATGGAACCCACCGCAGCACTTTTTCTGTTGTTCCCTAGGTTTGTAGATGCCACACTCCAGAATACTTAGTTTCTTTGCTTGGTTTAGGCTATCTTGTTTTTATCCTAGGTTCTCAGTTTCATTAGACTCTTGCGTCCAATCAATCTGTACAGTCCTTCAGTATTTGGCTGTCTTTCTTACAAATCTGTGTAATGCAGAGATAGAAACTGCTCTAGGAGGCTTTCTAGCTCAGCATGATGCCACACCAGTATTAACATCTCTATGTGTGACCTTGTTAGTTCAGTATACACAAGGTAGATATTTTTCTTCTGTCCAATGCACTGCTTGTTATTAAGAGGATTGCAGTATAAAACAGCACCATTAAATTTCTCCTAGCTGGAATCCTTACTTTGATGTTAACTTACACATCGTAGGATTTGGTAGTAATTTGAGCCACAGCTTAAAATAAAGTTCTGGTAGCAAATGATCCTGTAACTTGGCAATAATTTTGTATGACACCCCATAGCTATTATACCACTTGGGAGCAAAATTCTGAATTTTTGTAGTAAGTAGAAGGATCCTTCTTACTGTCATGGTTTGTTTCTTGTGGGACTTAATAGTGGGCAAGCTAGCTGTGCTATTTCCAAAACCATCAGGCAGAAGTTAATGAATCAACAGAGTGAATAATCCACTGCTTATTTCCTGCAACAAAGAGCACCTGTAACATTGAAGGGGTAGCTGCCTGGCAGGAGACTGGTGGTGCTTTCAAGCATATAGGAATGTTGGGACTGGGTAGAGAGCTAGGGACAAGTGGATACACAGAACCAAGCCTAAGTGTGGTTTGGGCTATGAAACCTTTTTGTCAGGTGTTGGTACCTCTTCAATGCCTGTTTCTGTTCCTTGATAATAAAGCCCATGTTTGTGTGGGATCTGACCTCAGGGAAGGTTAATGCTTCTCCTACTCATGAAAGCCAAGTCACACTCCTTTCAATCCTTGATGTTTGCTGTTGCTTGCAAGGCTGTTTCTATTTGTGTTGTCCTTTGGATGTGATGCCTCCAAGGTGGGAATTGCCTCAAGCTTGGTTTGTTTGGTGAGAGAAGGAAGGCCTGTTTTTCAGGTATGTTCTCTTCTGAACTTCAGCTTTTGCCAACTTAGCCCCAGCCCTCAGGCTGAAGAGGCAGGTGTGAAGTGAGGTGAGCTGTAAGAAGAAAAACACCCCCAAAAAACCAAAACCCATGGAGTGAGCTTGTGAATGGGGGGCAGGGGGAGGAGAAAGTTTGCTGCAGAACTTGGGTGCTGTGGAAGGCAGTGAGAGTCTGGACCTGTGTTTCAGCAACCCATGGTATTGCTGAGGCTCTGTGTTTGCCTCTTGACAATGCTGCAGCAGGTAGCAGGAGAGCAGGGTCTCTCATGTAGGAGCCCTCCGGCTATGCCTGGGGTGGGAGAGATGACTTTGTTCCTTGTCTTTAAGGATTTAAGCTGCCTAGAGCAGAAAAAATAATGTGGGAGCTGCTCCACACCAGCCCCTCCTCTCTGAGCAGGCTGACAGATGGGAGCTTTCTTGTGAAATTGATTTCAAGGGTGACCTTAAAACCCATCTTACACTTAAACTGTAGCCTTTGCCATGTGCCAGGTATTGCTTCTCTGCAGTACCTCGGGGAGCATCCATGGACACAGGCATCTTTAATGTTGGCATTGCACAGATAGGAATAAGAGAAGTGCTTTTCCTTCTTGGAGACTTTAGCAATAACAGAGATGAATCTGTCAACTTTTGTGTTTGAGTGGATTTGAGAGGAGGATTATCTAAAGCAAGTTCCTCTTTTGGGGAAGTGGAAGT
Source organism: Oxyruncus cristatus (assembly GCA_013399855.1). Classification (NCBI taxonomy): domain Eukaryota; kingdom Metazoa; phylum Chordata; class Aves; order Passeriformes; family Cotingidae; genus Oxyruncus; species Oxyruncus cristatus. Next base: position 7,870 of record VXAY01007256.1, read on the forward strand.
TGCTTAAGCAGCTGATGACTCAGTTTCTCTGGCTGTAGGATGCAGATGAGAAATGTTTGCTTTCCAGATAATGAATGAGATTTTTCCATTTGGGACACGCTTTGCAAAATCTAGGGTGTTAAAAACTGCAGTATGAAGGTCAACAGGCAAACTCATATTCAGTCTTTGACCCTTCATAAGATGACATAGCCATGTAGTAATCTTCAGTCTGATGGTACAGAAGAAGACAGTGAGGTTTCTGCTTGTTTGCTCTTGAACAGCGAGAAGGATAAGCACAGTACTGTTTCTTTCACAGAAGCTTTTAATACACAATGCTATAAAAAGAAGCTCTGGGAGATAAGGAAATACAGATAAGGTGCTCACAGTGATACCTTGAGAGTCACTGTAGCGTGACACAGACTTAAAAATGTTTGGGTGCTGGGAGCTGACTTACAAAGTGGAGAAGTGGCTTTTGGAGAATATGGATTCTCTGCAGCAAGGTCTTCTCCATTCTTGTGTAATACTGACTCTCTCCATTTCGAGACTTTGCATTTAATGGTGGTCTTCAACAAACACTGAAGCAGAAGCAGCTCTCTGAACAGAAGTTTTGGATAAGATTCCAGAGGAGTGAGCAGAGTTAATTCCAGTGAATCCCTTCCCAAGAGTACAGCATGTAGTTGGGCTCAGTGGTGAATTCTCACAAATCAAGAAATACTTTGCAAGATACCATACAGAGCTGTTCCCTGAGTGACCTTGCTAAGCTAGGTCACTGCTATCCACTAATGCCAAACCACGAGTGGGGTTTAGTGGATGGGAGAGGGAGGTAATGTGGAAGAGGGATGTTTGCCCATTGGACCACTATTGGTCATGGAACGCTGCTGTCAGGGGATTGCCATGGGAAAGTATTTTATTTATCACTTAAGCAGATAAATTATTGCTGTGTCTTCCCAAAATGGTGCTTCATTTTTGCACTTTTTTTCCCTTGAAGAAAGATGTCCTTGTTTCCTACCAGGCTCTGCACTGGCACGTGGAGGAACAGTGCCTGGCTAATGTTGCCAGAGAATAAGGAAATGCAGCTGCCCCAGAAGAGCAGGCAGTTATACAGGGAAGGTGATCATAGTGCTCTGTATTTGTAAGAGGGAACTTGTGTGGATCCATACATTATGGATGCTGACATCTCCTAACAAAGTCTTACAAACCCTAGCAGTCATCTTGAAGTCAAGAATTCATTCTGGTTGGTCTGCCAGAAGCACTGACTGCCTCCAAAGTTATGCATGTTTTCCCTTGTAAATATTTTCAGTGGGCTGTTTTCCCAGGACCATTTTGCTTACCATCACCTCCATCCTCCCTGTCTGCATAGTCATTTTTTAGACTAAGAGAAGGGGAGGGGATGTTGTTTGTAGCAGTTACTGTTATAAATAAACCCTGTATGATTATTTTGGCAGATTAACAGCTCTCCCCATCACTCTGTAGAGTGACTAGCTCCCCAGAAGTCTTCCTAGTTTGTCCCTAGGAATAGGAAAGTCTCTCTTTCACCCAGCTTCTCTGCTCAGTTGAGGAGAGAGAAGTTGGAACAAGGATTCACTATGAATCATGACTCCTTGCTTCCCCACCCTAGGTCAACCTAGAGCTGACTGGAGGCTGCTCTGGCTTAACACTGCTGGCAAAATGACATTCCTGCCACTCTTCCTTGCCCTGGCTTGCCCTCCCTGTTAGGGTATAACTGCCAGGAATCCCCTGCTACGTATGCAACTGCGGAGGTGACACAAGCACAGCTTTGTGTTCAACATACAATTTAGAAGCTATTTTCCCATTGCTGATGATCAGAGCAACATCTGTCTCCTTGTTTACAAGCATGCAATTGTAAGATGATCAGAAAAGCTGGGCTTCTGAGGCTGTCACTTATTCTAACTACCAAAGTGGATTCCTGCACCAGGATGAAGAAGCTCATAATATACGGATAGGCCTTCTAATCTATTCTACATTAGCAAATGATGAAGGCAGTCCAAGCAGCAATAATGAAAGCTTGTCTGATGGGAAGCTGTCAAGACCCTTTTAGCTAGATCTTTGTGTTTAAAGTTGGGCTGAGTGTTGTGCTGTCCTGGGGTGATCATCACCCAGGTGATGACTGCAGACCCCTGCATGCACCATTACTAGCCCTGCCTGGGCTAGTTGACAGGCATGCTTTGCTTGGCTGTTCTGGTGCTGCCTCCTTCAGTGTAATGAAGACCATAAAAGGTGGTATCTTCCTCACTAGTCCCAAATGTTGTCCCTAGTACTGAGGTGAGAGCCATCAGCTTTGAACTTAGTTTGAGTGCATGCATGCTCAGGGATATGCTGAAGGACGTGCCTATAGTGAAGCTGTGCATGAGAACTGCTTGTGTCAAGGAGCCAGTTGTGATCAAGTCTCTGGGAGCACCCAGGTTTGGTGTATCTCTGGCTGAGGCTGCTTTCCTGTTACCTGCCTGTGTCTGGGCACAGTCCATGACTTCTGTAGACCTTTCTCAAAAATAGCACCTACTGTTTCTCTCCTTGTCCTGCCACTGATTGCCTATTCCTGTCCTGTTCTTTTCAGCTTCTTAGCTTTGTGGTTTCTCCCTTGTACAGAGGGATAAAGGTTACAGGGGTGAGCTTCTGTGAAGAGCAGAGACTGGATGAAGGGGGATATTTTTCAGACCTCTTACCTCTTAATGTGCCTGGACACAGTTCAATTTTGTGGTGTCTGTGGGATGTCTGGGTCCATGTGACTGTTTCTTTGGGCTTAGAGCTCTTTACATTACTCCATTTTTGTTCAGCATTATTTTCTGCACCCTTCCTATCATTTGTTTCAAGAGCCCTACTCCACACCTAGCAGATAAAAAGGAGGCATTTGGGGCTGATGATGGACCCAGGACTGGAGCAGTCAGGGTATGGCTGTTTAGTTTTCCCCTGTGGAAGCAGTTAAGCATGTCTGGCTAACCCTACGATAACTACCCAAAAAATGGTCTGTAAACCAAAAAAGAACTGGAACCTTATCCTGAGAAGAATAACTTGTCACTATAATGGTGAGGGTGGCAGGGGTACAGGGTCAGCAAGCAGAGGTGGCTTGTCCAGATGTTTTACTGTCTTTCCAAGTAAATATATATATGCTTAGGGTGTTGATTGCAGAAAACTCCATTTTCTTGACAGTGGAGTAACTTACATGTCTGTGTCAACTCTTCAGGAAGTATTGTGTCAGTGAGAGTATAGAGTCTCCTGATCTCTTTTAACTCTTTGACCTTACTTGAATCCCCTGAGTTCTCAGCAAACAAAGATTAATTGAATGCCTTTACACAGTCAATGGAGGCTCATGCTGCACTGACCTACCGATTGCCACTGACAAGAGCAGGAAGAATTGTAATTTTGAGCTTTTACAGACACAGGTTTTCATCACTGTGTTGAAAACAGATCTTGTCCCATGGGTAAGGAACATGTCGGTGTGCAGAGAAGGTGGTGCTAGCAAAAGACTAGCAAATTAGTCAGCTGACATTAGATGGAGAAACATAGTTGCTGGTGTCTTCAAATGTGCGTGTTTTCAATGAAAAGGCTGTATTGTAGTTTGAAGTGTCTTCTCTGTGGCCTGATTTGTTGGAGAGAAAGAAGTATTGGCTAAATAAAAGGTAGGGTGTTTGGATAAGATGTTAGGCTGGAGCTCAGGAGGTATTAGCTGTATTTTTGGGTAGGCTGCCAATGATGCATGACCAGAGGCAAGCCATTAAACATGTCTGTGACCTTGTCTTTCTTATTTACTTGAATCTCAAACTCTTTTGAACAGTCTGTCATTGCTGAATGCTTGAAGACTGTAGTGCAGTAAATCTGCTTTCTGGGCCAAACCTTTGGACTCTGCTGTTATACAAGCAGTAGCTCATGCTGATCTGTTTCAACTGTGGCATTAGCCTGCAGAAATCCATAACCTCTGCTGAAGCTTCCTTTGCACTGGTTTCACCATCTGCATGTTGGAAGGACTGTGCACCCAGACATCAGCAGAGGAGCTGAGAGGCTGCATCCCATTACTGTTTAAGTGTCTGTGCACTTCCTTTTAATGTGCATGGCCAGTGCTGGCTGCCTTTTGCCACTGTCATAATCAAAGCAGTCATTGCTCATCTAGGTAATGTGTTGTGCCCTTACAAAGTCATTGGCACAAGTTTCCCTGGCACTGGGTTTTACCTCAGTGCCAGATTTCCTCTGTCACCTCAATGGGTTGCAGTGACACCCAGCAGTAATGCTCTCCACAGTGCTGATTCTCTCCTGATGCTGCTTCCTCTGGGGTATGTTCTTATAGATCTTTATCACTTGTCCCCTGAAGTTTGCAGCATCACCATCACTTAAGCTACATTGCTTTAAAATGTTCCTCCCTTTTACCTTGTTCTGACAATCTGTCTCTGTCTCCCTTGCCTATCCAAGCTGTAAGTCCTTGGAGAAAGGGGTTAGTTGTGCCACTCCTGCTATACTCATGCATAGCTTGTCACTGGGTGGGGAATAGCCCCTGAACTTCCACTCACAGAAAAGGTTTGATTACATTAGGAAGGTCTAATTTTAGGGCAGGTAAGATCTCTGGTGCAGCCTCTAAGCACAGTAGTAGTATACACAATAGTTTGGGTAGCTGCATATGTTCTGAGACCTCATAATAACTGGAGGTGGAGCAGGTCATATTTTGGTTCTCCCTGAGTGCATATTTTGATAGATGCAATGGGGATGTCTACAGTATGCTTGTCCTATTCAAATTTCTTCTATTATGAGATCTCCCATTTGGAGAGGTGATTATGGATGCAATCCCATATAACACTAGCTTACACTCTCCTGATCCTACAGTAGATATCCTATTATGGGCCCAAGAGTGCTAAAATTGTTTCCATGTATTTTGGCTTTCCAGACTCCTCAGTAAAAGACCAACATAAATACATGGTACTCTAATGGTTTACTCTGTGCAGTACAAACCCAGCATTACCCTCCTGGCTACTGTATTTACCAATACTGTTTCTGAAGTCTGGCAAAGTCCAAACTAGCATCAGCCCAGCACTGCTGCTAGACTCCTGAAGTGGCCTCAACGAGATGGTAACACTGGGGAAAATACCAACCAGGGCAGAGAATGAGAGCTGGTCTCAGGGGGAATCACTTCTACATCAGTCTGTGGGTGGTCATAACAGATCAAGAAGCTACACTGACGGAGAAAATAAAACTTATTTTGTCTGTGCTAAGGAAGTTACTGCCTCAAACTAGGACATGAAAGCTCAGGTTTGTTCCAGGTGAATTAGAGGAGACTCACCCCTACTCTGTTCCTTGGGTAAGGCCATGACAGCTGTTGTGCCTACCAGAGATGTATTAAAACTGCCTGTCCTTGACCTGATCTGTATTTTAGCTTATTCCATTCTAGATGTGCCTGAAGCACAAATTGCTGGATGACCAGCAACAGGTGTCCACCTCTGGCTGGAATTCTGATACAGAACAATGTTGACTTGTGAGGGATAAAGCACGACAGCCTCTCTGGTTACTGCTGAGAGGTGAACTTAGGAGTGCAGGCTCTGATGACCCAAGCTGGAAGCTGGCCAAGGACACTAAGGTTAACAGTCCTGCTTTTGGATGAAGTGGTGTAATACCTCTAATGACCAGAAGATCTAGGCTTTGTTTCCCTTAAACTGTTATCGTCGTGGGGATTCTTACGCTGTTCTTAGGTTTGCAAGGAGAGGTGGAGCACCATTTTATGAAGTAGAGTTTCTGGGCAAGTAGAAAGGAGGCACTTTTCTCAAATCCTTGACACGTAGCACACTTTTACTCTCCTCCATCTATTTCATGCCAGCAATACAGATGTTCCCTTCTGGCACTTCCCCTTCCATCAGTGTCAGTTGGTCTCGCTAAGTCTCTTTTCAGCCCTGTAGTTGGCGTTTTCCCCGCAGCCTCGCTCCAGCGTCGAGCTCCTCCGTGCTCCGCTCCTCCCGGAGCTCCGCGGAGCGGCCTTCAGCACTGGGAGAGCTCCAGCGGGACATCGCCGGGCTCCGGCGGGACCGCGGCTTCGGGCGGCGCTGATGCGAAACAGCCGATGTTACCCGGCTGATGGGGGATACTTACTAATTAGTTAGCGTTGAGCAGATTTTAAATCCCTCTGTTCGGTTTAGGGTTTATGCTCTGCCCAGCTCCACGCTGAGTCTCCAGCTCAGGCTGGAGCATTGGATTTTGGAGACGGAGATGGTTTTTCTTGACCTCTGTGCCTGGATGCCTCCTCCCCAGCTGCACTCTGAGCAAGCAGGGCCTACGCCCAATCCAAACTTCTCTACCACAAGCAAATTTCCTGCTACTTTGCTCAAGGCCTTTCTGACTAGGGGTTGGATTTTGTCTTAGATTTGCTCTTCATTGAATGCAGCATGGATCTGCCCTTAAAAGGGGAGGATCTGCTTCCACTTAGAAGAATCCTTTAAAAAAGTGTTTAACAAAAATGAGAATAGGGCAGAATTTGCAGGATAGAGAAACCCTTACCCCAGAAACTAAAGGCAAGATCACAGAAAACACGAAGTGATGAATAAGAGCAGGCAACAAAAACTTCAGATGCTGTGAACAGGTAGAGCACATTTATTTTTGGCTCTTGTCGTGTATTTGGAGCAGAACTCCCTTTCTGTCTGTGTGAAACAGAATGCCATGAGGTTTTAAGTTCTCCACGTGACCAGATGAGGTTTGCCGCAACAATAGGGTTTCTGCTTGGTTTTGGGAAGGGCAGAAGTTTTGCTGGCATTACACAAGCCTGTGTGTGATAAAATAAGGAACCCTCTTTCTCCAACTCTTCTGATTTATGAAACTGCTTGAAATCAAAACTTCTTTGCCATTTGTGTAATTTTTTTTTTTTTTTATTCTTCCAAACTGTACTGGATGTTCTTCACATATTAATTTGTGGATTACAGAATGTTCTAGGCAAAACATCAGTGGGACAGTAAAATGTTAATGCAAGAGTTCAGCTAACATAAAATAAAACCACAGTGTTCTTCTATCCTGCTTAATAATGACTCAAGTGAAATGGGGACAGTTGTGTGGTCTAGTGGCTAGTGAGGGGTGTGGTCCTCTGGATTCCTGGAGCTGGTTCCCAGCTCTTTTTTCCCATGCTGGGTGACCTTAAGCAAGTTTTACCCCTTGTAAATTAGAGCCTGATGTGCGGCTAGGAAGCTTATTAGGAAACTTTAATTTTTGAGAGAGCATTTTGGGAACTTGAGATGACAGGTGCTAAATAAAGACACTTCTCTCTATTAAGTAGCTCTAAGAAAACACAATCAGATTCCAATTTTGTGACATTGGTACTTAGGGAACTCATCTTTTGGCTTTTTATGAATTGAACACTCTTGATCTGGATGACAAAAGTGGATACTCCTGACCATTTTGCTGGAATGACTGTTTCAATTTTCAGCACTTTGGTTTATTGGCATCAAAAGAACAATGGTTTAATTTCCATGTCAGCAAATTATTCTGGATTTAGACAGAACTGTGTGGCAGTGGTCTCAAGCACAGCAAAAGGTGCCCCAGAGCCAGGAAGTTAAATTGATTGTAAATGGCAGAAAAGCAGATTGGCTGAGCTTTGCTTTCTGAGCTCAGTGTAAGGTATCAGTGAGGAAAAGCAAACACTAGGAAAAAGCATGTTGCAGTAAATGAAGGCTGGACAGGCAAGAGAAAAGGGTTGTCCTACAGAATACCACTGTTAGGACACTTAGGCTAATTCTGCAGAGATGTATCTGTTGAAAGGGGACAGAAAACATCTTCCTACCTCAAAGGTTAGGCATAATGTAGGGTTCTAAATTGCTGAGGTGCTTTGATAGTGGAGACCAGGTAGAAAGAAACACCAAGCTGTGAACTGGATTCCTGGTAAAAGGATCTTCGTGCAAGCTTCATCCTTAATTATTTGTTTCTCTACCTTAAATGTTCTTTCAACAAAGAAAACTTTTTTTTACTTATTAGCCTATTTTTTCCCCCTTCCAATACCCACTGCCAAGGGAGCTCAGGTCCAAATGATTAATCAGAACTTCCCCTAGCAATGTGACACAGAGGGTCTGACTGCTTCTAAACGGTGAAGTGTGAGCTAAAGTTTTGGAGAAGAAAGTCTGGCATGTTCAGTATTGTGGACCAGAGTTTTGTCATTGGATTTTAGTTGGAACTGGATCAAGCTTTTACTTTGAATACACCCATGATCAATTAATTTCAAGCTGTGCCCTCATCTATGGCCAGAACAAATCAAGATTTTTCTCTTCCTCCCACATATGCGTAAGTGACATCACATTGTTGGGTAAATGTTGCTTTCTTGTCCAGCCAGCAATTTGTCCTGGCTTGAGGTTTGGTAGCAGTTTTCTGCACAGTGTGTACCGTGCTGCACAGGACACCTGGAGAATATGCTTTGCATTTGCAAGTGGTTGCTACATATTTAGGTAGCAGAGAAGCAAGGATTGCTGATCCGTGTGTGTTAGGCAGACAAAGGCAAGCTTGTGGGTAATTTAGATCTTGAGCCTTCATTGCATTTGCAACTACATTTTTTGCAGATACTTGTTCCCAGCATTAAGATTTAGGCAGCACATACTCACGTGGAACCACTTACAAACCAGGATTTTCTCTGAGGTGTTTCATACCAAACAGCCTTTGTTGTGAAAAGCTGGTGTGGATCAGGAAGTAGAAGTCCCACTGGAATACTGGGCAAAGAAGTGCTGTGGTGTTAATCCAGTAGGCACATTAATGAGGCCCTCATGTTGAATATGACAGTACAGCTCTTCCAGAGGTGAGGGTCTCATTTGCACTCGGGTCTCTTTAAACTCTTCTAGCACTTGTGTCATAAATAGGGCACCACTGTATCACTACTCCAATGAAAATGGAAATTAGTTTATTAAAAGGATTATTTGAGTTTTATTTGCTTGAAGACAACATCCAGATTTCAGGACTACTATAAGAAGGGAGACAAGTGAAATGATTCAACCAATGGTCCTGTGGTAAGAAGTGGCCAGGACTTCCTATGTGACGATCCAGTTTATCTCGTGGAGGAGCTGCTACATGTCCAGCTACATCCTGATCCTTACTCCACCCAAGCAGAAGAATAGGTAAGGAACAGGGCTGTGTTTAGCACTATCACAGTAAGAAAAAATTAGGAGATGTGGTTCTGTGATCAGCTATTATGGTCTAATGTGGAACCAGCAAGACAGTCTGGTTTTCTTTTGAAAGCAGAAGAGGATACTGGAGAAGAGGCACAGGTAGATATGTGAGCTTGATTGACTCTGGGATGTCTTTCCTGTGCTGTAGGAATCCAGCAACATGTTCAGCCAGAGCAACTGGGTAAGTTCATCCCCTGGATAGCAGGGCTTTGGTGCCTCTTTGGCACTAGCCATGACCTACTGGGTGGAAATACTCCTAGGGAAGGGATGTTTTCTGAGAACACTGTGCCTCAAGCTGGTCCTTCTTCTTACTGTCCCATTCTTCACCACTGAGCTAAGAGATGAGATCTTTCCTTCTGAGTTGTCTGAGGGAAGGAGAGGTGCACCTAATAAACACAATTCTTTGTGATGCTTCCTGTTGTTAGTGCCTTTCATTCTATAGTGAGGCAATGACTGGGGTCCTGGACTCTTTCACCAGGATCAAAGAATGAATAGAGAGCTGTCATCCCCCTCCAAATCTGGCCAAGGTTTTAGAGAGCCCACAGGAGTTCTCCAATGCAGACACAGTCCGACTAGTTCACGTTAATGCACCAGTTTATAATATCTAACAGAAATTCCCAGTAGCCTGGGCCTCTGCACAGACAGATGTTACCATTTTGCAAATGTGGAGTTAACGATATAATAGAATTATTTAGGGAGCTGGTGATAGGATTATGACTCTAGTGTGTCTGACTCTCAAATCTATGCTTTCCTATATCTATCTTCCCTAGACATTATTTAGAATGATTTTTCCTTCCAAACAAAAAATAATTTTGGAAAAGACTGATTCCCAACTCAGCTATGAAATGTCATCTCTGTGATGATGATGATTATGGGATGCAGCAAATGCATGCATAATTATTCTCACTGCTCGCAGAGCAGCAGATAGGCCCATTTGCTGCCTCCTGAAATATATAACCAAACACTTTTCCTCATGCTGTCTGCTCTGTGCATTTTCATGAGCTTGTTCCCTAGGGCTTGTTGTGAAATTATTCTAATTTTTCGAAGTAGGGAGAAAAAAATGAAATCTTTCTGTTGGAAATGGCATTGATTTGTCTGTGAAGTCATTGCAGCTGTTTCTCTTGAAGGCACAAGAAGAGGAATTCCTGATTTATTTATTTATTAATATGGGGAGGTGGGAAGCAGTCTGACAGTAAGAATGCAGTGAATTTTGGAAGCAGTTCTTGAAGTACTTTGATGCTATATATGTGAGAATGAAGAACAAGGATAATAAAGTAAAGAGTATTTTCTGACTTTCAGATGTGTAGCTTGGTCTGTGTCAATAGTTATAACTGGATCTTGATGTAGGGTAATTTATTTGATGCAAAGGGTTGTGTTTGACAGCCTGAACTTGTCAGCCTTGAGCCACATAAGGGAAAGCCCAGCAGAATATGTAATGTCCATGTTCACATAATATAATGAAAAATACCCTTCTGAACTATTTTCCATTAAATATGAAAATTGAAATTACTTAACAAAACACTTTTCTGTCCCTGTCTTTTAACAACAAACAAAAGCTCTGATGTGCAGTCTAAAGTTGTTCATCAAGGGAAGAGATCAGGCTAGGATTTAGTAAATGGCTTTTTTTTTTTTTTGAATAAAGTAATTAGTTCTAAAGGGAACATGTCATCTTTGGTACATTGCTAAGGTAGAACAGTCATTGTGCTTTCTGGCACTCCATCAAGCTGCTCCTTGTGCATAGTTATTGGAGAAAGTGCATTTACACGTACTGTCGACGTCCGATGCCGGGAAGAGGTTTCTTAAATAACAAGACACGGGCTATTATGTGCATTAGCTTTATTATTTTTTAAAAAGTGTCTTAGCCTTTGGGGACTGAAGGTACTTAATAATATGTTGCAATTACAGCGTGCCAGTGTGTTGTCCTCATATCTCAGGTGCGTGACAATCAAACAAGTGCAGCTTAACCCTTAGATGTCCACTGAATTTCTAGCTGTCTGCTTTTATGTCTAGAGCTTGTGATGAGTCTGTAGTGCAGTGAAGGCCAACATGCATCTGTGGTCTTGGTGTATTGCTAGAGGCTGTCCCAGGAGGAATGTCATCCTCCACCCACAGGTATGCTTATCCCACTTAGGAGATAAAAGCTCCATGTTTTTGGTTTGGATGGCATGTGACTTTCTGTACAGAGGTGCAGGATGCTCTGGAGGTGGAGCACAATCAGACAGCTTGCCCCTTGGAAAGCATGAGCCCTAATTTAACCCCACCTGGAAAACAAGTACCACAAAGCTACTCGCACATTCCCTCACCCCTGGTGGAGAAGAGAATAGAAAGAAAAAAAAAAGGAAACCTCATGGGTTGAGATAAAAACAGTTTAATAATGGAAATAAAATACAGTAGAATAATACTACTAATAATGGTAATAATAGTAATAACAATAATTGTAAAAGACAAAGGAGAGTTGAAATGGAGGGAGAAAGAAGTAACACCAAGGTGGTACCTGGTAGCCTGCTTAGGCAGCAGTAAGCTAAGAGTGAAGTCCCAAGTCACAGAACTCACCAAGGAGAGTTGAAGTAGTGGTGTAGAAGAGACCTGAAATAAAATGACTCGTGAATGGACCTTTTCAGTCCCTAAAATGCCAACATGAAATTACTTCTGCATTGTGTTTTTGTTTTCCCCCTCCAGCCTCCTTGGTCTTGAAAAAGCTCCCAGAATGAATGTTAAGGAGTTGTCCTGTTGCAGCATGTCAGGTACGTCACCTTTAAGTCACGGAAGAGATTCATTTTGAGTTGATCTCTGCTAGGTATCCAGGTACAATTTGTCGTTCGTTATTTGTACTCTGTATTTTGTAACTGTCTAGATGTGGACAGAAGGAGATAAAGGGAGAAACAGCTGCTGTCTGCAGGTATCAAACAGCAAGAGCTCAAAGCAGACAGTCTTTGTTTTCAGGAAAATATAAAAGCTTTGTAGGTGGTGCATAGTGTTTGTTATTTTTTTTCCATTTTTGATTTTTTTTTTCCTCTGGAGCTTGAGTACAACTCAGAAGGAAATTTTGATATGCAAGAAATTCAGGGAAGTTTTAAAGATCAGGTGAAGAGGCCAAGCAAAAGCTCCCAAGAACTAGTTGAGCTATGGCTCTTTGCATGGTGCCTGGTCAGTAATGGGGTTATGAGCCACTACAGCAAATCTTTCTGTAATTTTGTGTGTATGTCTGGTTTTTTGTGGGCGTTTTTGTTTTTTTGTTTCCTTGTTTGTTTTTGTTGTTGTTTTTTTTGTGTGTGTTTTGTTTTGTTTGTTTAATTCTGAAGAAGAGTTGTGTCCTGCCAAGGAAAGCTTGGCTGGCACCCAGACCAGTCCTACTTACATCTTCAGAGTGACTTTTCTCTGTGCAGTATAAATGAGGTGATGTGGCGGTGCAGTAGACAAGCTGCAATACCTTGTTCAGGCAGAATTGCTCTCATTTGAGTCAAACCCTGCATCTGCAGTTAAGCCAACGGTCCTTTATGAAGCAGGGGTTTGTAATTCTCCCCTGTTGTGCAGGCCATTCAGCAGAGCAGTGTCAGTCTTCACAGCACATGCATTACAGGTGCAGATGTAGGATCACCAACGAGGGTAAGGCTCTTCCATCAGAAGCCAGCGTTTGCAGGATCTCACAGGTTGCAGAGTTTTAACTGCTTCAGCTGGTGTCTCCTGTCCAAAAGGTCATTCTTCTCTCTTACTTTGGTCTTTGTTTTGTTTTCTTTCTCTGTGTTTTGGAAAGTTCCAGTTAAAGTGGTTCAGCTGTTTTGGAGAAGGAGACTGGAAATTGTTAATAACAAAAATAATCTTAATTGTCTTCCTCAAGTTCCATATTTTAGAGCAGGATTTTGGGCTTTAAAGGACAAAGTGTTCATGGAGTCCCCATAGCATTAAGGAGATGCTTTGCATGACATGTCCATGGGAATCTGTGTATTGCCAAATCATACATCTCTTCTTTCAAAAAAAATGGAAAAGGGTTGTGGTGGTAAAGCAGTTTCATTATGTTCAGTCTGTGCCAACAAATCCTCTTGATATTTCGTCTTCTGGGATGGGAATATGGGTGAGGCTGAGCAGGTCTGTCTTTGCTGCTGTTCCTCCCAGCTGAAGAGGGTTATTGTGGGGCCATGTTCTAGGAAATAGGAAGTGTCAACCAGATGGATGTGGCTAGGGCCTGGCAGGTATTATCAACCACAATACTTGAGTTAGATTTCAGAGCCTTGTTCCAAAGTGTGGAAAATATGTATCTTAATATCTTTGCTTCAAAAAAATTAATGTGGGCTACACAGTTCTCATCTTTCTAGCAGATTCACTACCAAAAGGCTGCCCTTTTATGATCATGTTAGACACATTTTCCCCTAAGTCTAAGGAAAGCCCTGACAACCTTCTGGCAGAAACAGGAGATATGTTGCTGGTATTGATGTGAAGAAGGAAGTATACTGGGTCATTGGCTCCTCTTCCTGATTTGGCTACTCAGACCAAACCTGTAAAACCTACAGCAACAACTAAAGGTCTTAAGGAAAGTCCTGTGCAGAAGATGGCTGAGGAAGACTGGTAAAAACACAGGTGACACTGATGAATGGGGCAGGGAAGAGGAAGCATGGCTCAGTGCAGGAAATAATTATGGTTCCCATTACTAGGAAAACCTTCACAATGGATGTGAGGATTAGACTTCTTAGCTTTTTTTATTTACTGATAATGCATAAACTAAAGTAGGTTTCTGTGCTATAGACAGCACTAGTAGAGCCCTGGTCTCCTCTTTTCATAGTCATAAGAAGACAGTCAATCTTGCACATTCTGGGAGTTCATTGCAGCATTACAACTTTGCTTGGAGCACCAATTCTTTGAGCTTCAGGACTCCACTTACCTTCCCTCAAGCCTCTAATTCAGGATAGGGGCTATTCTTTGAAATGCTGGTATTCCTCAGGGTGAAAACTCCCTGTAGAATGACTTTTATCAAGGGCATGTAGTGATAGAACAAGGGGGAATGGATGTAAGCTGAAGGGGGTTAGGTATAGATTAGATATTAGGAAGAAATTATTTACTCTAAGGGTGGTGAGGCACTGGCACAGGTTACCTGGGAAGCCTGTGGACTTCCCATCCCTAAAGGTCCTCAAGACAGGCTGGATGGGAGTCTGAGTGACCAGTTTAGTGGAAGGTTCTCTACTCATGGCAGGAGGGCTGGAACAAGATGATCATTAATCATTCTTTAACCTAACCAGTCTATGATTGTGTGATATTTCTGGGGGCCTTGTCTGATAGCTGTGATTAGGATTGAGCGTTGAGGTGTGACTGAAAGAACTGACTTTGAGAGTTGACCACTAAGCTCAGTATTGCACATTCCTAGGATTTGGATCTTTCTAGTCCTTGGCATGCTTAACACACAACATGGGATGCTGCAGAAGCCCAACAAAACCATCCATGTTGGAGTGCAAAAAGGACTCAGTTGCCTCACAAAGTATTCCAAGCAGTGGAAGGAAACCCTAAACCATCTTTTTTTTTTAACAAAAGAAGGGATAAATGAAAGCCAAGAACTGCATAAAATGATGGGCATTTTCTGCTTTCATGGCTGCCTGGAAACACAGAACAAGTTTCATGGGAGAAGTCAGCTCCAGCTGGGAACTGGATCTCACTTTCATGTTTACTTTGCAGGTCTAAATTGATTTGTTATGCTGCATGGGCACCCAAGAGGCAGGCAGCTCCATGGCTCACCACCAACCAGCTCAGCAGCTGCCTGCTCAAGTGGGTTTGCTTCCTACATAAAGCTTCTTGCTGTTGGCTCAAACAACTCCAGGCACTTGGCCATCTTCTCCCAGCAATTCCTATTGCTGTACTTTGTTTGGGATTGAGAGCTGAGCTCTCACTGAGAGCTTTATCCTGATCTCTTTAGCATCCTTAGACAAATGACTAATGCAGTTTAGGTGCTTTGTGGGTAGGAAGAAGCCTTCTTTGGGGAAGCTTGATGTTCGGTAGCCCTCTATAGATCATCCTTGCTCCTCATGAGAGCCTCCTAGCTGCTTAGACATGGAACCCCCCCTGCCAACAGGTTGGTAGTGCCCATTCTGCACTAGAGCTGGAGGGTGCTTCTATTTTTCTTCCTGTCTGAAATCCTGAGCTCCTCTATGATATTTTTTGTTGGTTTTGGGCTTTACTAGGAGACCTCCTGGGAGACTGGCTCTTTCTTCATTTGGATGCTTGATTTCTGGGAACACATTTAGTGGGAGAGCCTGAAAAATGCCTTTTTTCCTAGCAGTGAAGTCACTGCCCAGAAATGTAAAGCCAATGCTGCAGGGGATTTCTGAGCTATCGCACTTTATTCCTGGAACTGCATGAGGCAGCTCACAGAGCATGGGAGGTATTACACCTCACTGATGTAGAGCTTTAGGGAATTATGCAATACTTTCATGCCTGAACATCCTGAAGCCCTGGATCTTCTGGCTGGTGGTCACTCCTCTGTGAAAGTACAGAAGTGTGGTGCACAGCTCTCCCCCGTGGTCTGCTCCTGTGGTTCCCAGTAACACACGGTGGGAGGAAGAGGAGAGAAATTAACCCCACCATGCACCTGATGGAAAGTGCAATCCCTTATGTGATGCTGGTGTGGTAGCAATTCCTTCCTGACCGTGAAGAAGATTGGCTCATGTCCTAAAGAGCAGGATTAGGATCACTTTTGTCTTTATTCTCAGAGCTACATGGATCATTAATGCTTATAAAATGACCCAGCTGCAGTATTTGACTTGGTGACCTTCACTAACAGTGAATTTTTTGGGCTGGCTATACAGAGGGGGTGAGGAAAGCTTTTCTTTATTCTTAAAGAATGTGGGAATGCTTCATAGAGATGTCAGACTGGAAAAGAGGTCTTGAGAGATTGTCTACACTGATCTAAGCAGCTGAACCGTGTGACACTTTCTGATGAGGGAAATAGGAGAGGATAAAAGACCTCACCTGATTGTCATGAAGCAAAGCATGTATCCTGCAGCAAAAGGGCTGTGTTTACGTGCAGTGATTGTGTAGCCGTGGTTCCACTTCATATTTAAAATTACTCAAGTCATCTGTGTGTTGGTGCTGGCCTGGGAGCTTTGGATAGCGAAACCCTCTATACCATCCCATAAAAACATTGCCAGGCATCTTTACATTGTCCTGGACCTGTGCCCCAGTGGCTCGGACCAGGGATTGAGAAGTCCTTGGCCTCTCTGCTCAGCCTGCTTATCAAAAGGTCCATTAGGATGAGCTGAACTGAGTATTTTTGTTGCAAAGGCCCTGGACAGAGGTTACCGAGTTGATTTGGTTGGTCATGTGCAAGTAAGCAGAGAGGAGCTCTCATTCTGCACCCGTTCTGAGAGGATCCATGGGATAGGTTTTCCTCTCAGTGCGTTCATTTAGTCTCATTATACCTTCAGTTATGTGAAGTCTGCTTTAAGAACTAAGAGGTGCACTTTGCAACCAGCCCAGGGAGACATGGAGCACACTCTGACTGGAAACCCATCTCATCTCATGCTGACCTATTTTGAAAGAGTAAATTCCTCTTCTCTGACTTCATTTATGTGCTGGCTGTCAAGTTAGAAGCGAAGCATTTGACGGTGCCGATGCTGTTGTTTGTATCAGGAGACAATCACCAGCCTAACAAGAGTTTGTAATTTGACTAACAGCTCATGACATTATTATTCTTATTTATTTCTGGCAGAAGAAATGCAGCAGCAACTTGCTTCCATGGCATCAGCTCCAAATGTCTGTGGCATCAGATCAGCCAAGGCTCGTTTTTAAAAATTCAGCCATACTCCCCCACATCTTGCTAACTTTACAGTCCCCCATGGCATCTGTGTGCAGTGAACTGAGCTGTTGAGACTAAATGCAATTTGCAATCAGGCTTCTGTTAACGTGGAAATGTACCGGCTGCTCTCCTGCAGTATGGATTCTCATTCTGTCTAGCATATGGTAGCATTAAATCCAGTCTGGAGTGCCTCTCGTTACCACACTGTTAGTCTTTGCAGAGTGGAGAACCCTGAAAAACAAGTGTGAGAGAAATATATTTCGGGAACTGCCTCTCCTCTAGCAGAGCTTGTCGGAAACTATCAAAAGGAGACTGTACCTCAAAAACTAGCCCTGACAGCCATCTAAGCAAGTACAGAAAACTGACTTGAACACTGATGCAAAAGTCATGTACTTCCCAAGGCAGGTATTGCACAGGGAGAAGGGGACAAGGAGAATCAGACAAGAGCAAGTTCATTATTAACAAGTTTAAAAGCTAGAAGGAGTCTACTCTTCTGCTACCAGTATGGGAGAGATTTTGATTCAGGAAGATAGCCTCGAGTATGAAGCCAGCAGTTATGTAAAGACTTGATATAAATGCAGGCAAAACAAGGAATATATCCATCCACAGAGAGAACAAACAGGAGAGCCTTTTAACCATTAAGTATTTCACTCCAGCTTTAGCTCATGCAGCACATAAAAGTAGACTTGGAATTTCTTCAGTGTTAGCATATCTCCCATTGTCATGTAAGGTAGTTTAATTTTAATTTTGCTATTTGAGTGTTATGAATAATTCAGAGTGTTTTCTCACTGTCGGCTCTGATGGATGTCCTCAGCTCTTCTTCCCTGAGGCACTCAGAGAGCTGGACTTAGTGAAAAAGATACAAGCTGGATCTGAAGAGAATTGGGTTTGAGGCAAGAAATCTATTGCCGTGGCCCAGCTGGGACATGGGCATCTGAGTCATGAGCTCACAGTGCTGCTTATTCATCACTTTCTTTGGTCAGTCCCACCATGGGGACCACAAGCATCTGTTTTACTTGTGCACACCCGTGTTATTTGTTACTTGTAAAACCACCAATTTGTTTGTAGCCCTGAGCCTTTGATGTGTGAAGAATCCCAGATTGTGGGCTATAGCCAGAATAAAAACTAGTGAGTGAACGCATTTGATCTTAACACCTGCCTTTTCTTAAACACTTTACTGAAAATTTTGTATGAGTGACCTGTATCTGGCTGTTGAGAAGAACTGAGGACAGAAGTAGTGTCAGTAGCTCAGGAGTGTGATTACAAAAACCTCAACTCCTGAGATGTAGGAGGGAAAGGTGGTTGTAGATAAAAGGGTACTTTTCCATCCTGGAAGCTTCAACTCTATACGGCTGAAGCTGTAAGTGACTGTAGCATCACAAAATGCTTCCTGGCAGTATTATGTTTAAATAAGACTAATGTGCTTGTTGGATATAGCTGCTTCTTTCTTTATTACACTTCTCCATTGTTCTTGGTAGATCTAAGACATGGGAAACTGTGTATTACCTGGCTTGGGCTCTGGGCTTCATGGGTTCTCATATGTGCAATATCGCTTTGTGAATACTTTGGTGTCCTGACCCACAGTGCTGTGACAATCTGAGATGGGAACAGCTATAGGGAGATTTGTGAGAAAAACAGAAACAGGCCGTTGGCTAACGAAGGTTTGTGTTGTTTTGTTGTGTTTGTTGGTAGTTTTCTTTTTTTTTTTCCTCAGAGAATGCTTTTAGACCTGGACCAGAGAGCAGATGAGATAGACTTTGGACCTTCCTCGGTTCCAGATGGCTGGAATATTTCATGTGTGCTCCTGTGGAGAAACTCTGTACTTTACATAGAGACAGAGAATAGGTGTGCTCATCCCAGCCTCAACACAACCTCATCTTTGTTTATTTTACTTCAATTAAAAATGTGAAAATTGGCCTGGCAGGGTCTCATTTTTTACTTTTAGGCTATTTCAGTATTTGTGTATTGTGGCTAGTGAAAATGAGGGTAATCTTCATCATGAGAGCTGAGTAGACTGAGACATCTCATCTCCCCTGGGAGGTGAGTAATCCAAAACTTAATCTAGGAAGATAAAAATGCAATTTAGGAAAGTTTTTTTAGCACAGGTTTAAAATCTGAAAAACATGATGGAATTTAAGAATAAATTTGTGTGTTTATGTGCTTACGTGAATATGGGTAGAAAAGGGAGTATTTCCAAGCAACTTCCCATTTCAGATTCTTAAATTTCTTTCTGAGAAAACCCGGATGTCAGTTTTTTCCTGACTGTGAGTGGTTAGTTTGTCCTCAGTAGCGGGAGGACAAGCAGCTCTTGCTTGTCATGTTTACCCTAAATGTGACAACAGACAATTCCTAACTGTGTAACTCTGTATTCTCCTCCTCCACACAGCATACTCACTTAGTTGCCTCAGTGATATCCAGCTGGGCTTCATCCCAATTATTTGTTTTTCTGGTAATCATCCATATTTCCATGTAAGAAAAAATAGCATTGCAATAACTGTGGTTTTGCAAAGTAAATAACTGAGCAGAAACTCTATGCATCTGGAAAGGGAAGAAGGGAGGATTATTTTCTTGGGGAGGCATTTTCTTTGGGTTTAACCTATATCCTCAGAATCCATCACCAGAGACTTTAAGCTGGGCTGCACTCCTTTCTGCTCTTGTGCTTTGGCACCTCGTGACAAGGACAGACAAAGTTCTGCACAGGGCTCTGTTGGCATTGATGACACTGTGTGCTGGGAGGGGGCAAGTACCTGCAGGGCTCAGACCTCAAATGCTTGTGGATTCAGTCTGGCAGAGTTCATTTCAGATGACTTAGATCCCTGCCCAAATGCTATCCCTGTCTTGAAAAGCAAGAGGTCTGGTGTGCCAATGTATGGTGTCCTCGTGGTGTCTGACAGAGACCTCCTCTGTCCTGTCACTGCTGGTGACCTCAGTGATCTTAGCACTTCTGATGACCAAAAGTGCTTGGGCTTTGTCTTCCTTCGACATTTCTGCTTCTACTTTGCTGATCTTTTGCTGCCCGTTGTCATTTGGTTTCTATCCTCACCCATTACTGCAGCTCTGACTGTCCTATTTCTAGTTCTGCTTTCTAGCTTTACATAAAGAAAACTGCAGTTTCAGCAATAGAAATAGATAAAAATTCTTGTAGTTTCTGCAAACTGTAGTGAACTGTCAGGAAGTTGGTACAGAGGAAGCAATATGAAGGGCTGAGATGGACAGGTGCTGCACCTTGGGCATTTGGAGAGTGATGGTGAAATAAAAAGGGTGAAGTTGAAGGCATATTTTTGGAGACCCATGGGCTATAGATAATGGCATTGCCATGCTTTTGATTACAGAAAAGGGCTGTTAATTTACCTGTAATGATCTAAAAATAAAGAAAAAAGCTTAAAGAAAAATACAGACCTAAAAGCCATTGAGAATCAATGGCCAGCACTATAGATAACAAATATTTGATATCCTTCATTCTTGTACTTTGCTGTGCACAGTAATTCACAATAATTTCTTAGAAATATGTTTGAGGAGAAGGGCATGTGATTATTCCTGCTTGATGGGATTTTCCTGTGTTATTCTGGGGACCAGTATCAAAGGTTTTGGGAACTTAGTAGCAAGTGAAACCATCAGTTCTCTGATGGGACTTCAAAAGAAGAATTTTAAGGCTGTAAAATGTGTATCTTTGACTTTCATCTCTTGGTCAGTTCAGTTCCCCTTGGCCAAACTTGGGATAAAGCAAATGAATTACTCAGAGCTATTTACTAGTTCATAGCACATGAAATGCTGTAATCACAGGCAATTCTTGAATGACCAGAAATAAGTACTTCTCACTTCTGTGTAGCATGGTCTGTTTACAGAGTAATGGAAAGAAAGATGTCTCCATAGTAACCTGTAAAGCAGGCAAGTCTACTTCTTCCACTTCGATACAGTCTTCAGTAAACAGATTGTACATCTGGTTTAAAAAAAAAAAAAGAAAACAGAATAAATCATACTTTTGGATTATGTGACTTCCATTACTACTGAAGAGCTGCTGGGTTCAAGATCTGTCCCTCTGCTTCCCCATATTTGTTACATTTGAAATGATCTATGAAAGCCAGTAAATTGTAACAGATGTGAGTTGCTGTTACATCAAGGGATCTGTACCTGGGGGGTTCTTCTGCAGGTGAAGAGACAGGGCGCTGTAAATGGTCCTTAAGCATGCAAACAGATACTGTGAAGAGAAAACATTCCTATTGCCTGTGGATAGGGCCAAAAGTCTCAAGCTTACCTTGAGACAGAAAATGTGATGGAGCCTAGACATGTGGTAGTGTTTTCTGAGGGTAAGAGGAGTTAATATTTAATGGATTTCTGACAAGGTTATACAATTTTCCTTGCTTGAGAACCAAAACAAACAAACAAAAATCAAACAAAACAAATAGACACACTTCACCCCCATCCCCCCCCAAAAAACCAAACCCAACTCCCAAAAAAACACCAGAAATTCTTTAAGTGGAGATAATCAAGTCTTTAGGCACTGGGGATGGTTTGGTGACTATTTGGTTCCCATTCAGTACTGCACTCTGTGATCCATTATGTTTCCTCGGGGGTTCTCCTAGGAAGCAGGTATGGTTTCTTGGGGAGGAGAATATGAAAGCTGCTTGCTGTTTTCTGTCTGATACCACTTCTGTCAGACCTCTCCTGTTGGAAGGGCAGATACAACGTAACAGAAGTGAGGTCCAGCACATGAAAATAAAAAAGGATGGTTGAGGGAGGGGCTTCAAACATCTCAGCTTGAAAGTTCAAATTTCACATGGGAGGTAAAGGAGCAAATTAAGCCAGTAATGCACTGCCTGGAGGGTGGCTGTGTGACACGGGCACCTGAATAGGGACAGAGACTGGAGTGACCCAGGCACCAGACCCTGGAGATGGGATGAAAGGTAGCGCTTGGCTGACAGGGTGTCCTAGTCCATTCCTTGTACCGGTGTCTGGACTCTTTCATGTGTTTGTTTCAGTACACTATTACCAAACCCTCCAATTTTCTTTGCGGATCTGGAGACGTGATTTGTAGGAGCTCTAAAATCCAGCTGTTTTTCAGGTTTTATTGGTCTGAGGACCTAGGGATAGAGGGGACAGGTTTATGGGACTCCCAGCTTCAGCTGGTCTGGTCTGATTGACCATCAGTATTTCCT
This sequence comes from Oxyruncus cristatus, assembly GCA_013399855.1. Lineage (NCBI taxonomy): Eukaryota > Metazoa > Chordata > Aves > Passeriformes > Cotingidae > Oxyruncus > Oxyruncus cristatus. The sequence goes on from VXAY01007256.1 coordinate 29,907, forward strand.
AACCTTGCAGATGGAGACGGAAATCACAAGTTTTTGGAAAATAATTCCGGTTACTTTAAAAAAAAAAAAATCAGTAAAATTTTATGCTGGTGAAGACTGACAGTTGATGCAGGGGACAAACACTTGTGGATCCTGATGTTATCTGAGCATGATTCTTGACTGTTGGGAGCATGTTGAGACCTGGACAACATGTCTTTCTCCTTCCCTGGAGCTGTTCTAAAAACATGTAGACCTGGTGCCTAGGGACATGGTTTAGTGGTGGTCTTAGCAGTGTTAGGATGAAGGCTGGATTTCGGTGATCTTAGAGGTCCTTTCCAACTTGAAAGATTCTATGATTTCTTGTGCTTTTGCTCCATGGTTTTTTTTCCCCCCTTCCACCGGTAATATCTGCATTAATTTCTGCTGCTCTCAATATCTCCTATTGCCAACTGTAATCTTGCATTAATCAATAATAAGCAGAACTTCCTAGCTGCTACGATCTGTTTTCTCGATACGGGCTGCTTTTAAACAGCTCAGTTTGTGTCAGAGCGCTTCCAGGGTGTGGCGCGTGTGGAATTGGATGGGGGCTCAGAGCCAGAGGGGCAGGATGGGGAGACGGTGCACTCCGGGAGGAGGGTTGCTCTTGGGGAGCACCTTCTGCCATCGCTGTCCAGTCCCTGGGAGTCGGGAAGGGTTTCTCCCCCGGGCAGCGGGCTGTCCCCGGGAGATGCTCGTGGTGCCGGCCGGGTGCTGTCGGCGGCCATCTGCTGCCACCTCCCGTCCGACTGGTGATGCCGTGCGGGAGGGACGGCGGGCACCCGGCGGTGCCATGGGGAGCACATGGGAAACCACCTCCAGCCTTCACGTATGGGATTTGTCATCTCCTTTAGATTCTGACCGTGGTGCCTTTGTCTGCAAGGGCAGCGAGGATGTCATCCGGCTACTGCTGGCTCCTGACCCCTCTCGTTGCATTTTTACTGTCTCTGCTATGCAAGGGCCTCGTTTACTTTTTCAGTTTGTTCTTTCTGGGTGCCTTGGCCACTTGGATCCCCCAGCCAGAATGACCAACACCTTGGAGGCACCCAGCCAGCAGCAATAGCAGGAGGAGGTGAGCTGGCCACTTCCCTCCATCCCTGCGTTAGGGCAGCAGTGGGGAGCAGGGACTCCTCTTTCTTTTTCCTCTCCCTGCAGATCACAGCAGCTCCCAGCTCCAGTGGCCTTCCCAGTCAGCTCTGGGCTGTTTGGCTGGCGACTGGATGCCAGAGCAGGGTGTGCCACGGTCCTGTGCCAGAGCTGCTTGCTGGCAACCAGGCTCTGGCCAGGCAACTGTCCTGCTGCTGGTCAGTCCCAGGTGACTCGCTGGTACTGGTGACTAGTTAGTAGTTGCTTTTTAATTTGGATCCCTGTGCCTCCTTTCTGTTTTTGGGGGAGGGCAACGGCTATTCTTTATCCCTGCTTGCTTTTACTTCTTTGGCTTGTTCTCTAATAGCTATTGCAGCCTCCCTGCTGCCTGCGGTGACTACAAATTTGAGCTGAATTAATCCCAGACAGAGGCTAAATCTGAGGCAAACTTTCCTTCCAAAATTTTCAGTCTGAAAAGACATGAAAGCAGGATGATCTTGCCACATACCTTCCCTACGTCGGTCTCATCCCAGGCAAAGGTTTGTTCTCTCACTTCACGCAGGACTGAGAGGCTCTTGGTACTATGCTGGGCACTGACCAGGCAGACATGGAAGGATGAGTCTGTCTGCCAGACCTCAGTGAGCAGACAAACAGAAAGCAGTAGCGTGGCTGGCACTGACAGGTTTTGCTTGCCGCCCTGGAAGCAACCCTTGGTTGCAGGAGAGGTGTTGCTGCTCCTTCCCCAGCTGGCCCAGGCTGCTGGCATTGCTCAGACCCTCAGCCTGTCCTTGTGCAACCCTGTGCTGGCCATGTCTCTTCCTGTTCAGTTATCCCTCTCCGTGTCTCCTAGAAGCATCAAGATTTCAGCTTTGGTTTCTCCCTGTTTCCTTTCTCAAGGAGTCTTATTTCGTGGCATCCTGCCCTTTTGTGCTGAGGTTTGCTTTCATGCTGCCTGGCTGAGGTCAGCATCTGTTCCCACAATCCCTGCCCAAGGGGGCTCTCTGATACCTGATAACACAGTTCCAGGCCCCAGCCCCTCTCTGATAACAGCTGGGTGTTAGATCCCAAAGCAGCCACTCCTCCTAAATCAAACATAAGGAAGACCATTCATTGCCTTCCTCTTCATGTCCAGGTCTATAATTGCAGATATTCCTCATAAAGAAAGTGTTACAGCTACCCTGTGGGGGCACCACAGCAGGAACCCCCCTCCCATAAGGGACATCATGGTTGATGTTCCTGGAAACAGCTTTCCTCTGAATTCAGATGCTGCTTCTTCCCTGACCTGAGACTGTCAGAGAGATCCTTCCAACCCCATGCCTGTGACAGGTAAAAATCCTCTGAGCTGCTTTCCTGTGGGATGTTTTTTGTTTCCTTTTTTTTTTTTTTTTTTTTGCTGTAAGGCCATATTTCAAAAGAGGCTGAAAAGCCAGAGCAAAGAAGCACAGAAAGTCCCAGAATCCCCCGCCGTGGTGCTGTGCTGTGCACGTTGCTGTGCCATGCAACAAGTTTTTTCTTTGGAATTCATAGATAATTGCTAGTCCTGTCAAGGGCCAGTCATTTTACTAGTGTAAAAATCACTGTGGTTTTACTTCAAGCTTGAGAAACCACTTTGTCAGACTGGGCGAATTTTACCAAGCCAGTATGCGGGCTGTGGGCACAGCTGGAGCTAAACAGAAAGAGCCCAGTTCCACAAATACTAGATTTTCTCTTACTCGGTTTGAAACAGGGAAACAAAGTAAACAAGGGAAGGAAGGGCTGGGGAAGTGAGGAGAAGGGAAGGGGAGAAAGCCTCCTCCTTTCTGACGAAACTGTTTTCACCCCCTCATTCCCAAAGAGAGGGTTTCTGACATACAGAGTTTCAAATGTTTGTTTGCTCTGCCTACTTGGTTATTTACTGCTCTGAGAGTCTGTGCTGCCTTTGCTGGCATGCTCAGTCTTTTAGGGAATATGACGGAGTGCAAAGCTGTTTACTTATTTCTACTAGCACTTATTTAGCAGTAAAGTAGTTTTCTGATCTAGGTTTTGCCAGGAACTAGAAACTGTGGCAGGAACATGGTGGTGGTGGGGATCTTAAAGGAGAACTATTGCCTTTTCTAGGCAATAAAACTTTTGTTATATGCTCTGATATCACTGGTGTATTTGACTCACGGAAGAGGGGAAAGTTCTTTTATTCTTGAGTTTTTGGAGAAACAAAGGACTTTGCAGAGAAGAGGATGGAGAAGGAAGGTGAGGCAGATGTTTATCAAAAGACCATGCAGAGAATCTATGGAAAAGCCAAAGTCAGACAGGAATTTTCTGGGTCTCTTATCCCTGCTCTGTGAACATCTGCCATCATCACATGTACCGTCCACCAGCTTTTCTCTTCTGACCTTGTCTAAGTGAAGGCTGTGTGCTCTCCCAGGGCTGGTTCCAGGGGTGCAGCACAGCTGCTGTCCATGGAGGCCCTGAGGAGGAAATGGATGAACCTGGTCTTTGCCATCAGCTTTGGGACAGCCAGCCCAGTAACTCACATTAATACACAAGCTGACTACTATTGTTCTAGATGTTCATGACCCTTACAAACTTTCATATTCCTTTTGCCACATTTCTGTGGGACTGCAAACATTTCTTGAGGGCCATGAGGTCAATGCATATCTTCCTTCATTCTCTTAAATTCGGTGTTAGGAAGGACCACACTGCTGCAGAAGCCTATTGCAATACCCCTGTAGACTTAAACAGCATTCCCTGGACAGCTTCAGGCTGGTACATTAACCCAACACTAAGAAGTTCGCTCTTCCTTCAGAATGACCTGCTGTTTTCTCTGTTTTTCCAGAACAGGGAGAATGAATGACACTTCATTTTATTAAAACCAGAAAGGATGCTGTTGGCCATTTTGTCCAACATCCTCATCAGTGCTCGCCATGGGGGTCACTGCTTGCTCTCTGGATTTGGTAAACAATATGCCTCTGACATAGGATTTTTCCAGGTAGTAATTTGAGTGCTACTGATGCTCTCTGAGCGATATTATCCTGCAATTATTCTGCAAAAGTTTTATTTTTCTATATTTCTGTTTTGTCATTTAAGGATGCTAAACCCCAGATCTTTCTTAACTGTGTTTCAAGGAGGCAACGGACTGCTTGCTGTGTACTGGAATGTGACCTTCATATTTGATATTAACTAATGGGGACGAAATCACTTTTGGCTCTTGATATTCCTAAGTGTTCCCCTTTGGGGACTGGATTCCTTCCCAGCAAGTGGCAGCAGCCACCAGCAAAGGTGAGTTTGACATTGCTGCAAACTCTCCCTGAAGCAACCCATGCAACTGTGCCAGCACTAACTCCCTTTGTTCGGATTATTTATTGAAGGTGAACTCCTTGAGCATACAGAGCACAGAATGTTTTTGTGAGTACAGACAAGGACCCCAGAGATGTGCTGGAGGAAAAGACCTCAGGGCTGTGTCAGGCACTGCATAGGCTGCAAGCTGCTACCTCCAACTGCTTTTGGCCACTTGTTTCCAGGCAAGGGGCAGCTCCCCTTTTTCTGAAAGGGCCTGCTGTTTCCAGTAACTGGGGTAAGGATTATTGTTGTTTATTTTTTAGAAAGTAGGGAGAGAGAACTGGGATGCTTGGCCCTCTGCGCCTCACTTTTCCTATCTATAAAGTGTGGGCGACAATATTTTACCTTCTTCGGAGCTACATTTGCAAGCTGATGGACAGAAAGGACTTAGAAACTCCCCACCTCGGCAGTGGGGACACACTGGCAATCTGCCCAATAGCTTTTAGATGTGCCTCACCTAAGCAATGGGGTGACAAATGGTATAAACACGCTGTCCCTAATGTGCTGGCTGCTCCCTGGGTGCTGTGTGGTCTGTGAATCTGTGGGCAGTGCTGCTCCTTTACTATGTATTGGGAGCCTTCTCCCTCTGTTCCAGGTTGCATAGAAGCCTCCCTGCAACTTTGCTGGCAGAACTGCTTTTTTAGCTGAGCAAGAGTGTTTGTGTGTTCCAGCACCACCAGCAACTCACAGAAAGTTTGACTAACAGGCCATGGTGCCTTCAGGCCTCTGAAGGCCAACATGCTTCTGCAAGCTCCAGAATGGGACAGTGCTACCTCCGGAGTCTTGCATGAATTACAAATGCTGATATTTTTTATTGCACTGCAATTATGCTCTCTGCTGGCTCTAGACACTCAGAACTAACCCTCTGTCATGACAGCAAGGGATTTCTCTGGATATTTATGCTGTGAGACTGGGAGCAGAATGCAACCCTGAAGGCTTTCAGCAGTGTTAACTTGCCCTCATTGCTCATATGAGAAACCTGCCATACTGTCTCTTCTTTGATATCTTCCCTGCATTTGTGCTGCTGTGAGGCTTCCCTGATCTCTTCCACTAAATGATCCAACCTAGAAGTGAACTTTACTTTGAGTTTTAAGACCAGAGTGATCTCTGAGAAAGAAATGAGTTAGATCTTTGATGCTGCAAGAGGCCAGGCAATTGGGCCACACAGGAGAAACCCAGTTGTTCAAATAGTGGGAACATGAAGAGAAAAGCGTTAGTGTCAATCTTGGGTTAATTGGAAAATATTCAAAGGACTTTGTTTTGCCTCATTTTGAGGTTAGAACTTTCCTGGGATTCTATGAAGAGAATGCAACACTGGCAGCTCCTTTCAAATGAGTAGGAGTAAGCTGCAAAGCAAGGAAGTTGTTAGAGGGGATGTGACTTCCTTGTGGCTGGCTGGATGGGCAGCAGGAAAGCAAAGATGAGAGTGCTACGCAATTACTCTTGCTTCAGAAGAAGTCTGTGGTGTGACATAAGTGGATGAGTATGAAGACAGCATTTTAAAATCAGGTTCATCTTCTATTCCTCCTGACACCCAACATCAAAGTTGAGGTTGCCTAGCTCCAAGCTCTCCCTGGATGCACACACGGGCTGTGGGAAGCACCAGACGAATCAGGTGTGTTCTGACTCTGTTGGTCTGTCAGAAACACCACTGGCAGCATCGGTGGTAAACTTCGCATCGCTCTGCAAAAAAAGGCCAGGTTTTTGGCTGTACTTGTTAAGGGCACCCCTTTTTTTGTTACCTGTTGTCTTGGTTTTTTTGCCTAAACACAAAGTGTTTCACAGGGAATGTTTTAGCTTACACATATACAGTATTTTGGAGAACAGGAACCTGCCCATGGTACTGAGGACTCTTGGCAGTGCTGAATTGAACCTGTGTGCATGGGAGGGTGGGGAGACTCATCTGGGAGGTCTGGAGCCTGCAGAGCCAGTTCAGCTCAAGGAGTCACACAGGGGAGCCTCTGGGGCAGTGATGGGGGAGCAATACAGCAACCAGCTTGTCTGTCCTTCTCCCTGTGCCTTATGCCAGGGTAATTCCAGGTGAGCACTCTGCTACACCATCTGCAGTGAGGCAGCACAAATAGAGGGAGACTTTCCATCATAGTGGTTAAGAGGGAGATTTAGAGCAGCTCTTTAGCCAGGGAATTATAAGTTGGAGAAGACTATTCAGACAGGAGGCACTTTCCTAACCTACTTTTGAAGAAAAGGAAACTTTCCAGTGTTTTGAGGTTCTGCCCCACTGTATTGTTTCAGAAGCATTTCAATCCTTGAAGACTGGTAACCATGTTCAGGGGTGTAGTGTTTAATCACATACCCAGATTCAAGACGGTGGTGCAGTGATGGGAGCAGGGCAGAGAACTGCCCAGAGTGCCTGGGAAGTGAGCACACTACCAGCCTGAGAGCATGACCTCCAGCAGATCTCTTGGAAGAGAGAATCCTGCAGGCTTCTTAAATGTTTCTCAACCTTTTTGGCCTGTGAGCGAGTTCTGCTGATTGAAAAATCACTTCTATTGATTGAAGAACTCTCTCTTCCTTCTAGCATTTTGAATCACAGAATAAGGAAAGTGGGTTTCAGATCTCTCTTGGATATTTTTTTTTTCTTACCCACTTTGAACCATTGCACTGAAGGCTGAAACGGGCTATTCTAGTTTGGTCAACTCCATAAGTTACACCACCAAAATCTGCATGGTTATTCTTCCACCAAAAGCCAGGACCTCTTTTCTACCTCCAGAAAGGCACCTGGTCTTGGGTTGCAGAAATTCAGAGAAACAATCCATCACTTCACTTGTGTTGAACCTTCCTGCCCAACCCCAAGTTAATGATGGAGGTTTGGTTTTCCTTCTGGCTAATTTGGGCTCCTAGCTCTCACTTCTTACTCTGCATTTCACCTGTGGCTTTAAGTGCACTGTAGTAGCAGATATTTTTCCATACTGAGGGAACCAGATAGAACTTTTAGGCTGCCATGACCTTCTCTTTTTGCTCCAGCAGTGCATAAAAGGCTCTGGGAATACTCATTATCAGTGTTGTGTAATGGTCACAGTGCACTCCAAGAGTCAAAAACATGCTGTAAAAAAGCCAAAAGCCACACCCATGTGGACTAGCCCCTTCTATCCAACAAAAGAATAACCCCTGGAGAACTTTAACCTCGTAATGACTGCTATCATCATTGCTTTCTCCTGTCAATATCTCTCAACTTTTCCAGCTTAGGTTCAACTCAGATTCAAGACTGCATAAAATATAGAAAATTCTGGGGGAAAAAACCCAACCTTACACGTTATCTATAATTATAGACTGCACATTGTTTATCATTTTAGACTGGGTACAATTTTGTGTTAATGCAGAGTAGTATCCCTTCTTTGGGAAGATATTCTTAACTGATTCTCTAAGGGAGATAAATTGTCATGTACAGGCAATAAAAGCATACTTTAAAATTTTGCTTTGTATTTCAGCTCTGAAACCATGTTTCAGAGACTCGGAGCTTCTATCTTTGTTGATACCTATTCCTTGTGGTAAAACTGAAGCAGAGGAGTTGCTTAGTAAGTCTGGATGACCCAAAACAACACAGAGGGGTGTTCCTACCCTCTGGTGGAAGCATAGCCCAGAGGGAATCAAAACCATTGTATGCTGCAGTTTTGGCCAGAGCTTGGAGTGATGCCCTTTAATAAGACGTGTTGAAAACTTCCATTAAATAAATGTCCATGACCAGTTTTGCAAAAAATGCAAGAGAGACATGAGTCAAAGCCAAGCACGTTTTTTGTGCCTTGGAAATGAATCGCCCCTGATGAGCCCTCCCAGGAAGTTCATGCTGTTTACCATATGGAAGTTACCATGGCCTTATCTTTGTGTTCATACATCTATGGTTAGCAACCAGTCCAGCTGTACCAGTGCAGCTGTGCTAAGCTGGTATTTGCCTGAAACTTGCGTGAGTTCAACTTTGGTTCATCACCATGGTGTTTAAGTGTGTGATGTGCTACTCCCAGACGCTGTCCCACTTTGTGTTCCCTGCTAAATGCCAGTCGAGGCCTCCTATTCCTTGGTTTATCTGGGTGTCCACAAAAGGATAAATGACTGAAGAGATTTAAAGACTATGAGAGGGGAGAGAAGGTGAGTGGTTAAACTATTGTTCTAGTTTTCCTCGTTGCTTTCTCTTGCATAAATGGAGTCTGGATTGGTTTAGATTTGAGTTTGGTGTTACTAGAGTTTCTAGAAGCGACATACAGGCTTGGATGATACTGTGGACAAGCTTCCAGAGGTTTAGGCATACATAAAAGTCTTATAAACTTGTATTTCTGGTGCCCAAGTCTTTTACAGAACTCTTGAATAACCTTAGCCAGAGCATTCAACCTTTCTGAACTTGGAGAACAGCACTAACCTCCTATGAGCTGAGTGGCGTGGGGGGAGATTCAGCTAATATTTGTAGAAGAGTAAGAGTTCTTTAGAGGCATGAGAGTCTTAGCTAATATTTGCAGAACACTTTGAGGTCTTGGGATAGATACTGCTACCAAAGAGTGAAGTGGTATTCACATGTTCTCTTCTGTCTGTTGTTTACAAATAGAATAGAATAATGTTTTGAAGGTCAGGGACCCTGAGAACAATAGTGGGTTTGAAGCACTCATTTATTTTTACCAAGTTCAGATGCCTGGCATACACTAGCATTTCATTTATATAAAGGATCTGATCAAATATTTTGGTTGTTTGGAGGGGTTGTTTTGCTCGTTTTTAGGCTGTTGAAATGTCAGATGGTGAAAACAAGCAAGAGTTCCAGATGGAGCAACTGGAAGAGAAACATGACAAAGATGGTAATTGGAAAACTTCAGATTTACACTTGATTGGGAGTCCCATGCTTGGAATTGGGAGTCCCCACCTGTGGCTTCCAAACCCACTCTATGTGCAAGCTCTTGCGAAAAGCAGCATCCCATGAGGAAGTTCTTCATTACAAGGGTAAGCAAAGCCAGGAACAGTTTATTTTCACTGTTCATTAGTCTATCCATGCTGGGAATTGTTTGGGAACTGGAATCTCATCCGGAATACTCAGCTTTTATACGGCCAAGAAAATCATAAGGACTCTGCTTTAATGACCCCAAATTTGAATTGAAATTTCTTGACTTACGTTAACAGGGCAAATAATTGCCCTGATTTCATTCACTGGCATTGATGCTGTTGTTTGCACCAGCAGATGAATCTCTGCCTTCCTAACTTCTAGTGGGGATACAGGCTAAATCTATATTTGAGAAATGGTGGAAGACAAGGCATATAATAAATGCTGTAAAATCCCTGGTCATTGATGGAAAAGTAAAAAGGGATCTATCAAATCAGACAGTTCATTTAACACAGAAAAAGGTCTCCCTTCCTCTAGTCTATGGCCAGCTTTCTTGAAGACAAAGGGAGTCATAATTTGTACTGGCAAAGCTAACCCTGATTTAAATCAGAATAAACAGTTGGTGCAAATTGCAGCTTTTGTTTGTTTACACTTGAAACTGTGCTAGTCACTGAGGGCTGGAGCTGCAGCAGACTCCTAATGTACGTTGCCATCTAATTCGTTATATTAATGGGAGTTTATTCCCTAATGTTTTGGAAGCAGGGTACAGTGAAGAAGACTGAAATTACCTTGCAGTGACCAACTGAAACTCCTTCTTTGATGGTGGTAATTGTAATATGGGAATGTACAAGGATAGTATTAGGATGTGCTTGGTCAATCACTGCCATTTATTGTGTCAATCAATTATTTGAAGAGCTTAATTCTAGGTGCTTTAAACTCCTGCTACCTTCACTGAGAAGTTGCTAACCACCTTACAAAGCTGTGTCCTTAGTTTCTGTGCCAGGGATGTGCCAGTCTAAGGGATGGGCAGGGAGGCTTTCAGGAAGGAAGAAAGGTGCATTGAAAACCACTAATCTGTGACACAGTGTGAACATGGTCTTTAGCTCTGTCTTGGAGATTGCTGCTCAAAAACAGCACCTCAGGAGAGCCTTGGTCATCAGCAGAGATATTCATAAGCTGCCATCAGTGGCTGTCCATGAGCTATTGTGCCCAAAAGACAAAGGGGGAGCGGAAATAATTATCTCTGAATTTGACAGTTCAGAACATGTGATGTATAGAAGAATGGAGCTAAACCCATGGGATCAGTACTGTCTAATTAATGGCTCTTTGTTGCTGTGCCATAGTCTTGTACCCTGCTGTGAGCAGCACCCTCTAATAGGCAAGTTGCCTGTGCTTAGGTTTGGATCTTGCCAATTCAGGCTTGTTACGTACTCCCAAAAGCTAGTCTGGAGATTTCAGCAACGTAATATTCTGGCTATATGAGTCAAATAATAGGAATGTATGAAATTCTTCATATAAGCATGCTCATAACTGAAGCTGCATTTCAGAGGTTAGTATTCATATGGTTAAAACCCCAAGCATAATGATTATGTGAGATAGTCATTATTTACTGGCTTTGAATCCAACGGTACGAGGGGGATCAGAGGCGCTTTGCTATAAAGGTACAGACAGTAACATGCAGAACTGAGTCCTCCTTGCTAGTAGAAAAAATATCTGACTTAGTTATCTACAGTCCTTTCTTGTCTGATTTCTTTGCTTTGCATTTCTCTGTGGAAGGCAACTTTATCTCCTCTGAGGAAGACAATCAATACAGTTAAATCAGAGCTGTGCAGGAGGAATGTTAGGAAGGCTGAAACCATCTAAAATGCTCCTTATTCTGCATTTTGCTATGGCATGAAGAGATGCTCATGTTGAAGCTTGTGGGCTTCCTAGGCAGAGGAACACGTGGTGTGAGGCCTTCACACACCTCTTATGATAGCCCCACATTTTTCTTCCCCTCCAGCTCTGCCTTTTGTGTCAGTTGTTGATAGTTATGCTTCATGCAGAATCAGCCAGATTTTCTTTTCTTTCTTATTTCATTTAACATTGCTTTAAATTTGAGGTAGCTTCAGGAAAGCTGTTGAAATAACACATGTGCAATAGCACTTAAACATGCTAGAAACTTACATAAGCCAATAGATGACTGTAGTAACCCGTGAAGCTCCCTGTGCTTCCACCTCAGCTTCTGTTGTTACAACTCAAGTTCTTTCAGATCACTTCGGTAGTTTTCAATGCTTTGTTTTTGGTGACTGAAATATTGGTTGCCCAGAGGTTGTAGGTCTTTGCTTGTGATGAATTCCATGACAGACTGTCGGTGAGGATGTCATGGCTGCCTTGTTGCCATCTGCATGAGACATGGTGGGACACTGGTTTTATTATTATTATTAATTTTTTATCTATTTTAGTCAGATAGATAATAGGTGATAGGCTAGCTCAGAAATTTTTACTTGGCTAGGAGGAGTACAGGATGTAAAGCAAACTGCTGTTAGTGGCTTTCTATGAAGGCATCACCTACACATTTGACATTGAACTGATGATCTGGAAATGAAGCTGAAGTAGTTATATTTTGGCTGTGGTCTTCTACTGTCAGGTTTAGTTTACCATTCTTCTGCAACATTCCCTTATTTTAGCCAGGGATGTTTGAGCAAGCCATGGAAAGTCCATGTCGTCAAGAGTTCAGAGACAACTATTTCAGCTTCTGGAATTTGAGAGAGCATGAAGGTACATGTGGGGTCAGGCTGTGGTGATAGTGTGGGTGATGGATTGTTGGAAAGAAGACCTGGCAAGGCTGGGAGAGGTGCAGCACAGTGGTGCACATGAGGTGTGTGCACACAGGACAAACGCCCAAGCAGTTGGATTCTGCCAGCCTTGGTGCAAGTGTCGCTTCATGGAGCCGGTGTTTGACCTAGCTCATCTAGAGGCACATGTATATTTAGAATGCAGACCTATTTCTAATAATAATCTTTCTGAAGTGATTACTAGATAAGTCAATTATCTCACTCTTCTTAGAATGGGAACTATTAATTACATGAGTTATAGGCACAGAGCAAAGATGATCAAAGCAGATGATGCAATGGGATACTGAGATCCACAGTACGGTTTAACACTGATGATGTCTGTTCACTGTTATGAAATTCTTTGAAGATGGATGATATGTGATGTTTCTAATTGATTATATTAGCAAGAGTGTTATCTGGAGGGCATTTGATGGGGATTCAGGATATCTCACTCTGTTTCTTGGTATTTCATTGGCCAGCTGAGCAAGTTAATTCTTCTTCCTGTGTCTTAGTTATCCCACTATTAAAATGCAGATAATTGCTCATAAAACTGAGATAATTATACTGTCCTTTTTGAAAAGTGCTCAGAGACCTACTGATTACAAGTTCTGGATGCATTTTTTAAGCTATTACTATTTTCTTTGTTTAGACAAGGTAATAATAATAACAGACATGTCATCATCAGTGAATCTGTGATCTGTTCAGAGCAGGCAAGAGGAGTTGGAAACTTGAATCATTATTAGTTTCACTTTAAAGGTCTCTGCTAGCAGTTTCTTTAAAGGAAACAATAAAGGTTTATGCCAGAGCTCTTCTTTTTGCTGCAACTCAGTGCTTCTCTGCAATGCCTATTTCTACTTAAGAGAATCCTAGCATTTGGTAAATGACAATGTAATAGGTGGCACATCACTCTTGTCTAGGAGTGCAAATGTTCTGTACTTAAGAATCTTTGCAGGTGGCACCCTCGATTTAGTGGAGACAAGAATAACATCTATTGCCACTCCTGACAATTTTGAGGTCTCACAAAGCTGTTTGAAAAGTGTAGAAGCAAATACTGGAGGATCAGGCTTAGGTGCTTTGGAAAGCCATTATGTACAAAACAGCTGAATACCAGCCTGAGACATCATCCTCAAAATGTCATCCATTGAGAGAAGGCCTATTTTTTTTTTTTTTTTAAGTCTTACATACTGCTTCCCTTCTTGATACTTTCCAAAAAACTTGTCAGGTTCCTCTTTGTCATCCTAAAAAGGAGAGAAAAGAAGCCCCTATCTGATCTTGAGTTAGTGAAGGTTACTGTGGCTGGAAGGAGAGTGGCCATTTATACCAGTAAGAGAATGTAGAGCTGCTGGAGAATCCAACACCACTGATAGAGAACTGGCATTGATATACTCACTTGTTATTCAAGGTGCCTGAACAGACTGTTGAAAGGAGGTCAGAATTACTGCAAGGTATCCATTTCCATGACAAAGTTGTGGCAGTGAATGCTTCCCACTGTTGTCCAGGGTTGGATGTGAACCTCAGGAGAAACCCATTTTGCAGCTGGTTTGATGCTCAGGCCAAGTCCATAACCAAAAATCACTTTCTGCTTTTGCAAGAAGGGGCACTTCTCATAAGAAACGTCCACTGATCTTGTTGGAGCAGATGAAAGCAGAGAAGAGTAGAAGAGTTTGCATAAATGGCTTTCCCACTTGTAGCGGCTGGTCTTGCTAAAACATACTGAGATCTTTGAATCCAGCAGACAGCCTTACTACATAGCCAGTTTTCTTCCCAGATATCACTGGGATAGAAATACCTTCTTGTTGTTAAATCGCAGGTTGAAGGTGCCAAGTCTGCCTTTTATGTGGTCTTGGCTGCAAGAGGCCAAACCTGATGCTGCATTTCCAAGTGCTGAGTGATGTTCACACATGCCCTGAGCCTTAGCCAGTCCCTTCTCCAAAGAATTTGTGATTGGAACCACCAGACAAAGTGGGGATGAAGTAGCTCCTTTTCCAAAGCCACTTTTCAGCTGGTGTGGGCACAGAGGTAGCTCAAAAACATTACTGTTTTCCAGGTGTGTGGATAGCATTGGGAATATATCCAGGTTCCTGCCACAACTGATTTGATCACTTGGCAACAAAAAGGTACGCTGTCAATGGGCTTCTTCCACTTCCTTTGGGAATACAGTATCCTCAGTTCAGTCATCTCTTCAAATGTCTGCTCCCCAGGATCATTGTGCCAGATAGGCCCTCAGATGCAGGGAGTTTCTGGCAGAAGATTGGAATCCAGATCTGAGGAGTCCTCCAAACACAAAGACTAGCTTTCTCCTCTCTTGCTTGGCGTTTTGTCCCTGCCATTGAGTTTTGCCTCCTGCTTTCATTCCTTGCTCTTCTTTGCTGTCAGCCCATCTTCATTCTTCCTGGACCACTGGAGGCAATACCTCCTTTTAGAAGTGATGCTCAAGTATCTTGTCTGTCCTGGTAATCATGCTTTTTTTTTTTTTTTAAATAGCCCATCTAGCCAAGGAGGGTGGCTCAGGGCAGATGGCAGATGCAGTGTGACCTGCTCTTCCTGATGTGAAGTGCTGCTGGGTTGCTAAGGATGTCAGGCTGGCTGATATGACCGTTTTCCCTTTGGGACAGGCTGCTGCCATCCTCCAGGTCCTGCACTTTGGCACATCTTCACAACATGCAACAGAGTGGCTTTCAAGCTAGTTCAGCTGATGTGGTGATTTGTATAAGGTTTGAAAATGTTTGAGGGGCATTCCTTATAAAGAGTAGTTGTTGTTTGTTAGATATCAATGTCTTATTCTCTGCCTATAGACAGAAATGTTTACAGCTGCCTGTCCAGTGACTACCAGATAGGGATAGTGCCAATGCAAACTTCACTGAGACACTCTGGGACCCAGGAGCTTTGGAGATTTCTTTGTTGGCAAACACTGGGGAATCAGGATACCTAAAAATACATAGTTGTAGTCCACAAGTCCACTGATAAATGAGTTTCTTTTGAGACTTCAAAATATTCCCTTCCTCCCCAGACATCAAAACTTGAAGTATTTAGTTCTTCTTCAGAGCATGAGCCCTGTGATCAGCAAGCTGAGTGAGAGTATCTTCACTAAAAGAGGATACCCAAATAATCAACTCACAATAAAATCAAGCTAATTTGACACTGCAACTTCCAAGTGTCTTTGCAAAATAACTTCCAGAACTACAGTTAAGTAACTACAATTCTCTGGGAATGTGCCTCTGAGAGGGACCCAAGTGCTTCCCAGATCTTGCACAGAGCCTAGCATTCAGGTGCTGTAGTCTTAGTTACTATTTTGGAGCAAAATTCTCACAGAAGTCCATTAGGATAGTTTTAAAAACTGAATATGCTTTACATTTGAAAATGTTAAGGCTATTAGTTAAGGCTTCTAAGTCACATTGACACTATCATTGCTGTTAATATCAAGTCCATTTAGTTGTTGCCTTGGAGCGCTTTACAATACAAGCCAGCTTAGTTAATGAGTGCAGTTCTGTGTTATTAGTTACCCACAATCAGCTGGAAAAGCTGTTGGCTTTTGTTTCTGAAATGGAACTGAATATGCTCGATCTCCAATGATGGGAACAAAGAGTCATCCTGTCAATTCTCTTCCTGCCAGCTGATGCCAGGGTCAGAAGTAGGTCACACCTTTCTGGTTTTGAGATGGAGCAATACTCATTTTAGACCAATTTGCTCTGAGCACGGAGCTCATCTGCTGGGTTGAACCAGGGCATTGTTGCTTTCTCTAGTGCATTGTTCTGCTCTCCCTCTAATTAGCTCCAAATGTTTCTTATGCCTGGAACACAGTGGTAGTGATGAATAATGGGCTCTCTTCTCTTAACCGTTTGACCCCTAATTTGGCTCTCCACTCCCACCTAGATGCTTTCACTTTCCTGCCTCCACCTGTGTTAGTCTGACACCTGCCTGTATCAGACTTGCTGCCCCATAACCTCCCCTCTCCTGTTCTAAAAATCGAGCAGGAAGTGCAGGAGAATGGTCTTGGTTCCACCATTTACTCTTAAGATCATGGTGAATAAAGGTGCATCCCATATGCCCTTGGCTCTGGGAAGGGGGAGATCCACAGTCACTACAGACCTCTTGCTTTGGGGATGACCTGCCCAGGAAAGCGGTTCAAACTGTTGATTTGTAGTTACTGGCCAAAAGAAGAAAGGTGTTGCAGGCTGATACCAAGAAAGGGGGTTTAGTTGCTGATCACTTTGGCTAAACAGTAATGCCTCTCAGGCATTCCTAATCGAGGGTAGGCTGCAAACATTAGACAGGTCACATGTGAACAGACACATGAGAATTCAACCCTGAAGAAAGCAGGGGTGACATCTATGAGTTTGTGCAGGTGACTGAGGTTAGTGGCAGGAAGGAGAGGGGGAGACTTGCTGTAGACAAGTCATAGGAGCAATGGTTGGAAGAAGTTGGACCAGTTGTAGCCTGTCCTACAAAATAGTGCACTGTCCAAATATATTACCATCCTTTACACTTCAAATCTTCTTACTTTAATGTTTGTGGTGTTTGTTTTTGGGGGTTTTTTGGTTTTTTTTGTTTGTTTGTTTGTTTTTTGTTTTTTTATTTAGAAAACTGAGCTGTCAGCCCAGCATGTGGAGCTATGGCAGGCAGGCAGACCTTCAGAGGCCTGGCAGGTGTAGCCCCCTGGGCCCACACTCCCATTTCAGCACAGCTGGCCATTGTCCTCTGCCTGGCACAGTGTGCCATGTCTATGCTGTCTCCCAGCATGTTCCCTCAGCTCAGTGGCAACACCTTTCAGCCTTGAAAAAACACTCAGAAGCCTCTGCAAGCCCTTCCTACACAGAGGAGTGTGAGCACTGAGGGCTGTGAGCTTCTGCTCTCTACCTGCCTCAGTCCTGCACCTCCCTGAGCTGCTTCCACAGAGAAACGCCCTGAAGTTATTGCAAATGCCAATGTGCTGTCATCACATTCTCTTTGTTTTATAGCTGTCCAGTCCTGTAAAGCACTTGGTAGCTTTTGGTGTAGGTTGGAAGCAGATTACAGCTGCAATAGCACTGTTCCATGTCTCTGGTTGGAAAGGCTGAGCTTTTTTTTATGTTGGTGTTGTCTGTCCTGAAGCTCACAAAGGCTGGGCTGAGGCTGGGGGTGTTTCAGTGGTATGATGCTTTTGGATGCTTGAATCACAGGTCTCTGGCTGTCTGAACAACATGCAACTCCCAGGGAGATGTATCCACTATAAATTCCTTTCCTTTCACCAAAGACCTCTGTGGCTTGGAACTGGGAAGAGAAAAAGGGTAGGCATTGCAGACATTACTTTCTGTGCTACATGACCTTTGTGTGACTAACAACTCTAGAGGCTCAAAATACTGAAACTGGCCCCCACCTCTTCTCCATCGCTCTCACATACTAGTTCTTGCCAAAGTCTCTTCTCAGCTGGTACCACAGCCCAGGAACAAGTGCTTCATCTGAGGTCAGAATAGCCTGTGTTGGCCCTGGACAGTTTGGTGTAGAGAACAGTTTATTTAAGCTCATGTTCTTTTTCTTTGTAGAGACAGGTAATGACTGGGCAACAGAAGCTGCCTCCTTAGCTGAAGGCCACCTTTGCTCCTTGTGTGACAGAGTCCTTGGAGCTGCTGTCACTGTTGTGTTGACACAGTCTGTGAAGGGAGTTTGCAAAGGTGGGAGTCAGCCCCTACAGCTGAAAGACAATTCTCTGCAACAAGAACCTTGATATTTGTAAACTGTAATTACATTAAGAGACCATGCTGCTAATCTAGTCTCACCTTCTGCCTCATTCAGACAAGACCTGTACCTGTAATGTCTGCATCAAGGCTAATAATTCACTGTTGAGCTACAGCACATATTTCAGGAAGACAGCAAATCTTGTTTTAAGAGCTCCAAGGGTGGAGAATAAAACTACATGATTTGTTCAACTGATAAACTAATGACATTATTGCAAGTTTTAATTCTTTAAAGTTTGTATTATTTCCGGTTTTGTTTTATCCAGCTTTTACTTTGAGCTTCTGGATCTAGTTATAGTTTTGTTTGTTAGATTCATGAAGTCCTTTAGCACCTCTGACAGTCCCCCACTGAGAAACGTTAATAGATTTAGATCAAATCACCTCCAAACCTTCCCTTCAGTAAGCTAAATAGATCAGGCTGCTGAAGTCCTTCCATCTCCCATTCTTGCTCTCTGCAATATCTGGAATTGCATGTTGTGGTAGGTTGGATCAATCATTTGCTCAGAGCGGCATCTGACCACCTATTTGATGCTTAAACACATCCCGCTGAAAGTACTTCTTTTACTTGTGGCTGTTTTCTAGACCAAAACCGTCTGTGAATATTTTCCACTGACTAACCCGGCAAACCCAAGCCCGGAGCCGAGGGCAGGCGGTACCTGCTGCTGCTCGGGGGCCGGCGAGCCGGGGGCTGGGGCTGCGGGGCCCCGGGGCTGCGGGAGAGGTGCGGCACCACCGGGGCAGGGACCGGGGAGCACGGGACAGCTGCGGCTCCTGCCTCGGGAAACACAACTTGACCATTTTTTACCACTTGCTCGCAATCGACTTCTTACCTCCAGTTTTTTGTCGCTTGTTTGCTATTGCCCTCTAGTGGAAATAGGATGGCCAGTGGCTTGGCTTCCCAAGCTCTCTTTTCTCCTGGTTTTCCACTGTTTATTACTCTGGGACAATCGTCCTGGTGATACGATGGATTTCAGTAGTATTATTTACCTGGATTTTAACATTCAGCTTCATTACTCAAAGTTTTATGCTATGTAGGAAACAAAGATTTGCTCTCTGCAATTGATAACTAATGTCCTGCCATGTCTGAGAGTAGAACAGACTTTCCTGTTCATTGAAATGTTTTGGCAAGAGAAACTGCAGAAGATGTTGCCAATTTAGGCTTAGAATAATTCAGTCCTGAAGACCTCTGAGGTAAACTCTGTGTGTACTGCCAGCACCCAACAGCCTGGTACATGGAGTTATCTTCTCTTGAAGCAGAAATACTGCCTTTTTACTATCTGTATTTATATCTGAAGTCTTTGCTTTTATTATAAAGAGTGAACTATTTAAAGCACACTCTTTCCAATCAATCATTTCCCTTTGTCAGACAAGCCAAATCATTTATTGAATGATCTTGGCTAATCAAAGTCTGTCTTCTTATAGAGATCCTAGAAGATGGTTTATTAATGAGACCTAGATTTTTATTTTTTTCCCCTGGTTGTAATGCAGGGAGATCCTAATAAGCAATGAATTGCTGTGTCTGCAATGACTTTTGAGAGGCTTAAAAGGAAAACAATAATACTATGACTAATATGATTGCTCTCCCCACACTGCCATCCGGTGGATGCAAAATTCATTTCCTTTTGTAAATGGGAAGGGAAATTCTCCTACTGATATCACAGCTTGCAAACTTGCACCAAGCAGACTCTCACTTGTAACGCAATTTCCAGACCAATGAGGAAAATGTTGGCTATTCATTTAGTGGTTTCATATTAGAAAAAGAAGATTTCCAGTCTCTCATCTACAAAAAACATCCTCTACCTTGGAATGGAAACCTGTCTGGATCTTGAAAAAGGGCTCTGAAAGCTTCCCAGACTCTCTGCTCTCACTATCTGGCATGGAGAGCCCAAGCCACTGAGCACTGCTACTCTGGCTGCTTTTGGAAAATGAAGATTGAGCTCCTAGGTTGATTTTGAGATAATCAGTGTGTGGGCTAGCAACAACAGAGCCTAGGGCCTAGCACTGCATTTTTGGTTTTGGGGGGGGAGAGGCACGGGGATGGGGGTTAACCCTGTGCTTTTTCCCCCCTAGGACTGATGACTGAAATAGTTAAAAGAAGCATGTTGTGGTGCTCACAACAGCCTCCGACCTGCTGGTCTGCAAGTGGGACCTCACCACACTGAGCTCCTTCCCAGTGCAACAAATTTCATTGGCTGCCACTGACTGTGTTGACCACTTGACCATTCCAGAGGAATTTGGAGAAGTGAGTACTGGGAGTGGATGGAGGCAGTGTGAGAGACTGAGTCCCTCAGCTGAGCACACAGATGTTGGGGCTCTGTCATTGCCTGCATCTTTCTCTGCTTCTGGACCTTATATGAGTTAATCCAACAGCTGCAGCAATAGGATTTCCTGAGCCTCTCTGCAGGAGGGCTGTGGAAGTGGAGCACAACAGCCAACTTCAGAGAACTGAGCTGGCAGGACCAACTCTGGCATTTCGGCTGCTGCAGGTGGGCCAAGTAATCACCAGGAAGTGGCATCCATCCTCTGAAGATAACATGACTCATGCTGGGTATAGTGCCAGGCCTTATCTGGGAGCCTTGGCTTTTTATTTTTTAGGGCACACTAGCCCCAGAGGGACTCTGCAGTGGGGTATTTGGGGATGTCACAGTCCCAGTCTGGAGGTGGGAAGTCCTGTGTTGCCAGCATGTTCCAGTTCCGAGTCATTCCTTCGCCTGTTTGTTTTTGGTGTTTATTTATTTACCACCGAGGTGTCAGCCCAGAGTAGGCTGAGTGTGCCGAACTCCTTCGGTGGCCTGGTGGCTGCTGCCAGCTCTGTCAAAGTCCTGCAGTGTTGGGAGTGTTTCACCCTGAGCTGAGGGGGAGAGAGATCAGGTTCCTGCGAGAGCAATGCCACCACAAGCTCCCATCAAAAGCATGCTTGGCTCTAGGTAACGAGGGCAGTAGCACAGGGTAAACTACTTTTACCCTCCCCACAGAGTCCCTGGCTCTCAGATCCTTTCCCTGAGCCGGCTGGGGGGGTGGAAGGAGGTTAAGAGGCATATCCTTTGCTGTAATTATATCCTGTTGCTAGAGATATTGTACTCTGCTTAAAGAAATCATCATAATACAGCCTCCCGGAGAAGGTAATTACTGTGCATCTTATGAACGGCTGCATGTGAATGTCTCCTCAAGCTGCTGTCAGCAGCAAGTTTCAACACATCTTACATACCAGGCATTTTACAGCCTTAGTTTTATTTGTTTTCATCGCCCCTTGCCTTGTGCTTTATTTCATTAATGGATCTGGGGTGGGGTGTTTTTTTTTTTTTTTTTTGGTTGTTTGTTTGTGTTGGTTTTCTTTTTCTCCTTTTTTTTCTCTCTTTTTTTAAATTTTTTTTTTTAAGTGGCCAGAGTTCATGTCTTTGATGGAGCATTTGGGTGGTGGCCACAGCTTTTATTTGGTGCATTTCCATTGCTCTGTGGTGGCTTGAGGGGGACTGTCTGGAAGATGTTGTTTCCGAGCCTTCCCACATGGTAGCGTCTGAGTGGGCCCTAGTTTCCTAGTCTGATACCAGATAAAATGGACCATACCACTGTTGACAAAACTTGGTGTTACTACCTCTAACACAACAGCACAGATTTAAGCCCTTGAAACATCTTATTCTTGCTGTTCTTCTTTCCGAGTTTCTCTCCCATGTTGAAAAAGAGTTGGTCAGGGATGTCAGACCTTTGAGCTTTCTGAAACCAATGGCCTCCCTGCCTTGGTTAGCAGTCAGTATACATGTCACTGTGAGGTAGCTGGAGTTTTGGAGAATCACAACCTGGCAATTCTGCACACAGAGGTTACCACATAACTGTCTTCAGAGCCTTATCCCTTGGTTTTGCAGGGACATTTGAGCCAAAGAGATGGGGAAATGCCAAAGAGCCCTGGTTTGTCTCAGTAGGAGTGATCCGGCTACTCTTCCTTTCTCAAAGGTCATTCATGCTTGCCTTTCCCCAGCAGCATGTGTGGTAATCTGGCCTTGTGTTCTGCATGCAGGGCCAGAGTGTGTGATCATGACACCCTGCATGGCTGTAAAGACATCATGTCCATCTCATGGCCAGCTTAAGGAAGGATTTGAAACTACTCCTTGGATTGCTTCTTTGTGCAGATGGCTGGGGCTCGCTCTTGTAGTGCTGAAGCTGAATTGTCTTAGTACCCTGAATGATTTATTGTGTTTGTGGCCAGGCTTCTGTGGATGCTGAGCATCTGCTGTCATGCATCCAGAGGTGGTTTCATCCTGGTGCTGTGTCCATCTCTCTGTGATTATTAGTAAAGCCTGAAAGGCAGCCTCAGTTCTGGAGGGTGGAAGGTGCTATAATAAATGTGAGCTCATAATGTTATTGTTAAAAATAACTGGAGCTAAATTAAAAAGAAAAAATCATCTTATTCTGTCCTAGCCCAAGGGGGAAATGGACATGACAAATTGGGCAATCCTTCTGTAAGTTCTCTTTCTTTAGACTATATTTAAACCACACAGAGAGCCAGATTCTCAGCTGGTGTCAATTGTTGTTGACTTCAGTGGAGTGAGGCTGGTTTACACAAGTTGAGGCTGCTAAATGCCAGCATCTGGATGAAGCTGAGACACAGCTGGAATTACTTTTGCAGAAACCTCTAATCTGATGCTGGTTCAAAAGATCTGAGCCCTCCTGAGTGCTCTGATTTAGTAGTTCTTTTGGGATGTGAAGGGTTATGAAAGGACCTTTACTCAGGTCAAAATTTGCTCTAATCTCAACTGGGTTCTGCAGCACCTGTGTCTGTCATTGTGCTTTAGCTGGGCTCCTCTGAAAAACTCTACAAAACCTTTTTTACTTGCTACTTCACCAGCATCATCTCCTGTCTAGACACTCTAATTATGAGAACCAGGGAGCATACAGCATGATGTGTAGATAAACCTGAGTAACTCCAAGACAACCGTGTGCTGCTTCCATCCCTTCCCAAACTGCCCTCCAAACTAATTTTGCCAATTTGTTGTCTGTTCCAGCATGAACATTAGTGAAGTGGGGACTGCACAGTGCTACCTGGGCAACATTCATTTGAACTTTGCCTTCAGAAGCAAGTGTTCCAAACCATAGAAATGGAGAGGCAAACCTCAAATTGCAGTGGGATCTAGCAATAGTGCATTTAGCCTTCCCTGCTTCTGTTTTTCTCTATGCCCAAAACCTCTCTGGATTAAATAAACAACCTCCCCCACCACTACTGTCAGCAGAATGTATTAAATCTGTAAGCTGATTTCAGTATTTTTTGTGCACTCGTTGTATCCACTCTAATTCTGTTCTTATCCATGGACTTGTTTTTTATTTACTCCAGCACGGACTGTATCCAAACTTGAGCTCTATCCATTTCAGCTATATCCTTTACATGAGAGCTTTTAAAGCTACTGATTTAATAGGAGGCCAGCAAATAATCAATATGTTTAAAGTATTGGAATGCATTTGCTTGATTCAGCTCCTCTCTGCAGTATGCCACCTCCAGGAGTGTGTAATGAGAGGAAAAAAAGATTTTTTTCTATTGCCCTTCTTTAATTTGTCATCCTCCCTGATCTCTTGCTGTAACTGGTACCAAAGAGAATTGTCTGTGATACTTAGCAAGGCCCCTGGGATTCAGACTGTTTCCCAAGTCTCTGCACTCGCCTTGGGGTGCCGTGTGGGTTTCCATGGGTCTCTGCAGGAGCTGGGTCATCTGAGAGTAATCTGTTTGCTGTATTTTGATTCCAAATCAATGTGCTTTGAAGTGATTATAGGGAGGGATTTTTCAGTTGGATTTTTTTTTTTTTTTCCTGGTAGCAACTTTTGAAAAACGCAGTACTGATCCATGGGGAGGTGCCACAACGCAGCTGCTTCTGCTCCAAGGGAGGCACCTTTTGCACTCCTGTCAGTGACATGGGTGAGGGAATGCTCTGGGACATGCATTTAGGTTGCAACTCTTTATAGTCTGGGTCAAAAAGTGCCTTTTTATAGGTCCTGGTAATTGAAACATGGCATGAGCATGGATGACTTGAAAGAAGGTGATACTAGAGGCAGTTAATGGGTGACTTGGATGAATCTCCTGGCTTTGGGGTCTGGCAGAAGCTGCTGAGTTCAAGCTGCGTAGTGCTACCTCTTTGGGAAAATTGCACAGGTTTAATTAGAATCTGTTTCTCAACTGATAGAAAAGTCTATCTGAGTACTTTTTCTTCAGTGTAAGCTTGGGGTTTCATCTGAATTCAACTGGGACGCATTGAAGTATATCTTGATAAAGAGCTGAGTTTGGTGGCTTATGTACTGAAAGAGTGGACCTCCAGTCCTGAGCCCCTGAAATCAAACTCCAGGTGGGACTTCTAGTCTCAGTGGGGGTGTCCTCAGCCTGCACCTAGCCAAATCTGAGACTCCAGCTGGAGCTGTGGCTCTAGGACTCTTCCCAAAGGAGATTCAGGAAACAAAGCTGGGCCAGTTCCAGTCTTGTATGGAAGTGGGAGCCCATCTTTCCCTCCCCAGCCCTCAAGTCTCTTTCTCAGGTTGGTGATTTGCTTTGGCTGAGGATCAGTTTTGGGTTGGGTTGTTGGACACTTGCTCATATCCCAGAATTCAGTGCATGCTCATGAGCCCAAGGAAAAAGGAAGCTCTTTGTGAAGAAAGCATGGTTCTTTCCCTTCTTTTTTTACCTTCACTGCATCATCACGTTGCTGTGGATGAGTGCATGGGCAATGAGTTACTATGGATTCCTGCACCTGATGCAGCTCTCAACTAGCCCATAACCAGTTCTCCCATGCACCCAGCCAACAGAGCCACCTCATCCCTTCTCCCTATGTTGATCCTTGGTTGGATGATCTTTAGAATGAATGATCTTTGCTACCTTTTGCGTCGGACTGCCACTGCAGCGATAGCAGGAAGCTAGTTGTCATGTAATCTATAGGAGAGCTGTAGGAAGAGTAGGTTTGTACTTCCTACACTGTTTTGAAGGTGAGGGTGCCAGGCTGGATGTGCACTGAAGGTCCCACTATGGTTATTTTACTCCTGTCTTTGCTGGAGGATGTTTCCACAGAATGTACTATGGCAGGCTCTGAACCAATTTGTTGTTCCTTTGTTTATGACGAAATTAGTTCACTTGTTTGATGTAAACTGTCCATGAGATTGTTTACATTGGCACAGGGATCCATGTGCTTTCTGAGATGCAAGGAATTTAGTTACCGGGAGCTTGTTTAGTTTAGTTTGTTCCATTTGCAAAACAGATGGTGGTGGGGAAAATGTGTGTGGGGGGAGGCTTTAGGACAGGATTTTCATAGTGTTTGCTGCCTCTGTAGTTTCCTTTGTTGTTTGCTGGCTGAAGCAGGGTGAGTTTCCATCACAGGGCAACACGTAAGAACTGATACGCATTTTGCATGCAGGGAAAAATAAATATAATTTGGAATTGAGCTGTCATTTTGTGGGCATCTTTGCCAAGGTGGAACTCCTACTTCCTAGAGCTGGTGGAGGTACAGAAGAACCATGGAGGCCTTGTACATTGACTTGGCTCTTCCCTACTGTCCCTCCTGGAGCCCTGTGGGCTTCAGCAGACCTGCAAGGCATCTGTGATGGCATTGCTGTGCTTCTGCAGAGCAAAAGGAGGGAAATCTTCATGAAATGTGTGCCCCAGAGCTGGCTGCGGTGGGGTGAGGCCATCACCATGATACCAGGGTGTCCTTTCAGTGTTATATTGTGTTTAGGCACAGCTCTCTGTTGAGGTGAGAAAGGGTTGTTGTCCTCAGTGGAAACTGAAGCAGACAGTAGAGAAGACAGGACCCAGCTGAGGTTCCACAGAGGGTGCCCGAAGGGGAATGCGGGTGGATCCCCGCTCTGCTCAGCCAACTATTTGAGCCTTGTGTCAGGCGATCATTTTGGAAAAGGCCAGAGTTTCTCTGTTCCAAGGGCCAAGTCAGTGCCAAGTTGCAAGGGATGCCTGGAAGGCTCTGCCATGTCCATTTGTGGTGGCTTATGCATGCTGGGTTGTAGGGCATTGGGAGAAGTGCCATTTTCCTCTGTATTTCCTAACAGAAAGATTGACCGTTCTCATGGCTCTGGCAATCTGCTTTATATGTTTGGGAGACTTGGCCAAACCCCCCACAAGCCTTCATGTTCCTGTCTCTGGGTTTGTTCTGGATGGCCAGTAATTCCCTCTTTGCAAGACCCTCACAGGAAGGATCTTGGACTGGTCAGCCCTACTCAAACTTGGCACTTGCTTAGGGCAGGATCATATTCCCCTGCATACCTCTGTGGATATGGCAGGCAAAGAATTCCTCATCGTGTCTGATGACCTTGCCTGCAGTGTGAAGTGCCAAGAATGTCCCATGTTTTCTCAGGGTGGGGTGCTGTCCACCACTAATGCCCAGCAAAGCTGATGACAGGGTGAGCACACGCTGGGATTGCTGGTGCATTTGCTGGTGGGCTTGGTGGGGGAGGATCCCACATGCCACCACCTGGTTATTTTGGGCAATGGGCTGAGCTGCTGAGCTACATCTTTCACTGCCTCATCCAATTTTCTGACCCTACAGAAGCGTTTCTCAGACATTAATGCTTTTCCCATCTAGATGTCATGTTTCTGGGATACCTTTATGCATCCCACTATGACCCCACTGCATATGCTTTCACTCTTGTTCAAATCTCAGAACTGAAGTGCTGTTGTTAAAGGTGCTCAAGTGTTTTGCAAGCCTCCGCTGACAGAACAATGTCTGCCTTGCAGGTCAAAAGCTTTTCTGTCTGCTTATGGATCTCTTTTTTACCAAGGCTAGCTGGATATCTGTTGCATTTGGACTGGTGCTGTAGAGGCAAGTGGGGAGTTTATTAGCAGCCATTTAACCCTTGCCCCTTTTAGATTTTTTGGACTTTCAGAAGTCTTATATCCCTCCGATTTCCATATGAAGAAGTTGAGGCATAGCAAGTTGCAGTGGTTTGTCCCAAGCAAGTCTAACTAGAAAGTGCTTTAAATCCAAATTTCTTGCTAATCAACCTGGGTCTTGATCAGAATGTCCTTCTGTTTCTGGTATTAGAGCCTGCTGGTATCTGTGTGAAGAGGAGATCGTCCTGCCCTGAGGCAAATGGAAATTGCCTGGAGCATGACATCTTGCTTCTCCTATTGTTCCCAAAATGAACAAGGAGTTAGTTGGAGCAGGAGCAAACCGTTATTGTGGATGGATTAGCTACAGAGGATAATGAAAGTAAGTGCCTTCCTCGAGCGAGATGGTGTTTGCCATATGTGCTGTAGCATCACAGTGCCCCTTTGCAGGGTGGTACCTGCCAGGTGAAATGTAGCCTCCAGTGATCACCTCGGAGCGGTGCTCTCCAGGCTGGGCTGGATTTTGCCCTGCTTTGTATGTAAGTGTAGTTGCCAACACCAGCACAAAGCAAAGGTGTTATGCTAATAGACCTGAAGAGCAGCATCTGGTACCTGTTTGACCATGGCAGGGTGCACTGCCAGGTCAAAGTGTGAACAGCAGCAACACTGAAGGTGAAAATGAAGCCCTCAGTCTTCGACTATGGGTTTTCTACCACGCTCCAGTGCTGTGTACCTGGAGTCTTCCCTCCATCATGTTGGAGCCTAACCTTTCTTGTAATTGTCCACCTGGATCAATTTACAGATTAAGCCCTGCAGCTAGCTGTGGGAAATGTAGAGGTATGGCTCCGTGCAGCATGTCCAGGGATGGCCTGACCTGCTCAATGGTCCTGCCTGGAGTCCCATGCTCTTCCCAAACTCCATTTGCAATGCAGGTAAACTGTAAAGGAGAGGAGTATGTGTAAGAGAAGGAAGATACACCAGTGTGTCTGCATTTTCCTGCCTCTTTACAGACTTTCCAATGAGAGACAAAATAGTTGCATGGCCCTTGGTATTATGGGTTTGCAGTTTCCCTCTTGAAGCCTTCAGATATGGATCACAGCCCCGTGTTGGTCGACACTACACAGGCAGCTAACAGGGAGACCCTGTGAAGCTTCAAGACTAGATACCATACGAAAGGCCAAGGCAGGACAGCTCAGACATGTGGGTGGAGTAGAGCTGGAAGGAGAATGTGACAGTGCATGGAAGGGTGTAGTGGAAAATCAGGAATGGCACCTTGCAACTAGTCTAACCAGGACCCTGGGGGAGAAAGTTTCCAGGTGTTGTGGAAGCAGCCTTG
Source organism: Oxyruncus cristatus (assembly GCA_013399855.1). Classification (NCBI taxonomy): domain Eukaryota; kingdom Metazoa; phylum Chordata; class Aves; order Passeriformes; family Cotingidae; genus Oxyruncus; species Oxyruncus cristatus. The sequence goes on from VXAY01007256.1 coordinate 57,814, forward strand.
CAAACTTTTATGGGGAGGTGGATGTTTTATTTTTCCGTGCATATGAATGAGCACAAAGGTGTTTGGCAAACAGCTAATTCTTAAACTTTGGTGCATTACCCCTCACTTAACCATTGATCAGTGAGTGCTCCAGGGCACTGCCACTTCAATTCATGGAAAGAGACAATTAGAAATGAAGGAAAAGATACTCTATAGGAAAGGAGACAATTTCAGGAATCCCTGAGAAGTCCTTGCCTTGTCTGGCCATTTCAGACCCCGTGCATTCTCTAGCCTCTAGCCCTCTTGGCTGCAATGCCTCTCCTAGTGCCAGTGCAAAACCTCACTTGTATGTGCACTTCAGAGACTCTTCTGAGAGGATGGGAGAAGGCAGGATGCTCATCGAGACGGATGGGAGTGAGGAAGACAAATGCACCAGGGAGGTATGGCAGGTTGGTAAGAGAGGGGCCGTGGGTCCTGCATAGATTTAAGTTGGAAACTACTTTATCATCTGGTTGTGCAAGAGTGTCTTTGGCAGAGGGAATGTGTGTGATGGACAGGAAGGAGGGGTGCCTGCATGTGTGCATAAGGAAGTACCTGGAGCAGCTGTTGTAATTGTTTTAATAAAAGAATGTTTCCTTGAATTTCTCTTTTGGCACCTGAGGGCCCTTCCCAGGATGCCCTTGCTAAAGCTGCTGTTTGATTTCCAGGGCAAATGCAGTACACACACACACAGAGCCCCATCTTGTTCATGCAACCCGCAATCCCATCAGCACATGGCTCCTTTTCCATTTGCTAGCAGGGCAGGGGGAGTGCGGGGGTTGAAATAATGACAGAGCTGATTATAATTAATATTTTTTTAAGTCTGAAGAGTGAAAGTCCTGCCCAAGTCCCCCAGCTGAGCACAAGCCAAAGTGCTAAATCCCTGCAGGGGTGTGTTTTATTACTGACGCTCTGCATGTCGAGGCTGGCTGCGGGGTCTGATGCTGTGTGTGTGGAATTTTTGTGGCTATTTTCTACTGTGCCAGTGAAAAGCAGGATCTCATCCGTATAATGAAAAGGAAACTTGAAGGTTTCCACGCCTATATGGAGGTGAATGCTCGCAGCATAAGTGTTTTAATTGTTTTACCTTCACATGACTTTCACAGAATTGCAGAATATTTTGAATTGGAAGGGACCCACAAGGGTCATCAAGTCCAGCTCTTAAGTGAATGGCCCGTATGGGGATTGAACTCACAACCTTGGTGTTATTTGCACCATGCTCTAACTAACTTGGCTAATCTCAGTTCCCTGTATGGTCCCACTGCAAATGATGGAGTAGATGCTACTGGGGTCAGAATATGATGGGATTCTCAATGGCTCTTCCACAAAAGGTTTTGTCTGTTTCTTGGTTAGGCTGGTCTGTAGCTGGGCTGTTTTACAGTCTTGTCATTCTTGAATGGGCAGAGTGTGCTGGGTTTAATTGGTCCCTGACTGCTCATCTTTTGGGAGCATGGCTGTGTGGGGAGGATGGGGACTGGGAGGCACTGATTGCTTCTTGATCCTCTCTTGCTCATCTGGGTGATTTCAAGCAGATCTTTACATCTCCTCAGGGCTCCATTTGCATGCCTGAGATTGCACAGCAGAGCTGAAGGCTGAGCTGGGTATGGAAGCTGCCCTTAGCCCAGCTGTGTACACAGGGTACTAGTGGGGCAGGTACCCTTTCCCAAATCAGTCCAAAGCCACATACTTCAAGCACTGATCACTTCAGTGGGCTGAGAGACCCTAAGCCCACACCAAACTAGCAGGAGGAGAAAGTAGTTTCCTATGTGACACCTCAGAGGTACCTTTGACCAGTAATTGTAGCAGTGCTGGCTGCAATCTTGCAAGCTTTCCAAGACCGGCCAAGCTTTTTGGATGTGAAAATGTGGAGAGCCTCGGGGACCGGAACTGTGTTTGCACCTGTGCAACCCTTGGTCTCTTAAGGCAAATTTCAACCAGCAGAGCATATGTGGCACTCCTCTGAGAGAGGGGCTACCTGAACACAGTCCCCAGCAGCTTCCAGATGTCACTCTTCTCTGTCCTCCTCCCAAAGGGAGAGTGTGTTGTCTCTGCTATAGCTCTCTTTCTCTTGTCACCTTAGCAGGTGACAGGCTATTGGGCACAGGCCCACGGGTGGCAGCTCTCAGCTTCCCCAGCCAGCTTCAAGCCAGTCTCAGGAAAAGAAGATATATCTCTACAAGGTGGCTCTCTGTCTTCTGCCCCCACGTCTGTCAGCAGGAACTCCAGCAGGAATATGGCTGAACAACACCAGCTTGGTGGCTGCTCCCTGCATTCCAGGATGGGTGTCTCTCCACATCCCACACAGCTGGCCCATGTACTGCTGTTGCTCAACCTCCTATTTCTGCCCTCTTGGCAATGACGTGGACAAAAACAGCCCATAAATCTGTTCCCTGTGAGCTTCAGTGCCTGACCCTGGATCTCCAGTTTGTACTTGTAATACCTGCAACCCCCAAGTGATCTGTCATCTAGGGGTGAGATGCTTTGGGCTTTGAACTTGGCATCCCAAAAATACATTCAGCTCTGTTTGACAGAGGTCTGAGGCTTTCTCTGAAACTCTATTATTGTTTTCACTGGATTTTTTTGACCTTCCAAGTCCTCTTTCTTTTTTTTCACTCCCAGAACAGCATGCTCAGCATCTAAAGGACAAAGCTGGCTGGGGCATGCAGACTCTGAGCAGTGTAGGAGTTGCTGGGAGAGAGGAGGGGCAGCAGGATGGCTGTGACAGAGCACGCACGGCTACTGCCCTCAGTGAGCCCGTGTGCCCATCACTATTGAAATTAAAAGCACAGCAGGTCTCCAAAGAGTTCTGTCATAGGTCTTACTGAACTTATAAGCTGGGACCACAATATAACTTAATTTCCTGAAATGTCAAGTGGCTTATACTGGCTGCCTGCTCTATTGGTGTTTTTCTTACAAACACATTGTACTCCCATTTCCTGCAAAAAGTTCCTATCAGTGCTTGATGATTGCTTAATAAGAGAAATCAGTAAGGACATGGAAAGTTCACATCCTGGAGATGAATGTAATGACTATAAGCTTTATTCTGAGTTGCCAGAAGCTTTTTTTGGTTGTGGTTTGATTTATTTGTATTTTTATCCATCCAGCCGAGAACACTGATCTGAAGCTGTATCCTGCAAATGCTGAGCCCATTGGTGAGCTGTAGGAGGCTTTCAGCAACCATCAACCTCGCTCCAGAAGGAAAGGGTAGAATTTCCTGGATGATCAAGCTGGGGAAGGTATATCAAACTGGGAATAGTCACAGTTTGGGGGGCATATCTGTCACTCATGTTTTTTTTTACCTGTCTTGTGATAGACTGTGGGTTTTGTTTGATTTTGCAATAGAAGAGGGCTTGTATAATCATAGTGTGGGTGTGAACTTTCATGAAGGTGACTGTAAGGCTTGCAGGCAAGCCTGAAGGATCCCAAATGCATTCGTTGTTATTTTTTATATCCCAGTTTCTAGACAAGCCTTTCTGCAATTTCTTTGGTGTGATTTCTGAGTCCTGTTGGCTCTTTATTCGAGATCAGTCTTTTATCATTCTTGTGTGAATTAACCCACTTTTAGACCTGGAGATACTGGGTTTATAGGGAACCTGGTAGAAAATAAAAAAGCTATTTCTTCATGATAATTTTCATGACTAATTGTAATGCTCCTCTGCTTAGAGCTTTTCCACTTCAACATGCTGTGCAGTCTATCAACTAACTGTACAGCCTAGGTAAGTGATAGGTAAATAAAACTCCCTGCCATTTGTAGGGCATTTGAACTTCTCCTGAGCCCTTAGTTTTCCCAGTCAACACCATGTCTCTGAGGAGACCTGGGAAAAAAGTATGGTGCTGAGCAGGGGGCCACTGAGAGCCACCCACTGGGAAATATTTGGCAGAGAGACTGACTGGCAATTTAGACTGGCTGAAAATATGCCTGAAAGGATAATCATCTCTTATGGTGACTGCTTTCCAAATGGCTCTTGCAATCTGCATCCTCTCCCAGCTATGCTTCACAGTTCTTGTCTCTGTTCCTCACACAAGACCTTGGTCTCCAAGGGTCTGATGGAAGAAAGAACTAGCCAGTGATTGTAATGGAGAACCTTGTCTGATTAGGTGTCAGGAATGTATTGAAAATAACGCAATTTTTATGCCACTCCCTATATTTTAGAACCTGAGGGCCAATAACAGAGAAACTGGTCAAGCGAAGACGAAAAAAATAATTAAAAAAAAAACCATCTTAGTACTAAAATTATAATCAGCCCAGGTCTGCTGTTGAGGAGTGCACCAACTTTTTTTTAAAAGCAGCAAATAATATTTTCTCATCACACCGCACACATGGGCACATTCCTTTGTTCTCCTCCTTCCCATCTCAGTAATTACATATCCCATACGCAGGAGTAATCATCTTATTACACAGTAATGCCTTGGTTTCATACATGTTGGAAAATATTAAGGCACTGAGGTAAATAAACCCCTGTGTAGGATGCTGCCTGTTACAGAGAGCAGATTCATTAATTTTTTGTTGTTGGATCCTCGTGTCATCCCTTTGTGTGGATGTGTGTACGCTGCCTGGCTGTAGAAAGCACTGATGTCTAATCACATTCTGCAGAAGGAAATTTGAGATGATTAAAAAAAATATTCTATTTACTTTTTTTTTTTGGAAGAGTATAATTACAAGCAGGCACTCATAGGTGCTATGAAAGAAAAAAAATATCCGTCTTGCATTTTGGGTACAACAGTTGTGTGACTGTGCCACTGTTTGCAGTTGCCCTCTGGCTGTTCAGGGCCTTTTTGACTCAAGGGGGACACTGTCATATGGGGCAAAGGATGCTGTGACTGGTGGTTTCTTGCCTGGCCAGTGTGAAGGCAATGGGGTGTAAATCCATGTACTTCCTCACTCATATGGCCATTACTTGGCATTAATCTGGCCACTCATGCTACCCAAATTTCTGTTACAACTTCAAGACTGACTACCTGAACTGAGGAAAGAGAGAATTTTTGCACTTCGCAGATAAATCATCTCTTTGGAGGTCTAGCTACACCGGCATCCTCTGACCCAACTGATTTGGAAGTAGCTCTCAGTGAAAGAAGCCATCTGGGGTCACCCACGAGCATTGCAAGAGGCTTCGCTACCTCCTCACCCCAAGGGGCCAAGATATTTAGACAGCTGCCTCACAACGAATGGGACTCCCTGGCAAAAGAATTAAGCAAAGATTAAAATCAGTTTTAGCTGTTAAATGTGCGCTTTGCACAGCATTTAGCAACTAAAAGGCTAATTATCTTTGAACTTATGCACGTGGTTTTAGATGTGATCCACACAAGTTGCTATTTTTTCTGTTGTCTACAAGGAGCTGAAAATCAGGATAAAAATGAGATGCTGGTGTCAGTAAGGGCACAGCTTTTTGAGTAGGCTGGAGGCAGTGCCCTATCTGCAGGGAAGTAAGGCGCCTACTGAATGAGAACAGGTTAAAAAAATTATTCTAACACTTGTCATTCAGACTTTCCTATTTAATGGAAGTTCATGCTCTTGATTAAGGAAATGCAAGTGTGCATGAAAGTAGGAAAATGAGACTACTCTGAGAGAAAGCTAAGCTCATACCTGGAGGGAAAACTTAGTCTGGATGTTGATGCTTGCAGGGCACAGAGAATGAAATCTGAGAGGTGAGGAGCACTGTGAGATCTACATAAGTCAGGGCAGAGCACATCAGAATGAGTTTTAGAGAGTTCTGCAGAAAGATAAGATAAAGAAGAGTTTGGTGCTAAGTTGCAATATAATAGAGAGAGGGACTCCGTGTCCCTGTGCAGCCTGGGTGCTTTGGAAAGCTGCATCAGGCTTGAGATACCCACGTCAGTGAAAACAGACAATGGGAGGAGGTAACATGGTTGATACAATGCTGGTTCCACTCAATAACCCTTTAGGGAAGCAAGTGAGCATTGCCAAATGGTGATCAAAAATTCTGGATCTTCTCATCCAGCACGAGTCAAACCACGACAAACTTTTTTCAGATATTTTTTAACTTCAACTTTTTTAACCTCTAGATTACCCTTAAATTTTATTTCAAGCTTCTTTCTTAACCATAAATCATACAGTTGTTATAAAGATGGGTCCAGGAATCAAAAGTAACTTTATCATACAGCCACTGAAGGAGAACTGATTGAAAGCCCTAATGTCAACCCATTTCTTGCATGGAGATACTCCTCTTGCTCCCTTTTAACCAGCTCTCCAGTTGCCTAAACACCCCAGCTCATGTGGTTGCTGGAGATGGTGTATCCCAACCTTCTGCTTTTCCAGGGACTCTACAATCTGTCCACATCTTTGTGTGAGGCTGGAGGCAATCCACCAGTCGAGACCTTACCCACGTTGAGAAGGGAGGAAGGATGCCTCTACAATCTCAGTATGTTGTACTGATTTTACTAAATCAACCTTCCCCTTCCCCAATTTTTGCAGATTATCAAGATCATTTTGAATTCTGATCTTCTGTTCTATATAATGTCAGCTTTTCTCAGCTTTTTTGCCTGCAGGAGTAGTATACATATTGTCAATTAATTAATTTGATTTTCTTTGTGAAACCATTGAATGGAACTAATTTCTAAGAACAAGGCTGTCAAGCAGAACACCCAAGATGATGTTACTTATAAAATGATGATCAGATGTACCAGCTGCAACACTTTTGTCCTGTCTAGGAGAGGATTAATAGTTATCTTTCACCTATTCTCTCTGTGTTTCATGGTTCTTTGTATTGCAAAGCATCTCGTAGAAATTGGTAGATAGTGGTTGTAGAGCTGTCTTGGGTCTGGAGTTCAGGCCTTCTGATATCAGCTCAGTGGCAGAGTCACAGTCTGACCTTTCATGAACCTCTGCAGCTTGTCAGACCTCTGTTTTGTCACGTGTAAGGTATAGGTCAAAAAAGTTAATTCTGTAAGCAGTGGTGAAGGTTTCTGCATTGATCAGAGAACCAATGCTACGAAAAGGACAGATTCAAGAAAAAGCCAATGGCAACTTTTTGCTTCAGTGTTGGGCCAGACCTGAATTGTAGGACAATAAGACTTTGTGACTTCTGAAGTGTAAGGTATGGATTATGCATTTGAGAAACTCATTAAGGATAGTAACATGTCTTAACAAAAGAAAGATCTCTAGCTCAGGCAGCTTTGATTTGAAGATATCAAGGGGAAAACAATTTCTTTTAACAATTCAAATGGATTCTGAAGGGATGATGAGGAGATGAATATGCTACTCGGAGTAGAGCTGAGCAGCGAAGCCTTGGTGTGGCAAGGTTCACAAAAGGCATCTTTGAATGACAAGCGCCAGTTTGGGCAAGAGGTTTTCACTCCAAGCCAACCAGGAGAGGTTAGAGATCTGCACAATACATGATTCCACTGCTCTGTCCTTATTTCCATGGCTCTGCTGGTTACTTACCACCTTGGAGAGGTGCTGCAGGCACTTTCTAGTGGGCTAATGTCATTGGTCAGAGATCTCTGTGTATGTAAAATCTGGGAGAGATCTATACCATCCCTGCACAACTGATGATTGTAGATGATGGGTGAGGCAGCAATGTCCCAGAGAGCTGCACTGCCTTGGGCTACGATCTCATAAGTTAAGCAGGGTTGGGCCTGTTTGTTTTTGGAAGGGGACTAAGAAGAAGTTGATTGCTACAGTCAGTTTGACTTGGTAATTCAGAAGGTGGTGCTCTTCCCCCTGGGTAGCACAGGCTGACATGCCAGGATGATTAGGTTCACCACAATTCCTAACCTTTTGGAAAAAATGTAAACCCAACATCCTCACCTTTCCAGAACCAACATCACGGGACTGCTGCTATTACACCAAAGTCCCAACCAAATTCCACCTCAAAGCAACCACACCCTGCAGATGGAGATCCACCCTGCCCTTCCAGGAGGATGCAGTAAACTTTGCCTGCTGGGTTACATCGTACCTCCCGCTGAATCGCTGCAGAACTCAGTACAGATGGCAGCAGTATTACTTGGACAGGCAGTAAATGTGGAAGAATACCTGTTCAAGTATTCTTGGTATAAAAGGACTGTTTAAATAGGAGTTTTCACACCAGTAGGGATTTTTGGAAGTCTTGGTGGTACCTTTTTTGAGCAACGGCATCCCTGTGCTGAATGCAGGGTAGCAGCTGGAGTCTCCTTCTGTTTTGCCTTTGGCTCTTCCTACTGCAGCACGGTGCCAGGGACTTACAACACAGACACATTCTGCTGCCCACTGCCCTCTTAGAGGGGCAAAAAAAAATTTGCTTAGCTGTTTTGTACACCACTTAATAAGCTAGTGTGGCTACTTGGGCCGAATTCTGGAGTGATGTAAGTTATTTAACAGCATGTAGGTGTAAAGTGCAGCAATTTTCTGTACAGAGTGGGTGGTAAGGTAGGGGTGCAGCAGGAAAAGCAGCAAAGACGATGTCATTAGATAACATGCTCTCTGTGTGAAGGGCTGCTGGGAATGGAGCTCTGGTTGCTTTGGCCATGTCTAAAGGCAGATTTGTTCAGTATTTGTTTGTTTTCAAAGCTGTGACTGTGCTTGTGTGCATTCTTCTCTTTTGGTTTAGCTTAAACCTTTCCTAATCCTGTTAGCAGAGATAAATGTCCCTGAACCACAAGTAAGTGTCTGCACGGGAGTTTGCATGAGCTGAATTAAATCTGTGTGAAATCACACAGGGTGCCCTTGCGTGGGTAAACACAACCTCATGTTGACACCTTCCTTCCAGCATCCTTGCCTTTCCTAGTCGTGCTGCTCCTGCTCTCCCCTCTTGGCAGGGGAGGACACATTGAAGCTTCTCGTTCTCAGTTTCCACAGGAAAATAAGCGACTCTCCCCTTCACCAACAGTGACTATGCAGGAAAAGGGCTGAGTGAACTGAAAGCAGGCTCTCTGTTTGGGGTCTGTCACTGAAGGGGAAGGCTGTGTGCCAGCAGTACCACATCCCTGACCTAGTGACATGCAGGAGGGGGGATTGCTCCCTGTACGAGCCCCACTGATCTCTGCTGTCCTGGCAGAGCACAGTGGGAGAGGCAGGCAGCTGGGCTTAACTCGGGCTTTTGCATATTCTTTGCCATGCGTGTCCTGTCTTGACAGTATTTATGCAAATTTTTAAGTAGAGGAAAAAGCTGTCACATAAAACAAAATTCATCTGAAGGCCAAATATGTAGGTTGGTTGGCTTGTGTGTTTCCTTTTTTTTTTTATTATTTTTCAATTAAAAATAAAGTAACCTATAAAATGATGATCTAGTTTAATATCCTCATTACATGTTCCAGGCAGCATCTGAGTCATGCCATTTGCACTGTGCTTTGTACCCCTGCGGGGGATGTAAAAGTTCCATTTTTGGAATACTCCTTGGTCCACCCCAGTCAGATATGCCAGGTGCGAGTGTGCCAGGGTGCAGGGTTGTGGGTAGTGAAAGTGAATTCTCTCAGGATAAAATTGGTGTCAGGACAGGACCCACAGATCGCTATTTAAGGTAAAGGGGTCTTCTGGCTTGCCTGGGCCATTTCAACAGGGCATTTTTGCAGAGACAATTAGTAAGATGATTGCTGGTTAATGCCAACTGTGATAATGGGTTTTGTGACGCAGATTCTCATTCGCTAAGAGCCAGAGTAAACCAGACTTGCCTTCTGGGATCTGCATACCACAACAATCCAGAGATCACAGTTATGAAGACTATTTTTCCTGAAGACTCAAGGTCACAGTTGAGGTACAGCAATCTAATGATTTACTGCTGATCAGCTCACAGCCCCATTATGAACCAAGGTGCCAAACTGACTTCCACATAACTAAGAGCATTTATACCAAGGGTTGCCACTACCCAGCTCATGACAAGTGCCTTCATCTGTGGACAGCACTTGTGAGCCCTTTCCACCATTACATGGAAAACAAAGCTGAACGTTGTCTTCACTTCAGAGCACTTGTTACCCAATAGGAAGGGGCTGGAAACAGAGGCTCTCCTTTAGGCTACAGATCTCCCACCTGCTGTCTCCATACCCTCCCAGTGTGGTGAGCTTCGGGGACTTGGCAGATGTCAGCCCTTTTTCCATTAGAATTGCAGTTTTCTCCTTGGGCTGTGTCTAAATTTCCTTGGCATGGAGGGAAGGTATGACGTTACCAGCACTCCAGGGAATGCAGTACCATACAATTATTACTTTTCAGATGTGCTATACAGATACACTTGGAAATCTCCATTCTTTCCTTCCTTCAAAATACATGGCTTGAGTTGTTGCATTTGGAAGCTGTGGGTCTCTGACTCTCTAATGGTTTGCCTGCTCAGGGGAGGTGACAGCCTGCAGTAAATGTACCTACACTGCCAGACATCTCAGTCTCCCAGCCCGTTTCTGTGTCTGGTGTTGAGGTGAACCAGCTAGACCCCACCAAAAGAAGACCTGCAGGACTGCTCCCCCAAGGCAGCACAACACTGTGATCTTTGGCTTCCATCTGCTCCTTCCAGTCCTTCCAAGCCATCCCAGACCTTTGGCTGTACCCTGCCACCACCCCCTCCTTCTGCAGGACATGCAGCACAGCCCTGAGTGTCAGGCAGTAAAATCATTGCCTTCCTGGGATGTCACACAATTCGAATTATTTTAGGCAGGTTCACCTCAGACACAGAAGCAACTATTATGTCTGATGGCCACAGGGCCAAGTGCCACACATTGAGGGCACGGTCGCTGTGCTCTAGAGCCAAGACAGCCCTGGGTGGTGTCGGCACGAGATGTTCCGTGCTATCTGTCCCAGGAGGCTGGAAATCATTCCTTAGGGTGGATGCCACTAGAGATATAGATATAACCTTTAGCTGGGAACTAAAGAAATTACTTTTCCCAGTGCAGGGGTATACCTGTGTGCTATTAGTATTAGAAATTGTAGGTTCCAGACCTGCTGCTGACTTTGATGAGGCTATTGTAACATTATCTAAAATACTGTCTGTTTGATCTTTTTTCATGAAAGTTGACAGCCAAAATTTCTGTTTAATGCCTAAAAATTTTCCTTTCCCCAATTTACCCTCTTCGTCTCCAAAACTATATGCATACACACACAAAAAAAATGACTTCTGGGAGTCTGGATGCTTTCCTAGAGCATTTAATAGCACTGAGGACATGAAATACAGTGCTGAGTCCTCTGGAAAACCTACAATTAGTGGGATGAAAATACCTTCTGTAAATGATTGAGCTCCTGAAACAGTGTGAGTAATTAAAATGCTGTACAAGACAGAGCTGAAAATCCTTACAGGATTATCGGTGAGGCATTGTATAAAAGATGTCCTTGGGTTGGACAGTAGCAGCAACACTGAGTGCAGGCATTACTCAGAGCTCCTGCTGGGAATGGAAGGTGACAGATACCATGTGCAGTACCTGGTTAGTCTTGTGTTTTCTTCCATTTCTATCCTCACTGTTACAGCTGAGAGGAGCTCTTCATAGCTTATTTATTTCATCCCAGGAGGACTACAGTTTGATTGGTTGTTGGGGATTTTTTGTTTGTTAGATCTTTTTGTGGTTTGTCTTTTAAACCAGTCTGTAATGATGGTTGGGAGTCCAGAGCCAGGGAAGGGACAGCTTTGAAAAGTTGTTCTCTGTACATCTACATGTGCGGTGGTCTTAGTGCGTGTGTTCACCTAATTTTATCCAGGGATCGGGACCAAAGAGCTGCCCACAGACCTGGTTAAACATTTAGTGCCTATTTCTGGTTTCCATGCCTTTTCTCCAAAGGCACTTCAGTACCTGAAGATGCCTACAGAGCTTTCACAGGGCCTTTAGCTTGTTGGGTGCCAAATGTGATGGGACTGAATTGTATCACTTTATTGGAATCCTTGGAAATTTCCACTAGGAGTGAGTTTGCCATGAACCTAAAATCCTTATGAAGTATAATCTGGGTGTATTTTTTGTTTGTTTGTTTTTCTGCCTGGCAGGAAAGGCTTCCTGGAGTTGCACTTCCCCACGCGGCAAGTCCTGCGCAGGGCCCATAGAACAGCTTCAGAAATGGCAAAGGCTGCAAGGTACTTATATATTATGGTAACTGGTTGGACAGGATTGAAAAGGACAGTGACACATTATGCAAGTGAGCAGTGGTTAATTTACTTTGTGAAGATGTTTAGAACTCAGCATTGTTTTGGGCTCATGAGTGGAAGCTTATTATGATAAATTTGTTGGAGGGTAAGGTCACATTTTTGTTTCCTGGGTGAAAAGTGAGGCCAGACAAATACATAAATACAGTTACAAGCACAGCTAGCAGATGACTGCATTTTATCTGATGTGGGGTGGCATGTGTGAGCTGATGGGTGTGGGCTGGGGAAGGGATGTGAAAGGGGAAATGCTTTGCACACAGTAGGCCTGGAGTGAATTTGAGTTGATGAACTTTGCAGGGAAGACAGGAGTGAGAGAAAGGGAAGAAGAAAGGAAAAAAGGAGATTTTCCTTGGCTGGGTGAAGGTGATGTGACTGGAGGGAACTGGAGTGAAGGTATGTGTGTGAGTGGGCCAGACCTGAGCCATGCACATGGGCAAGGGGGAGCTGACTTGGGTACAAAACAGGTTAAACAAGGACACATGGCAACAAGATAGGAAAGGGAGGGGGATCTGAAGGCTGGGAAGGTAGAAGGTGAATCCAGCATGAGAAGAGAGCTGTGAGATGGAAGGCAGGCCTTTCCTTTTCCAGAGGCAGTTGCTTATGGCTGCCTATTATGTCTGTTTTTATCTCTCTGAAAGGAAACTTTCCAAAAGCATGAATAATACCTTATTAGGTAGATGGTAAAGCCCCTCCTTTTTATCCTGCTTTAATTCATGCTTCCTCTGCTTTGGTGGCTGCCTTGTACATAGTGCTGTTAAAAGTGCAATTATCATTCTTCCTGGTTGGGCGGCATGAAGGGCGTATCCTCTCACAGCATCTCCTGGAGGCTTATTACTCAAGAGAGAGGAGTTGTGCACTAGAAGCCAAATTAATCTGAGCAAAGAGGAGGCCGTTTGCACCGCAGGGATGGAACAGATCGTTTTTCTGAAGACCAGGTCAAGAGCTAGTCTGTGGGAGAACATGTAGCTGGAAGCTGGAAGCCTGTGATGGTAGTGAATCTGTGCCATGGAGATGAAAGGCAAAACCCTGTGGTTCTTTTTGGCTTAGCCTGGATCCCTCCCTGTTATCCACTGCTGTAAGGATGTGGGTTGGTGAGCATCCTGTGCTTGACAGTGGAATATTCTCCTGCACAGGTTTCAAGGCTAGGAGCTGTAATTGTGACCCTCTCCTCTGGTCTTCTGCAGGATCTTGAATGTTGCTTCTTAGAGAGCTATTCAGACCTAGCTTAAAGATCCCAAGTGATGAAAAATGCAGTGCATCCTTGAAAGAAACACCTTTTCCCTTCCTCTTTTAAAAAGTACATTTTTTCTCAGCATGAATTTGTCTGGGTTTTAGCTGTCTTTTACCATTGCATCAGCACTGTTTTCCTTCTGCTTATTGGCAAAATCTCCTTACACACCACTCACTGATCATCTTTGGGGGGCAAATGGAGTCTCCATCTCTATTTGCCAGGATTTCAGATGTCTCTGAAGCTTTCTAAGCACCAGGCAGCAAACAGTTAATGCAGCTGAGCCACAGGTCTCAGAACATTTTGCTAGGGAGCCAGGTGAGCAAAGAACAGATAAAGGCAACACCTGCCTATGGGTTTGGAACAGCCTGGGGCCATGGATAGAATGTAAATACACTCTGAAAATCTTATTGTCTGACACTGTGCCAGCATCTTCTGGGTTCTTGTAATGGAAAATATTTCAGCTGAGGTCATTCAGTCAGCAAAAAACCAGCATTTAATACCCTCTGAGGTGCCAACTTGCTTCTTTCTTTGTGTCGATAAATAAACAAGGTAGGGTAGCATTTCATGTTGCCAGGATGATCTTTGTTTTATTAGGAAGGGTTTAGAGTTTGCTGATTATTTTTTTCTTTTTTTTTTTCTTTCTCCTTCCTCCTCTTTAAATCCAAAGACTGTATGTTTCTGCTCCCTTTCTCTGTTTGCTCCTCTTGGCTCGCACACACGCCCAGCCTTTAGAGTTAGAACTACTGTCTGCTTCTTGTAAATCTCTGCTGGCTGCCCCAGGCTGTGTTTTTAATTCCTTTATTCATCTTTGAAATGAGTAGGAGAAAGGTGCAGCTTTTTGAGATGATGGAAGTTGCCATTTCCCTTCTTCAGTCAATTAGGTGCTTTGGTTGTTTTCAGCTAATTCTCAAAACTTTCCATTGATGATAGAGCTAAGGAGCGTGGGGGGGGAATGCTGAGGGATCTGGGAGGGAGAAGAGGGAGGGCTGGAAACTGGATTATCTACTGGTAGAATGACTGATTTGCTGCCTGCGCCTTGGGAGAGAGAAACAACCTGACTTCAGAGCTGTGTTCAGAGCAGCTGAGCTTCTGGTCAGTCAGATTTACAGCTTTTGATTACATTTGTGTAGTGCCTTTCCTTTCTTAAGTGTAACATGAGACACAGTGATCTTGTCAGTGCACTTGGGGAAAATACTGCTTTTTCTTCCAAATCCTTGCAATAAGAAAGGCCTTCAAAATTTGTATGGATCTTCCCTTAATTATGTGTCTTTGAGACCCCTCCCCAAATCCTTCAGCTCCAGATTTTTCCACTGCTGCCTCTTTTGAGTAAGTCATGGGTATGCAGGCACTACTGGGTAAGGAGGAACTGTTTGTCTAGAGGCTATCCCCACCTCTCAAAAGCCTTCACCTCCTCTATTTTTTGGCCAACAGTCTCTCTCTGGCTCCTCTAGGCCTTGCTTACTGGCGTGTAATACCCAAGCCCCTCGTGGGTGGTAACTACCTCATGTAGATGTTGTAGAAAGCACTACAGAGTCCTATGAAATCCAACAACAGTACTCCCTTTCTTCCACTGTGTTTCAGCAAAGATATGAGAGCAAAGGGTGGGCTTTGCCTTCTGAAACATCAGCTCTTTCTGCTTTCAGGCAGGGAAGGAATGAGATCAGTCCTTCCACATCAGCACTTTTCTTTATCTTGTTATTTTCTGCCCCAAGTCTGTCAGGGTCTGCGGCTTGCCTGGTAATGAGTCTGCAAACCTTGGGGCTGGGAATCATCTCACCTGATTTTGGTTATCTAAAACTTAGACATGAAGTTTAAGATTGTCATCTAGACTCCCTCTTTGCTCAGTGAGGAGTGATAAACAGCCCATGCCATTAGCCTTACCCATCCTAGACATCTGCCTTAGGTTGGGATGATTCACGCTTTGGAAGCTCCTGTGCACTCCACAAACTGTCAGGGAGGCATAGGTGAGCATTCAGATCTGGACCCCTAACTCTCACAGAGCTCTTCATCTGAGAAATCCAGCACCTGTCTTATTTTGACCATTTACCAGGGGTATTGTTTATGTGCAGGATAGAATTATACCCCTTGTTTTAAGGGGAGTGACTTGTGCCCACCTAAATGCTGAGATGTCTGTCTCGATGGAGGTGGTGTTCTGCCTGTGATGGCCCAGAGGAACAGAGGAGAGTTCATAAATACTTTGTCAAATGTTGTCATTCTGCTATCAATTTTTCAGTCAATCAGGTGGATTTTTAGGCTACCAATTTCAGAGCTGATGAAAGAATATGGGGGCCTGGTTCCCATAAAAACCAAAGATCTCAACTGCTGTATATTTGCCCTTATGTCAATCTGTGATGTCATTGCTTATCCCTGTGTATATCTTTGAGGGGAAAGACTGCAGGCATTCCCCATCCCACATGAGATATGGACCTCAAAATATAGAGGGGAAATAGACTTCGGATCTGGGCTAATCTTCTCAGGTTGCTGCTGGGAGCACAATGGTGGCAAATTGCTGTGGCAGGGGACCCCGCTCTTCAACTGAAGGCAGGAACTAGGCTGACAGGACAATAATATTGTGTTGGCTCAACTGGCAAATACACATCCCTTTTGGACAGACTCAAAATGTTACATTGAGAAGCAGTTAATACACCGTTGTGTAAGGTTCCTAATGGACTGGAGCCAGAATGCTCCATTAACCACACACATAAAATATTCATTGAGCTTGGGTTTTGTTGCCAAGCTGGAGAAAGGGGGAGAAGCTTTGTGTGTAGAGATAACACTGTCAGTATTGAGGGCTGAAGGGAGGAGTTGATGATGTGTTCTGAAATCTTTTATTCTTTTTAAGAAGAGAAGTATTTCTGATCTTTGGCAGGGCGTTAAAGGGTGCAAAGAGGATTAAATGCAAGACTTGCCAGGTTTTACATTTCATGTTTAATTGACTGAGGGTTGAAGGTACCTCCTGTCTCTGTGCCAAACTCCTTGATCTGTTCTGTACCATGTGCTCTCTGCAAATTAAACACAGGGTCAGTCTTTAGGAAAAAAATAAATTAAAAAAAAAGGCAATAACCACAATTGTGTTCCCCAGAAGGTTGGCTTCTAAATGGAAGAAAACTTCCCTAAGCACAGGAAAGTGAGTGCTGTGGTGAAAGGAAGTATAAGCACCAAAGTTTCTCTCTGGAAAACACATGTTCACCTGTTTTTTTGCTGGTTTTAGGTGTGCAATAAAATAAGTTTTCTGTTTTCTGGGTGATGAATGCAAAATGGACTTTTAGAAGAGATTTAGTTGGGAGAATTGGCTTGTCTTGTTGTTGGTGCTTGAATTAGGAGACAATAAGGCAAATCATAAAACTGTGTTTCAGACTGAATGAGTAAACATGTGTGCAAAAGATACTGCCCATGGGACCCCTCTCTCTTGCCAGAAGGCGACTTTGTGTATCCGCTTAAGCAACACACATGCTGGAAGAACCACAGTCCCACTGGGTAGGAAGAGCCAGGCTGTGGAGCTGCGTGGGACTGATAGCTGGGAATACAAGGCCAGGAGGGAGCATGTAGTGGTTTGCCTATGCTCTGGGGACTTTGTATCTTGTGGTGTCTGAGCAGCCTCTGAGAGGATCCTCGAGAGGAACTGGTGACCATCCTCGTGTTTCATGTCTGGCCATTGTTGTTTGAGCACTGAGGAAATATAAGGGAGAGGTCCAGGAGGCAAAACATAACATTTTGATAGGAGGGACGGTAAAGTACAGGAACTCCGTTACAGCATTAAAGAAATACTTGTCCCAGACAATGTGTGTCTGAGGAAGTGATGTGGGAAGAAGACAGGACAGATGCTCAGGAATGCATGGGAGGAATGGTCTCTTCCGAAATGGGAGCAGCCAGGCTGGTGGCACTGGGAATGAAAACAAGTACTGGGAGAGTCTTTAAAATTATTTGAGATGAGGTCCTGGAGAAGAATGCACTCATCCTGATGATAGGTTTCTCCTCTGTGCGTTCACTGCAGGATAGAACAATCAATAATGTTCAGATAACAAAACAGTCTAAGCAAATCCACAGTTAAACCAGGCATATGCAGATGGGCAGCTAAACCAAGACCAAAAGTATCTGTGCTTTTCTTTAAATATTAAATATGTATAAAGTGAGGATGGGTGAATTTCAATGTACTGGCCTCCCAGAAATCTTTCTGAATGAAGCTAATCAGTAAAATGCTGTACTACCAGGATAATTATTATGTGGAAATAACAAGAATAGATTTTGCCGTTGGAGGAGTGACTCACGGTTGGAAATCAGAGTCCAATAAGATAAATCAGTTATCTGTATCACCGTTTACCACCCACTCTCTATGGGTTGAGCTTTGCCATGCCAAATCAAGAAAAACATTACAATAAATGTACCCTTTCAAACATCTGACCATGGCAGTGAAAATATCCATGAAATACCTAAGAAATATCAGAGGCAATGGAAAAAGAGTATGCAAGAAAATAGACTGGAGAAGATTTATCATAGTTAGGATATTAAGGGCAAATTTTAATTTACATTTTTAAACAGACCAATAAAAGGGAAAAGACACTTTTGACTAAGACCTCATTTAAACTATAACTGTTACACTGAAGAATTGCTTGGCAGTAGTGACCACTGCATGGTCAATTTCAATATTTCACTAATAATAATATTAGGAAAACCCCAAAGATCATGACAGTATTTTTCTTTCAAAAGCATTTTAATATTTAAGAAATTTACTTTATTTTAATAGCATTAATGAGCATTAATTAAGAATGTAAGTACTATGCCTGTAAAGTGGAAAAAACATATCTCATCGGTTCCCAAAATTCACCTACCACCCCCAAAAAATTACTAGAGTTAAAGAGTGCAGGAAGGAAATCTATTAGATATATAAAAAATGTGCCCTTTAAAAAGTGGAAATCATGCCTAAGCAAAGAAAGCAGAGAGGAATACAATTTCTTACAAGTTAGATGTAAACCTGTAACAATACAAACTAAAATATTTTGAGGAGTGACTCACAAAAGACATGGAAAGTAATAACAAAAGTTCCTCCAAATACAGCAGGAGCTGGTAGTCTGCTTGCAAATGGTGGGTTCAGCAAATGACCAAGGTGTGAAAGGAGCAGGCGAGGTCAGCAAGCAGAGGCATTGCCTGGACAGCAAATGGGAAGTCCTCCAAGGTTTGAGCCCAAGGAAAGGCCTCTAACTGAGTTGTTAACAGAAGAGCTTTCAAAAAACAGATATGAATGAAATTAACCATAGCAAATCACCAGAACAAATGATATTCACTCAAATGCTCTAAATTACTCTGGTATGAAACTTCTGGGTTCAGTCAGCCTCAATCCCAGAGGAGGTAACTAATTTGACACCAATCTCAAGATGAGTTCCAGCAGGGATTAAAAAAAACTGCAGGCGACTGAAATCTGGCTTCTCTACCAGGAAAAATTGAAAGGAAGTTACAACAGATTCAGTGGCAGCATGCAAAAATACGATATACCGCGGGTGTGTTAACACGACCTTTGTAAATTAAAGGCATGCATTGCAAACCCTGGAGATCTTCAAAGGAATAAGCATCTGGAAAAGCATGTGACACTTAATACAGTGTGCTTGGGGTTTGGAACAGGTTTTGAATGGATTTTGAAAGGGTCTTACCAAGGTATGAAAAAAAGGTAGCTGTAAGTAGCCAATTTTCACACTAGAAAATTTTTATGTTCCTTATAGTGATCCCTTGGGGGCAGGACGGGGAGGGCAGTCCTTGTAGAATTTCTGGGGCAGGGCAACTGTGTTCCTCAACAGCCCTCCCTGGAAAAAAGAATTACTAGGGAGGGCAGTGAATTCAGTCATGCTAAAAAAAATCACTGTCAAAGTGATAACTAAAGATTTTTGGTCCTTTGCAGAAGGATCTTGAGAAACAGGGCAGTACAGTGGCAGACAAAAGTCAGTGTCAGTACACATAAATCTTACAGGGGAAAATAATCTTGACCATTCATGCCTCTTGGTAACTATGCTTTCTGTGTTTTTTCTATTCATGAAAATTATTAACAAAGTCACTGTTGCTCATTTTCCAGAAATATCAGACAAGTACTAGAAGTCCTATAAATTAGAATGTCAAATTTTTGGAGTTTTTTGGAATAATTGACAACAAAACAAAAAGCTTATGCCACTGCAGTATATACAGGAGAGAGACAGAGATATTGATCTTCCTGCATGCAGGACTGTTCACTCAATTTCAAGAAGATGTGTTGAAAGTAGAAAAGGCAATGAAAAGAACAGTAAGAGTAACTAAAGTGTGAAATATCACTTTTTTACAGAGAAGTCTAAGTAAAGTAGTACTCTTCAGTCTAGAAAACTGAGGAAGCATTGACAAAGGCTCATAAAATCCTGAGTGATATGGAAGAGGTGAATGGGAACTGATAATTTCCTCCTTCCTATAACACAGGAACTAAAGGTGCTAAAGAAACTGAATGCATTGTAGCATTGAATCAAAGGAGTACTTTTTCATATTTTATTGTGGAAGTGATGATAGATACTGGAAATAGCAAAATTGAATAAATATAAGATAGGATCAGCAAAAATTTTGTAGAATCCATTCATCAGAGGCTGCTAAACACCATGGCCTGTGTGGGCTTGGAAATTGCTATGGCTGGAAACTGGAACACTGTGACCATTCTGTGCGTGGACTTGTATCGTGTGGCTGTTAAGTATCTGCTTTTGCACAGTGTTGCAGGTCAACTGCTGGGCCAGATAAAGCTTGGCTTTACCTGTGCCACCATGTTTGTCTCTTTTCTACTAAGGTTGAACTTGCTTAACTCCAAAATTTGTTTCCTGCTTTGTGATGTCCAGCAGTTCACTTGGAAATATTCCCTTTTTCCTTTCTGTAGGTTTGTGTGAGCTTTTGGCCCAACTGCTAGGACTCAGCTTTCCCTGCTTGATGTGCAAGTTTCTGCATCCTCAGCCTATGGATCCCTTTTCATATTTGGAGATCAGCATTGTGTTTCCTTTTAAAAATCACAGTATTTCAGCCAGATTCACGAAATCAATTGATTTATAAGCCCTGAGTTAACAATGCATGTAAACAGAGGACTAACTTTAAGCATATGCTTAAGTTCTGTGGATCTCAATCACATGCTTAAGTGCTTTGCCAGATAAAAATAGAAGCATGATTTAACAGTAAGCCTGACTTTCCATTGTGCTATTTTAGTTTTATGCTGATTTAACTCCAGCTAACTCAGCCAGGATACAGGACTTGGTTTGGAGAAGACAGCTTTGGTCTGAAAACAAGTTATTCCAAACCCTAGAGCTGGAAGAAGTTCTCTAGGACCAAAGATTTACAAGAAAGGGTGTGATGGCAGTGTTAGGCTGCTTCTTCTGGATTCATGGTAGGAGTTTGAGTTTCATGGTGGAATTGCACAACACCCAGATACAAGTGGGTGTCTGGCCGTGCTGACAAAGTTAAAAGCATCCAGATGTGAACGTCTTGGCTATGGAAACTTTTGTGCTTTAAATGTGCTAGCCCAATTTTCTGGCAAGAATATTTGGACTTCTTCCTCTGCTGAGATTGTTTTTCAGCATGATTTAAAATGTTGAGCAATGTAGTGATTTGCCTATGGTATAATCTATAGATCTGCCCCTGAAAAGCTAATCACAGGCCACTTCACCTGGATTTCCCTAAAACATAAACAGATATTAGGAAAGAGAAAGAAAAAGTACTGCTCCTGTTTTGAACTGAATTGAAAAATCAAGGAACCTCAGCAGTGTTTGAGAGAGGAAGAGCAGAATATTGTAAACATTATGCTAGAAAGATGAGATGCTGCACCCACCCCAGGTTTGATAGCAGTCCAAAGGCATGTGAATGAGTCAGGAGACTGGATTCTTTAATTTCTAATGTTGAATGCTCTTAAATCAGAGAATCAGCAGCCTGATTTTGTTTGTATTATGGTTCACTTAGCAGTTTGAAAAAGAGACATCAAACAGACTCTTCAAAGAATAATCTAGATTTGTACTGATTACTTTCAACTGTACATGCATAACTGCCCTAGAATTTGAAAGGCTACTGACTTGAAATTGTTGAGAACTCTTAGAGTCATATTATTGAATATATATATATATTTTTTTGTTCTGAATTGGTTATTCAGTAGGGAAAGGAGAAGACATGAGAAGTCCCTCAAATAATTTGAAGGAAGGATTGGTTCTGCTCCAGTGAAACCCGTGGTCTGTGACCCCTATGAAACCTTTAGTGAACATTAGGGAAAGAATTGCAGTAGAAGTTTCATGGTACTCTGAAGGTCAGGGAACTGATGGATCAGGACAGCAGGTAGAAATACAAAGGTACCTAAAGCATGATGTCCTGTTTTGAATCTGAGTTGCTGAACTGCCTCATGTCTAAAAATTCTTGTGTTTAGAAAGACTGAGACAGCTTCATTTTAAACCTCACAGTCGCATGACAATGATCAAAACTAATGTCAGAAGAAAAGAAGACAAATTGAACACAAAGTAATATCTGTAATGCTATGCAAGTGGGTGGGTTTTTTAGTTTTTTTGCCTCTATCTCTAATGTAGCCCTCAGAGGTCAATGATGACTAAATCTTGTGTATTCCTCTAGTCTAAAAATATAAATGTGATCTTATAGAAAAAATAAAGGAATTTCTATATCCTTGAGTTGCACAACTGGCTTACCCACTCCCATTTGTACAGAAGTCTTTCAGGACTGGTAAGGTTAGTTTCCTTTTTCGGCTGGGCAAATGAAAACTAATGCCAGATTGTGTAGGCAGCTCTGGATTGATATGAGTGAAACATCAAGGCTCAGCAATATCTGCAGATATTTGCTTGACAGCAGTAGAAAACAACATGGCTAAAGCCCTAGGGTGCTGGGATAAATGTTTTTGCCAGCCCCTACGTGAAGGGAGGTAGATCACAGGATGTGTTGAGTCCAGAGGTAGGAAGAGTCACCTGCACGGAGATGCATGGAAGCTTTGTCTTTCCATTCTGACAGAAGAATTATGAAATAATGTATTTCACTGTGGTAATAAAGCCAGACTAGTTTTGAAATTGGTGTCTAATATCTTCTGCAAATAAGATTGCAGCAGATGGCTTCATTGCCTCCCACTCCCAATCAGAAATATGAATTGTTCTTAAAACAATTCAGGAAACAGAAAAATGATGAAGGAAATGTTAGGAAAAAAGCAGTGCAGACTCTGCGTGCCAGTGTGAAATGGGAGTAGAGATACAATGGCTAAAAGCAGAGGTGTAGGACTTGTCTTTCATGGGTAACTTTCCTGAATATATTGCATAGTCTTCAAGGCTTATCTTGAAGTTCTGTGCACAAATAGGGGTGTGCTCTGTGTCTGAAAGTAGCAGAGGCCAGCCTGGGTCACAGAGGTAGAGCAAGTCTTGTTCACTGGAATCTCAGGTTGGGTTTTAGGAACATGGAGCTCCATTTCTCGTTTTCTTATAAAGTTCTTCCATGTCTTTTGGCAAGTTCTGCTGATTTACATGCAGGTACTTATGCATAATACTATAGGCTAAAATATTTGTGCATCTGAAAATACATGAGGAGGTGTGCTCTCCTACTCTTGCAGAGAAGCAGTTATACCACCACTCTAGTGTTGGAACTGGGATCTCAGCCATAGAAAAGTGCTCTCCTGGAAACAGCAAACAAACAGTGGGGTTGGCCCCTCCTGCCGCAGCACACCCCCAAGTCCTGGTGCAAGGAACTGTTTTATGTGAACAGTTACATATCCCAAAACATTTACATGCATATGCACACGCTCTCTCTGGGTTTTACCACTTGACCATAAAACACAAATCCTTTTCAGGTGTGAAACCTCCCTATGCCCACGTCTGGTTTGCTGTGTACCTCGCTGGGAGTGATATGGGTGCACAGATAATGGGTTCTTTCGCACTGTAGTTGTCCAGCTTCAATTTACTGTTCCATTTCCCTCCCTCTCCATCCTCAATGTAAATTGACTTGCCACAACCTGCTACTCTCATGAAATCACAAAGCCTCGGAAGATAATTTGTTGCTGGTGCTGATAGTATCTGTTTATTCTAATGCAGCAGCCAGTCGGGCCGTGCTCGCCTGCTGATGGGGAGAAAATGACCTTCAGTAGAATCACAAACTTAACAACTCTGGAACAGCATCTCCCTTGGCAGCTGGCTCCTGGTAATCCGAAGCCCCTGTTTCCCTGGGAGCCGCACTCAAACCAGTGCAGAGCAGGTCTGCCGTCAGTGAGGCAGAAGGTAACATACAGCTTTTTAGAGAGTAAGGAAATACGGGAATACTCATAGTAGAATTGTGGCCTGAAAAGAAGTGCTGTGCACCAGATCTTTTCAGGATGCTTGGATTCCTTGTTTTCATAAGTACGAAAACTGCTTCTGCTCCATTGTCCACATATGTCCAGTTAGAGTTCAATGCTGGTGCCCCACGGAAGGTACAATTAGGACATTATCACTTGGAAAATCAGAAAATAAAGAAAATAATAGAGCTTAAACTAAATAATCCATAGGAGTTCAATTAGTTGACTGGTTGGGATAGAATTGACAATAGTGGCACAAAAAGAGCTTTCTTTGTATCTTGTGAATAAACAGAAAAGTAATGTTTTCTCTGGATAATGGACTGATTTTCACTTCATTGGAACTTGGGGGTATGTTAACAATCAGATTCTAAAGTTACATGTGCAAATCACTGGGGTTTTCTAACTCCAAATCCTAGAAGTACAAAGCCGTAGAGCACCCTGGATCTTTATTTTTATCTCTAATAAGAAACACGGGGGAAGTTCTAGAGGCTAAATAAATCTAAATTTAGATCAATATATTAAATATATGATGATCATTAATAATTAACGTTAATACTAATTCAAGGAAATTCAAGGATATACAAGGAATGCATATGGAATGACATACTAAAGAAATGTATCACATGAAGAGGCATCTAATATTGATTTTTGGAAACTAATTTTGGTCAACTTCAGTGAGATTTAAAAACAAGGTCTATCTGGCTGATTATTACACTAATATTGATGTAAGAAGTTCCTGTAAGCCTTTAACCTGCTCCCATTTATATTTTATCATCAATTTACATGGTGCAATATCAAATAAGAAATAGCAGATGGATTCCAACTGTTTCAGTTGCAGATCTTAGAGTGGGATTTGTAAATAGATTTGAAGTGTAAACACATCAAACAGCTGAGTTACAAGACGGATCCGTTTGTTACATTGAGTTGCTTAACGGTGTGGCAGTGACTGTGAGAAGGGGTGAACTCCACACTGCTGATGTTAGCAGATGACAGAAAGACTAGTTCAGCATATTGCATATGTTCTTGTTCATTTGTTGGATCTCTTGATAGAATGGAAATAGCAAATAATTTTTCTCCTCAGGATGTTACAGGTAAAGGAAATTAAAAAATCTGAGATCTGTGTAACAGATGGAATAGACTGAGCTGAGAAACAGGAATCTGGAAAAGGATTGAGGGTTTGAATGTGTAATTGGCTGAGTGTCATCTCTCACTCCAGTGCTGTGGCCAAAGGGTCTAAAACAATCCTTGGATACTTTCTAACGCCTACTTGATATTCCCTGTCTATATAACCAGGGATCACTTTACTGCTGTGTTTGGCATTGATGCAACTGCTTTGGGAACACTCCATCCAGCTGTGGTACCCACAATTAAAGAAGGATGTAGAAAAACTGGCCGTCTTTCGGAGAGGAGCCACAGGAATGACTGAAGGATTGGCAAAAACGCCTTACAGTGCAATCCATCTCCTTAGTTTACCAAACAATAAGTCAAGAAAAGTTTGGTTTTCAAGTATGCTATATAAGGAAGAGAAAATTCAGAAACAGAAGCTTCTTTGGGCAATAGTACAGTAAGAACTGGTAGTTAGAAGTTGGATGAGTTCATATTGCATCTGAGTCTTCAACATTTAACAGCGGAAACCATTCTTGGAGCAAAAGTCAGGGCTATGGTTTATTCCATCATTTGCAGTAGAGATTGGATGCTTTTCTCATCAGTTACACTCCGGTTCATACAGGATATTCATTCAAAGCAGCCTTGTTGCTGGCATCCTTCCAGAAATCAAACCTGTCAACCTATCTGACCATGGCTGTCCTCTGGCTCTGTTGATTTATAGATCAGAGTTCTCACTCCAAATTGCTCATGATCTAGAGACACAATATCCTTCAGATACAAATTCTGCTGTCTGATCCTAAACGTCATTCTTCAGTTTCACTGTAGGATTGGATAAGAAAAGCAAGAATTTGTGGAAAAATTTGTATGTGAGATTTTGATTGATCCTATGAAAAGCTTAGGGACCAGATGTTAATTTTAAAAGCATTTCTCCATGTTTACAGTTCCCATATCAGCACACAGCCATTGGCAGGGGACAGAACAGGAGGTTTTGAATGAACAGTTAGAGTCAGGCTCCTTTCCTCAAAGGCTTGAAGTCATAGTCTGGCAGAAGGATCCACCAACATTTGTGAAATGGACAAGGGAGAGGAGGGAAGTGAAGAACCATCTCTCTGTAGGTGCCAGGTCCTACCCTTGATGTTCCCTCTAACAAAGCCTGACCTTGCAGTTTTGACTACCAGTCAGTCTGTGTGGTGCCCTGTGGCCTTGGCCACTATTCTGCCTTCCTCTCTAAAGAAAGATTTATTTTTTTTTTTTCCTGGGCAACAAAAAAGTGCATTAGCAATGGCACAGTGAGAAATTCTACTTTTCTGCTGCCCACACTGTGCCCTGTGAGAAAGAAGTCTGCCTGAAATCTTCCTTTTAAAAACAGAATTGGGCATGGCACATTTCGGTGTTCACTGAATTGGGATTGAATCCAAATATTCTTTGAATGTGATCAAACCTCAAGTTTGGAGGATGTCTGACTCTTGGATTTGGGTTCTTGACATTTTAGAAATACTACTTTCTGGCCTGCTTCTCTAGGAGCACTCAAAACCTTTCAAATCAAACCAGATCTGTGGCTTTTCCCACTTTACTACTGGGCTGCTTTGATTTCTGAGCCTCAAGTTTACCAAATAGAGGCCACTTTGCTTCCTTCTACAGGAAAGTATTGTAACCAGGACAATCTGAAACAAGGAAATTTTGCTGAAGCCTTGATCTGAAATGTTTTATTTCAAGGGTTTTTGCTTACTTTCATGTCTTTGTAAGACTCAGACTCTGCTATGATTGAAGTTGACTCTGTACTCTTAGTTTTCACCAACTTTTAAAGTCCAAATCCAGGAGCTTTGCAGCGCAGTAGAGAAATGTTTTTTACCAACCTACGGTGTGTATGAATGTGGTAGACTGAGGTATAGTTCCTTAGTTCATCTGAAGGCATTTGCTATCGTGACTGTGAAGTGATAAGAATATTTTAGTTATCAGCAGTTTATAGGCATTTGAAATAGGCTGTGTGATGATTTCATTTGATATATTTGTGGAGCAATGGTAGAAATATCATTAATAATACCTTTAAAGATATATCCTGTTTTTTAAAGAAGTGACTTTAGTTTGGATCAGTTGGAGACATCTGGAACAACTTAAAGATAAAACTGGAAAGATATTTTTCCTTCTTCAATATACTGTCAATATTGGGTCTCCTTAGTAAAGCAGAAGATTGCTGTTGAAAATAACTTTGTGAGGATCCAATCAAAGCAAAAGTAATACTGAAATACATCATGTTAATTCTTACAAGACAAGCATTCTTTCTGGAGCTATTCTGGAAGGGCATTTTAGCGGGAACAAGAAGATTAGGTGATGAAGAATAAAAACAATTGTTTCTGTTTCTTGATGTTACAAGTTTTGGTTTTTTGTAAAACAAATATATTGACTGATGAGGGCCCTGATTTTATAAATGTCAGAATAAAGTGATGTGTTAACTTGGGATGTCCAGATTTTCAAAAACCAATACCTCTCATACTTGTATTTCTCTGTGTTTCCAGAAAAAACACAGATGAATGAGACTGCGTGTGCTCTCTGGGATAGTGTGTCTATCAGGACCCCTGTATCCTCCCTCAAAAGAGGCCCTGCATGGTAAATGTTACCTCTTCACCCCAAGTCTCTTTGCATGTGAGCCTTCCAGCTCTAAGCTGTTCTGTTTGTGTTCAGAGAGAGAAGGGTGAATCATCATCTTAATTAAGGTCAGTGTGTGATACCTCTGTTATTCTTCCAGCTATTCTCAGCTGGTGAATAAAGAGTTAAAAATAGGATATAGACTGTCCTGTTCTGTAGTCTTTACTGATAGCCCAGTCTACAGAAAGGTTCTATAAATGTTTTCAGTGATAGTGTGTCTTGATTAATATTCACATATCTATCCAGATTTTTTCTTTCAAAGGCTAAGTTGAATGCAGACCACAAAATCAATTGAATTGTATTTTTACAGTACATCATTAGGAAGTTAAACCTTCAGTCACACTGGAATTTTTTTTCAGCCTAACTCTGAGTTGATCAATCTTCATCTTTTTAATAGTTTTGTGTTTAAAGCATATCAGTAGAAACAAATCAAATCTGTTTCTCAGACTCCAACTAGAACAGTAGTAGAAAGTCAGGGTCAGGAACTTAAAAGAGAAAGGAAAGAGGGAACTGGGTTCCACATCAGTGCGGCATTTTCTCCCACTAACTTGTGTGACTTTCATTGCAGGCCCCAAGGGAAAGAAATTTCTACTTGGCCTACAGGAGGGAGTGTTGAGGTGTTGGGAGAAGCAGGGTGAGAAAGCAGCTATGTTGCTTAGGTAGTTGTTCTTAGAAAAGCTTCATTGGCAAACTAGCACAATAATTTTGCAAAAGAAAAAAGTCTTGCCCAAGAAGGGGAATTTTGCTGACAAGGTGTGAAGAGAAGAAATATCTGCTTTTATTTCATTCTGTTCTCTAAAGGGATTTAGCATTTTGCTGTGTAGCTCTTTCATACCAAACTAACTTTCAAAGTAAATCCAGTTCCTCTGCCAACACACTTCTTAAAGGTGCAACACAGCTCTATTTTCAGAATTTCATCTTGTTTGAAATATGTTGAATTTGTTGGTTTTTTCTGGCTTAAAGTGAGAGGCTGGGCTTTGGGATCTGTAAAAATAGTGCTAACATGGTGGACTCCTACAGGAGTCAGTCATGGACAGAAGTTTCTAACAACAAGTTGTGTGTGGCTTCCTCCAGGATCAGAAGAGAGAACTCACACAGAATGCTGCTTGGAGGCTGATCTCTACCCTCCTCCCTCCATGCCAGAGCCACAGTCAGTGGGCAACACTGGGCACCACATAGTCTTCCTTCTAGTGCTCCAGCTGGCACCAGGTTTTTAAGGTATATTATGGCAGTGCTAAAAAATAGCGTTATAGGATTACCAGAGTGCTTGGATTCAGCTTGTTGGTGTGGCCTTTCAGTAGGTTTGGAATGGGAACAGAAAATGGTTTTAACCCATATTTATCCTGGATTCTCTGTCACCATTCAGAGGCTGCCCTGCAGATGCAAGTATCTTTTTCACGGGGAGAGGGGGTAGAGGGGGAGGTGGGGGAAGAGTGAAGGAGAAGGGTGTTTTTTGTATTTAACTTGTATCAGCATTGAAGCACTTGTAGTTAGTCCCCCATCAAGGTACAATAAATAGGGACGCCTCACAAGTCAATGTAAGGGCTGTTTTTTATGACCTGAATGCAAAACCTGTATTAGTTTCAACCTGCTTCTGGTAACATGTGTCTAATGCTAAATTATGTCTTTCATGTGGTTTGTGAATTATGTGCTAACCTCAGATTGCTTTCATGTGTTCAACTTTCAGGAGTTCAAGAGTTTTGCAGGAAGAGCAGCGAAATGTGTTTTTGTCAATCTCTTTAGTTTTTGGGCCAAGCTGAGTTTCTAATGGGCAATTGGAACAGCAATGAGTGCCTGGAACAGCAGGCGTGAGCAGCCTGCGTGGTGCAGGCATGTGTGAGTGCGTGAGCACGGGAGGTGACTACCAGGGGTCCTGTTTGGGAAGAACTATAATGGCACAGGCAGTGACAACCCAGTGACAAGCAGACCAGGATGGACTGGGAAGGAACACTACAAAGACCTTATTTTCTTCAGCAACTGTGTTTCTAGAGATTTAGATGTGAGGATAGACCTCTCAGTGGTTCATGCTGAGCAATGCTATGTCTCAATAGGGGACTGCACTGACAGCTCTAGGGCTGCTGGCCTCAATTCTTGCTGTCTGAGCCTGACTCTGATTTTTAAACTAAAATTAGTGTTGGATTCCTTGGGAAATGTTTTGAATGAGTGTGACCCCCCCCTGCCCATGGCTCATTATTGAGATTGAGGGTTATTGAGGGTTAGTACCAGTATGCCAGTAGTCATGGAGACTTTTAGCCATGGGAGACCTTGTGCTTGTCGTGGAGTTGTGTGGATTTCCTCATCTCCTGCCTTTAAAGCCAAGTATCCACAGTCCCTGATTCTACCTAGGCCCATAGTGGTCTTCCAGAGAGTACTCATGAGAAGGGTGAAGTGAGCAGTTACAGGGGGTTGTATTAATGCACATGGGGAGGCAAGGGCAAGGAGACTCTGCTGTGGTGGGGCAGTGCAGGGGTTACAGTAAGGTTGGGGAGAGGAGCAGAGACGCACCACTGTTCTGGGAATGCTTCTCCCAGTCTGCTGCTGGCCAAGGACTGTCACTGTGATGGATGCCATAGCGTGGGCTGGCAGACAGTGTCTTCTTTATGGGAGACAGTGTCTCCCTTTTCCTCTGCAGAGGAGGAGGAGTCCAAGGAGCAAGGCAGTGGGAATGCCCAAACCTCCCCACTTGCAGCACCTGCTTTGCTCTTCTATGCCACAAGCCCTCCCTGGAGGAAGAGGTGGGACAGCTCCTTCTGTCTTTTCCTGAGTAGGATGATTTCAACATGAGTCACTTGCAGCAGAATACAGACCCTGTTTCTTTGGAAACAGCACCCAACTAGCAGCTGCACAGCTTAGCATGGCTCTGACACAGCTCCTGGAATAGGGCAGGGCACCTTCTGAACCGAAGCATCCAAGGGCAAGGCTTGAGCATGCTCTAATTTTGTGAATGGTCTTGCCTGACAACAGGATGTGATGACCAGAAAAGGGTGGGGATACTGTGGATCCATTTCCCTTGTTCTTGGTGTCCTCAAACTGTTGGCTTCTGAGCCTACAGGGAAAGCCACAGGAGCAGTGAGCTCTCTACTAGAGATATTAGCTGTAACACAAAGGGAGATCTTGGTTCATTGATCACTTCATGATCTTGTTTTGTGTCTCAGTAGGGTTTCTTAGTGGCTGAGGATTATTCCTGAAATGTTCATTTGAGTTCTAGCCATTTTGCTGTGGCAAGCTGCCTTGCTCCTGCTTGAGTCTTCTTCTATTTTCTTAATTTTAAATGTATCCCATGAGATTCTCAAACATCTCCTAGACCAACACCTTCCATTCCTCACAGAGTGGTCTACTCTTCCCTTGAGTCATTGAAAACACTGCCCCAAAGCCATTTGCTTGGGCTGAGTGACATGCTGGGCTGCTAATGAACCAGCACAGCTATGTCGAAGCATCCCAGCAATGAATACAGGCTAAAATAGAAGCCACAAGCAGGAAGCATGCAAACCCTTCTTGTGCCAGAGATGAAATCCAGGGAATGCTGGGCCGGATTGCTGGTTTTTCACGCCTCTCACTAAATAAATCCTAGTCTGCAGTCCACCCGTCCGCTCTGTCCTAGTTGGTGGCTTCTTAAAAGCTTTGTGGAGGCATTTCCATTGGGGCACCTTCCAGAAACAACAGAAACTCTCATGCATCACCTTGAAGGTAGACACATGTAATTAGGCTGATTTTTTTTGAAGGTTGGTTTGCTACAGGCAAATGGCCCATCGCAGAGTTTAAATGGCCAACTTGCCCATTTTTTAACCTCACAAAGATTCTGTTACAGTTAATCCTTTCCTGATGGTCCCTGCACCCTGTTCCAAGTAACTTAAATGATACAGCTTAAATCTATTTAAAAGGAGGGGTGGAGTACTTGTTCCACTTATTCCAGCAAGGGAACAAACCCAGGACAGTCAAAAGGTTTCAACTAAGATTGGATGATACTCTAAATATGAAGATATTTGGTTTGTTTAACGATCCAAATGTGGTGAATGGAGGAAAGTTGTGTCGTTTTTAATCAACTCTTTTGCTAAGTAGAAGTGGGAGTAGCAGTTACTATGTAGCCAGTTCTCATAATTTTATCCTGCATTTTGCAGTGATGCCATTTCAAAAAAATGATGTTATTATCTAAGAAATTCAGTTCTCATAAAAAACAACCAATCAAACAAAAACCCCCAAACAACCCTAAATGTGTTTCTAGCCTGTACTCTTATGTAGAATATGACCCTGAAGTAAAACAAACATACCTCACCAAACCTAGTGGTTCCTGAGTCAACCCCTGTACACTCATATTCCATTCTGCATTTGACTTTTTCGTTGTTGGCATTTCTGCACTTAGAAGTCAAGGGATGCCCTGAAGCAACAATTTGATCTTCCTTGCCTGGGCTTGCCCCACAAAAGCCTATTGGTAATAAATATTTCCCCAAGTGACTGGGGTGTAAGTAATGGCATTCTTTGCCCAAAGATCACCCCCAAAAAATCACTCCCTGTTCTCGTTTGGAAAGAGCTGTTAGGAGGAAAGGTACAAATGATTCTGTCCTCTGCTCTTAATGTCAGATACAGTTCACCTGGACACCAAGAACCAGATAGACCTTGCAGGATCCAAGCAATCTCTAGTTCCTGATGTCTGACTCTGTTTTTCTGGTGAAGCCCATGTCTGAGGCTGTGCTTAAACCACCCTCTCCTCCCCCTCCTATAAGGAAGTACATGGTGCCTTTCCCTCTTCTGACCCAGCAGCCCAGGCCAGCTGTGCACAGATATGCACCATCCCAGCAGCAGCAAGTCCAAGCTCACTCTTTCTAAGCAAGGACTGATGCCTTGGGCCTGAGCCTGGCCATCAGCCACCAATACAGAGAGCTGTGAAGGACATCAGACCCTGCACTTAAGGCCTCCGTGGCTTGGATCCCAGCTTTCACCAGCACCATCGCTCCAGCATTGAACTGGAGAGGCTTCCATGGAGGCAATACTGCAGGGTAAGCCCAGGCACTCCCTCCTTCACTGCCCATGGAAGGTGTCACTGGTGATCCTATGAGTAAAGAATGAGTCTTCTTTTCTGGCACTCCTTCTTTTCTTCGCAAATATAAGTAGTAGAGGTTGGGAGGACTTGGAAATGCACTGCTTCGTCTGTATTTTTAACTAAGTGCTTTGTATGTTTGACTGCCCTGTAAAATACGATAGATTTCTTCAATAATAATTACAGTGGGAAAAAAAAAAAACCAAAACACAACGCTTTATCCAAGTTGCATAAGACTAGTTTTATCCAGGCATGTGGTTTTATAAGAGCTTAAATGTGATTATCTAGGAAAGACCACAAGCTTTTGTTTAGTGATAAGAAGGGTCAAAAAAAATTAAAGGAAACCCAAACCATAACCCCCTCTCTGAAGGCTGTTTCGTTCCACCACAGTACCCTAGTGATTCTCACTGAAATCAATGTGTGGTTCTCTTATCTTGTAGTGGGAAGATAGACAGTCCCTGGGGAAAGCAGTAAACTGCCTGAGTCTTTGAGTCAAGTGATAGAAAACAAGGAGCGTGATTTTCAGAATCTCTGTCCATAATCCATCCTTAAATGTTCCCATAGCTCTGTGCAGTTTTAATTCCCTTAATTGCATGATGGCTTTACGGTTTAACATTTCAGATATAATTACCTCTATTATCGAAAACAAAGGAGACACGTGCCAGTCTGAAAGAGTAAAGACATAGCCTCGAGGAAAGGGATTAGTTCATCTTGTCTTTTCCCCTCACATGCACATGCAGATATTTCTGTGCAAGTCCGTGTATACCTACTTGTCAGTGCATTCCTTGTCCCTTGACTTCAGGGCTGCTCTTTCTTCATGCCTTTGGGAAGGCTCCCAGTGGTTGAAAATTTCCTTTGATTGATTAAGTTCATAATCATCATAATAGGCTCAGGTACCAAAAGGGGTCCAGCTGTTCGAACTTTGATATATGTGGCAAGACTAAAATAAGCTGTTTAGCAGTGCTTCCCATGATCTGGACAACTGGAAACCTACTGGGCATCAGACAAGAGCAATAAGGGCACTCGGTGAAAACATTATACCTGTTTCATAGAGCATAAAGCTATTCACATGAATGCTGACTGTGCAAGGCACTAAATCTCATTCATCAAATCCTCTCTTTGGAGTCCTTTTTGCACTTAGGACAGGCAACTTGTCTGCAGGATCTTCCAGACCTCACTTGTTCTCTCATTGGAAATCATTCAAAAAAATTGGAAGTTACTACTGCAACCTGGCTGTTCAAGAAATTGACTGCAAATAGATGCAGGACTGGACTCCAAATTTCTTTTTGCACTAAGACATTCTTATGAAAACTATTCACTGACCATTATTTAATCCCAAACTATTTCAGTCCACTCCCAAATACAAGCATGATGATTGATGCCCTTTGCTACAGGTGGACATTACTAGGATTGGACCATGAGTAGTAAAAATTAATTAAAAAAAAAGTAAAAGAGATTACAGTGTCTTGGAATATGTTAGATACAGATTTGGTGCTTTCTTAACTCCTTTTAAGGTAAGCAGTGCTGGTAACTGAGCAACATTGAGACAAAGGGCAGTGAGGTGTGTTTGTGTGTCTGTGTGTATGTGTATGTAGGCACATAGTCAGCTTTGGAGAATGACATGGAAGAATTAGATCCATTATAGAGGGTGGCAGCATTTCTTATATCAACCTCATTCATCTCTCTGTGCCCTGTGCCAGGAATAAAAGGTGGTGATGATGTTCAGTGTCACACAAGCAGCTACCTGATGGTCCTGTTGTGTACACACTGCGAATGTTGCCCTGGAGACCATGAAACAGCAAGGGCAGTGTGACTGTGTTCATCCAGATGCTGAAAGTTGCTTGGAGAAGCCCATCCATCAGGCTGGTTGATTGAGAGCTTCATCAGCACCAGCCTTCCTTGCTGTGTGGCTCCTTGTTGTCTCTGCAGAGCTCCAAGAGGGGAACAGCAGTTACCAAAACACACCAGGAGCAGAGGAAAGCTGGGGTTTGGGCACTGGTTTTTGGAAGCAGCCACATGTGGCTGTGCAAGACATCCAGGATTGAGGCCACTAAATCCCCATGGGGATCTAGACCTCTTTTGCCTGTTTTAGCCCCCTGCCCTGCTTACCAAGGTGGTATCAAAGAGCTGCCTTGGTACAGCATGTGGTTCTCCAATGGGGATTCATCCCTCCAAATGTAGACATGGCAACGCCTACACCCGAGCTGTCTAGACACCCCTTCTAACAAGCAAACAATAAGAGATGTGTCTAGGGCCTGAGTCACTTTAACCTGACAGCCCAAACAAGCCTGGCTAACCTCCCCAAAAATATGCCTGTTTGTTTCCACCAGCTATGACATGAACCCAGCATGCTCTGGTTGTATGGAGATACCTGCACTGTAAGGCAAACCAAATCCCTCTCCCTGTTCTTGTGTTGGCTGTGGCCATGTATGCATCAACAGATGAGAAAGCTGATTTGTTCTGTACTTGTCTCCATGTCTTACAGGTCTTCTGCTGTTTCTGGTGTTGAGAAAGGAACACCCAGCTATCAAGGTAGTGCCCCACCTTGAGTTTTTATATCTCCTTCTTTGTCTTATAATGAACTATAGACCTGGAGGTGTGCCCAGTGCAAACAGCTGGGCACAGTGCTGAGCAAAGATTGTATCCTCTCCATCTAGGATGTCAGACCCTACTGGGAGGTACCATCAGTTACACACAAAGTCCCCAAATATCTTGGTGTCTCCATAGTACAACCTATTGCACTGGAGGTAAGTTTGGTCCCTTAACCAAGAAAAGCCCACAGCACCAGGCTTCACAGAGGGGAATTTTTAAGAGACTTTTAAGTGTGTGGCCAGGGGCTGCTAGCTGTTCTCCAGCTCTGTTCTGCTTCCAGATCCTGGTGATAGACAAGGCATTCAGCAGAAGCTCTAGCAGCCAGTCCATCAGAGCAGGGGATGGATGCAAGAAGTCATCAAGGATAAGGAGCTGGCTTTACACAGTATGTTTGCACCCATCTGAAACCTGTCCGTTGTCTGAGATATTAAGCCATTTTCTGAGCTTCTCATTATTGTGTTGTGCTCTTTCTCCATTGTGTTTGTATAAAGCATAAGCCCTTGGGGTAGAACTTTTCTGCCTTTGACACTCCCAACTCATTCTTTCAAACTTGTATTTGTTGTTGTTGATGTTGCTGTTGAGTAACCAGTAATAAATAATGTTTTGGTCAAGACTCTTGCAATGTGTAGCTGAACCTCAAAGCGTCTCTGAATTGTCTGTACCATGAGCACCAGTGCTCCTGATTTAGGATTAAGTGAAGCATGGTGAAGGCATCTTAGGGCATCTTTGAGTGAGACCAAAAAAGCCAAAAATTTGTGCTGTATTGTATTGAGTGGGATGTAACATTCCCTACCAGAAATTCTGAGCACATGGATGTAGACAAATAATAAAGTTCTAAACAGACTAAAAGAAAATTCCTCAGTCATACAGAAAAGGTGTAGGAAAGGGAATTTTTACCTTGTGCCTCTTGTTTCAGGTTAAAGTTGAACAAGCATCTTCCTCCTAGAGATAAAGTGTTTCTGTAAGTGGCAGAACAAAAATAGCGTAGAAAAAAAAATCCAGCCCTTTAATTTTAAAAATACTGGCTCCTTTCAAAGTAAGATTTATATGCAAGAAGACAATCTCTCTTACAGAGTTTTTCCTGTCACTTGGAGTCCACTTGCTGGAAACAAGCACACGATTTAAAAAGATATTGGAAGAGCAGCTTGGACACAGAGAAAGGAATGACCTGGAGTCTTAAAAAACAGACAAGGTTTTCAGTAGCTTGGAGCTTGGAACAAGAAGCTAAAAGTTATGTAACAGCAGTAAAGTCTGGGGCATTCTTGCTACCTAAAAAATAACCATTCTTGGCTTCTCACATTAGTATTAGGGATTACGTTAACTGTTTTGTGGGGAAGCTGGATGAAATCTGCAGCTGTGGTGGTGAGTTTTCTTGAATGTGTAAAGGGTTGGGATGAGTGAGTGGTTAGGTTATTTGAGGGCTGGTGTTCCTGAGCCCTCTTTGTCTGGGATCCAGACAAGCCTTCCTGTTGAGAAACACTGGCCTATTTCTTCAGTGCAAGACAAACAACAGACCAGGTCCTGCACTAGCAGGACAGTGGAACTAGTGAACTTTTTCCATTTAATTCTACAAGCATGTAGTGGCTTCTGGAATTATCTAAGCAGAGATAGAACAGCTCCTTTCTTCCTCTCCTTCTCACTCCTTTGTTATATTAAGACACTTTTGGTTTATGCAAAATTCTAAGAGATGATGTGGGGGCTTCTTGCAAGGAAAAAGTTTGATTTTGCTCTTATACTGTAGCTCCTGTGGATTAAGAATGTCCTGGTCAGAGCTGAGGATGCCCTTGGAGGTTACACCTCCAAGGTGGAAACTATGGGTACCATCAGCTGTATTTCAAGGACACAACTTCATCTTCAGGGTGAGTGGAAAGTATGTGGGAAAACTCAATAGCATTTCCTAAAACAAAAACCTTAAAAAATTGCCCTTCCCTTCCCCCCCCACCTCAAAAAAACCCCCAAAACCAAAAAACAAACCAACAGCCAAAAAACTCCAACCAAACAACAAAAAAAATAAATGCATATATGCTTCATTTACAACAAACAAGCCCAGATTAAAAAAAAAAGTGTATCTCTTTGAAACAGAATAGAACAAGGACTGGTTTGTTATGCAATGTGGTACCCCAGCAATGCATGGCAATGACTTTGCTGCTTTGGTGAGCTGGTAAGGTCTCAGTTGTGCTCCAAGGAGCACTTTGCTGTGTCCTTTAGGAAGCATTGTCTAGGAAATAGGGAAAGGGATGCAGAAGGTGTTTTGTGACACCTCTGAAACTGGTGATTTATGGGTGTAACTTGAGCTGCTTTTTGCAACTTGGTCCAAGTTGTCATGGGGCTGCTTAAGAAACCCCGAAATCCTATAGTACCACCTACTACAATGGCTCTCCCTCTGATCTGCCACAGATGTCCTGCACAGGGGCAAAAACAGATGGAGGCTGCCTTCAGTAGCTTTAAGTTCTATTCATTCTTCTGGGTTTTCTTCTTTATGTTATTTGAATGGGATTGTCTTTTCATTTCCTGTTCCTTTTATATCCTGGTGACAGTTTAAAGGCGTCCACTATCTGTCTATATAAGGGCATGTGTGTGCATAGAGCCCATCTATTTTACTGATGACTACATAGCCTGTTACATATACGTTTATTATTGTATCACATGTCTAGTTTTCTGTGTGAAAAGCATAGAGGTACCTATCAACAGATATAAATGCCTACTAAAATGCTATGATGTGGTAGAAGGGCTCTTAGCAGGAGATGTGTGGGAAGTACTCTTTGTTATGGCTTTACCAACCTTAACTAGCCCAACGGTGATGATCCCAAGCTGAGAAAACCTTTGTACCACACAGTATTTTCCAGTTAATTATATATATTTGTACATCTGGGCGTGTGTGTGTGGACAAGTGAGATCATCCATTCCTGTGAGACTTTTTTATCCTATCCAGAACATTTTTCCTCTCACTAACTCCTTTCCAGGAGCTCAACAACAACAATAGGGCCAAGAGCCTTCCCTCTCATCTGGAGTCTGCAATCTAGTGTCGGTTCTGGGGTGTGGGCTCTGGGCACGCCAGTGGTGTCAACTCCAAAGACTGGTCCAGCTTGAGTCTGCTGCATTTCCAAGCTCAGATAACATGAGAAGTTTTCAGGCCAGCCTGGCTGCTGGCTGGGTTCTTGACAGAACTGGGAAATGGGAACCAGGAAAACAAATACTACTTTTTTTTTTTTTTTTTTTTTTCTTCTTTGTATGTGTTTGAATATGAGGGGAAAATGTCAAAGAAAAACTCTAGGTTTTGAGCCATCTGGCATCCCTTAGTGGTGTGCAATCAAGGGGCTAGCTCACCTTTAATTCAAACAGATTCGTTCTATAGGTGTGTTTGAAAAATTCTATTTTAGTGCTTGCTTAGAAGTTTTGGAGTTGAGTTTGCTTGATTTTTATAGAGATGGGTTTTTTATATTTGAAAATGGCATTATTATTTTTTCCTTCCCGTATTTTCTTGGATCAGAAGGTTCACTGAGATGCCAAACTATGGCTGGCTACAGCTTCAGTACATCTTGTAATAATGCAGGCCATGACATGCCAGGGTGATGGAGTGTGGTATGTACAGTCCAGGAGAGATGTGACAGATTAACAGTGCTGATAATGTGTACCATTCCGGATCTTCTACTAAAATCCCCTTCTTCCAGGTAGTTTAACTCTTGAGACACTGATGTAGTGAGTACCTAAAAAACCCACATGCTTACAGACAACCACAGGAGAGGTGGACAGTCAGAGTATTTCGTGCACCATCAGAACAATATTTCTTAATTGTAGAGCTGGGCAACAGTAGAAACATGAGTCACTCTTTACTAGCAAGAGAACCATAATTTCTGTTCAATTTCTGTGTGATTTCAGGCAGTGTGATGGCTGGGATCTGCATCCTACCCCTGCTTCCATGAGGAGTGTGAGGAATGCTGGGCAGTGCCCACCACCACATGCTGCTGTTTGACATAAGGTGTGGCAGCTCCAAGATACATCCCCCTGCCCTTGGTCAGAAAAGGGCATTCATAGTATTCCCACTCTTCCCATCTCCCACCTTGCACACCTAGAAAACAGAGTTGTACAATGCCTGCAAAACCTACAGAGCATAGGCCAGGCCTTGCAAAGGTACTTTAGTTCTGTCCTGCTTTTGAGGATATAAACAGATAATATTTATAGATTGGCTTTGGGTAAGGTGGTCATGAACCAGGGAGAGTCCTACAGCCCTCATCTACAGGCCAGCCCACAAGAGAAGGAGGGAAGCCTGGATTATGGGATCATTTGTTCTTAACCTGAAAGAAGAGGGTTGTTCAGGCTCAAGTGATATTATTGCTGAGCATAATGCACCCTTCCAAAGGAAGCTGCACTCTCATCTGATGAAGTCTCAACCTTGTGAGGAGGCAGTGAAAGGTGATTGCCGTATTCACCAGGCTCATGGCTTCCTTTGTGATCTCTTTCTTTCATTCCCCAAATGTGTATAATAACTATCTGGATGGAAGGAGGGACTGTA
Organism: Oxyruncus cristatus; assembly: GCA_013399855.1. Classification (NCBI taxonomy): domain Eukaryota; kingdom Metazoa; phylum Chordata; class Aves; order Passeriformes; family Cotingidae; genus Oxyruncus; species Oxyruncus cristatus. Next base: position 97,288 of record VXAY01007256.1, read on the forward strand.
GAGACGGTCTGAACATCAGGATTGCTGACCTGCCCTGGAAGACTGGTCTGGAGGACTCAAGAGCTTCCCCCCACTCACCTGAGCAGTAACAGGACTCTCTTAGTGAAGCTCCATCCCCGTTTTTACAACAGCAGTTTCCGAAATCTGGAGAGGAAATACACTTACAGAGCTCCCCCCATTAAAATAACTAGTGGGAGGAGAGAACTAAAGAAAAGTCCTGCAGTGATCATTACTGAGTTGAAAAGAAAAACCTCCAGGTTCCAGGATGCCATGGACTTGGGTTAGAAAGAGAGTGATTTTCAACGTAGCACTTAACAGACTCAGGGATGAATCCTTGATTTGGGATAGGAGCCCAGTTGTTCTGGTTTTAAGTAATTTATCTGGAACACAGTCCACAACAACAAGTTTCACAAGTCATAAGTGAAACTTGATGAACTTTGCTTGGCAGGATCCAAAGATGAAAAAGAGAGGGAAGATCACTAGAAGCAGATCACCTGAATTGATAGTTGTGCTTTTCTGGAAAAGAAAGGAGAGAGGGAAACCCTGGTTAGTTCATCATTTTCCTCCATCAATAGAGCCTTTGGTATAAGGAAACTAGGGCACTGTTTGTTATTTGTAAGCATTTATTAATGTATGTATTTGTTCTTATCATGAAACAGAATCTCCACATTAGGTTCCAGCCCTTTCTGTTTACCTTCTTGATCATCAAATTGTGTCCATTTCTGTGGCATTGGCTGCTACACGTAGTCCATCCATCCTTGCATCTATGCTGGAGAGCAAAGTTACTAAAAGATCAGTTTTTGCACAGATTTACTGCACCTTGCCTGTTCTGCTGTACCCAGCCACATGCGTGCCCTCAGCCACCAGCCTTCGAAAGGCAGCCTGTGCCATGTTCAGCAAGGACTTGGCTTCCTCCACTGGTCCCAGGACAAGAGCTGGCAAAAGGGAAGTTAACTTCTTGTAAGTGGTGTGCTCTAAAATTACACCCTAGCTCACCTTGCGGTAACTTGCTCGTGTAGTCATGGCCTTAAGGCTTTTCCTTAGTATCCATGGCCACAGCATCTAAGCATTTTATGGTACAGCATATACTAAACATTAATTTCAAATTATTGAGAGTATTTTCATGACTCAACAACTTTCTAATGACTGCGTACCTTGTTAAAGTCTAGCAGCTCTTTAATAACAAAGTTTTTCCCTGATCCCTTGGCATTCAAACAACTCTGTATAACTGAAATGAAATGCATAGCTGAAGTGTTTTTTTAGGACACTCAATTTAAAGTGAGCCCAAAGCAGCAAAGGACTCTTTGAACATCTCCAGAGTGGACACTCCCAGAGCTGTCTGTATACAGTTTGAATTAATTATTCCCTTCATGAAAATCGTACAAAATGTCCCTCAGGCTCTTTTTGACTGCCTTGCTGCCCTTTTGTGATAATCCCTTGCTATCCACTGGGCTTTCTGTGGTCCTAAACTTAACATATAAAGCTATTTTTATCTAGGGGTTAGGGTGTGAATAAATGCATGGAATGTCTCTCAACATGACTTTGTGAGCCTTTCTTCAACTTGGTTATAAATGCTCAAACTTTCTTGCAAGCTGCCTTTGAGCATCCTCCAGTGAAATAGCTGCAGTTGGAAGGATTTATTCTCTCATGGGTAACTGAAATCAGCAACCACTCAGGAGCAAAAGAAAAGCTTAGAAGCAGAACGGAGGCTCAGGAGATGGATCCTCTGGTCTCTATTCTTCATTGCACCACTGCCACATGAAATGACCTTGGACAAGTCTCTTTGCCACTCTTGGATAACATAGGTGTTATGTAGGCATTCATCCCACAGCTATGCCAGAACCATGCTGTCTGCCTTTTCTGGGCTCAGCTCAGCTCATTTAGTTGGGGTCTCATCAGCACCTTAGGGAGGTGGGTTCCCAGCCCTCCATTAATTTTAAAAGGGGACACATCTTCCTCCAGAGTTCTTGAAAAGTCCAGACTTTAATGTTTTATGGAAAGGGTCTAAAGGGCCAGGAGAAAAGAAGGATTTTGTTCATATCATTTGTTGTCATGAGTCCTTTGGAGGGAGGCAGTTGCGTGAAGCATTGCAAAGATCCCCTGCAACAAGCCCCACAGCCTCTTGTCTTTAATGACCATCAGAAGAAAGAGCACACAGCTCAATTGTTTCACATGAAAATGCCAGTTCAGTCAGGCAGTGGCCAGCAGCAGGATCCCTGCCTTGCAAGAGCCTTGACGAGCTCCACCTGGCAGCTGAGCCACTTCTGAGAATTTAAAAGATGTGCAGCTCTAGTTGTTTCATCATTTAAACATCAGTTGAGAAATAGCTTCTGCTAGAATTATAAAAAACCAATCAAGCAAAAAAACCACAACCAAAACAACACCAAACACCAAAGCTGATGAACAATTGTAACCAGCTTGGGACCCAGCCACATCAGAGCTGCTGTTTTGGGTCAGATAGGTGTCCTTGGGTGCTGCCAGCTGTGTTCCAGTTGTGCTGGAGACTGCACTGTCAGGTTTTCTGGCTCAGGTGAGCCTGGTCTCAATACTGCCTTGTACCTGTGCCTGGTCCAAGGCTTGCACAGGGCGACTACAGAGATTCACTACAAGCTAGACAGGGATGAAGGCTGGCTTGGAGCCAACATCAGCTTGCTTGTGAGAGGGACAAAACACCCACAAGCTCTGACACCCCTAGCACTGTGCAGCACTCTGCATATATTCGGTGGGCCCTGCTGTGACAAAGAAATGGTGGTCTCAGACGTTCTGGGCCTTTAGGAGCTGTGGTCGGTCAGTTTGGGTCACAGGTAACATGACCAGCATTCTGTCAAGCCATCATCCTTCTTATTTCAATGTAAACACTTCCCACCTGTCCCAAATATGCATGCCATTCTCCAAGACTTTCCAGCATTGCTTGCATTTGCAGAACTTTATTCCTTGCTCCCGCTCCCTGTGCCGCATCTGTTCCCATCACAGCTGTGGCCACCCTGTTCTGGCTGGCTGACACCCCGGCCCCCCCTTTCCCATCCAGGCCACCTCCCCTTCCAAGATCAAAATACTCTGTTTTTATTTATTTACCCTGCAGCTGTCAGTGTTGTGTCTGGGTCACTGCACCACAACGTGGATGGACACGGGACACGCGATACGTGGAAAATCCTTAAAACTGCCAGTCCTGGTAGTAACCAACATACACACCATCAACAAATATATCCCTTGGCTCTTTGCACATTTGAAAACAACAGGTCCAGGTGATGGAACAAATGACGTTGCTGGAGGCTGGTACAGACACCCTGGCCCAAACCAGAACTGTGTTTGGCCTTGGTCAGGGAGAAGAGGCAGGGCTGAAGAGAGCAGCTATCCCATGGCTGCCACCCCGATGTTTTTTAGCACTGCACAGAAATGCACAAGGCCAGAGATGTGTCTCTGAGACATCAGAGCTTTGCTGTCTCTCTGCCCCACATGCTGCTTTTTAAGGTGAGGGGAAACACTGTAAATGTCTGAAGGTGGAAGATGCTGTTGAGGGACTAGAAGCATCTGGGATGGTGCATGGTGGCACATAAAGGCAGAGCCTGGAATGAGCTTGATTTTCTTCTGTTTGCTGATTTCAAGCTCAGTATCCAGCTTTGGTGGAGGTGAGGCCTCAGTCCTGTTCAGCCACAGCATCTTATAAAGCCACAAGCATGCTGTGCTGCATGCAGAATACTTAGTTGATTGCTTTGGGAGGCTGTTGTGTCTGCATGGCCATTTGGAACTAGGGGTGGATTGACTGGCTCAGGGCTACTGTGTGTAAGCAGCAGTCAATTTTTTCAGTATGTTAGTCCCTGTTTTATAGGCGAACACTTCATATCCTCTACCTCACCAAAATGCAAATGCCTTCTGTACCTGTGTTCTGGCCATTGCTTAAAGACACTCACCCATGTTACAGCTACACCACTAACCAGAGCTGTGGTTTCCTGAGCACAAGGAGCTGGGTGCAGCTGAAGGCAGTGTTCCCCTGCAAACCTGGGTGTTCATTCCTGCTGGCAGCTGTGATTCAGGCTGAGGTAGGATGCACACCACAGCAGCTGCATGTGCAGCTGGAAACCAGGTCTTCTTTGGCTGCCAGCCAGTGCCCCAGGCAGTGCTCAGGGCCACTGGAACTGCTCTTTACTCTGTACCTCCTCAGGGTATGGGGAAGAAAGGGACATTACTCTCCCCCTTTTTAGCTCCAGGTTCATGTTAAGAAAGGCTGGCATTGAAAAAAGGGATTTTTTCTCCTTCGCTCTCCTTCTCTAAGAAAAGCCAGTTTGTAGACCTGTTGCAAATCAGAAACGACAAGTAAACAAAAACACGATTGAGGAAGGACCTGGTAGCAGCAATATGTCCAGGTCACAGGTGCCCTTGGTCAACTTTTTATCTTCTCAGCATCACCTGCCTTTTCACTGATACCTTTCCAAGCTCTACAAGGCAATCAGCACTTACCTCAACAAGAACCTTGCTGGAACCTCTCCCTGAGACCACCAGGACATGCTTTTGACACCCAGACTTTTGGGAAAAGGGATGGAGATGAGCAGGTAGAGTCTGGAAAATGGCTCCAGGTAGGTGTTATGGAAGCTGCAGGATTCCTGGAGACTGGCATTTGATGTGGGAGTAGGATTGGTAGCCTGAATTAAAGATTGTGTTCAGTGGGGATATGCCAGCTCCAAACTTGCATTGTGATGATCAGAGGAGTTGTCACACTGCAATCTCTTCAACCAGGGGAAGGATGTGCACGATCCTGAGGGCTTCAGAAGGCACTGGGAGGACAGAACCTGTGTCACATCCTTCCTGCCACACACTCCTCCATCTCTGCAGTTTATGCAGCTCGTTGAGAACCACAGCCAAAACCATGTCCTCCCTTCTTGTCTGCCTTTGCCCTCCCAACCTTCAGGACTACTTCTTGCATTGCTGTCTCTTCTGCCAGCTGCAGCCCCACATTGTGGGGCACTGAGGAGAAGAGAAACCTGCAGGTGATGAGATGTGGGAGAGAGAAGATGACAATTTTCTGGCAATTCAGCTCCTTTCCAACCAGATGTTGGTTCCTTTCTCAAAGGCATCCTTTGAGAAGACATAACCCCTTCTAAAAGACAGAGAGGGTTAAGATCTACATTGATACTTATCTGTTATTTATCTATAGTGTATCTAAGTGATGAAAACAGCTACTGACAGCCTACCGGGTTGGGCAGAAGTAGATTACCTGGACTAAAGGTTCACATCCCAGCAGTAATATTTCTAGTCCTTCAGATGCAGTTAACCTTGCAGCTAGCAGCTTGCTGGGTGTTCAGAGATCCACATTAATGACATGTCATGCAAAAGTACTTCTTCCGGGACAGAATCTTATTCCTCCTAGTGCAGCACAAGCAGTTATTGCTCTCTTCCACCCCAGAAGTGCCCGCATGTCTCATTCTGGCTACGTATAAAGCAGTTTGTGAAACACGTCAAGACTCTCCAGCATGAAAGGCATTACAGAAATGTAAGACAGAATCTGAGCTATGACAAGCAGAGTGCATGGCATCATATTCCATCGTTCAGCAGGGGCAATAGGGATGCAAAATATGTTCTTGAGCTGAATAAGCCATTTGGACAAATTAAGGACCGAGGTGAACTTTTGTCTCCAAATTTAAACCAAAACTAGATCATAAGCCTTCTCACATTGGTCTGTCATAGTTATCTCATGAAATTACCCCACCTCCATTGCCACCAGCTGTTTTCTAGTGTAGGAGTTTAATCCATAGTTCTAATCACTGTAAAACACCCAAAAATTGAGGCAAAGCAAACAGGAAATCTTGTAGCTCGACTGTAGCAGCGTGAGTCATTTCAATACTTGGTGCACTGTACAACCTCAGACCCCAACGATTACTTGTCATTTCTCTTTTGACCTCATGGGACTTTTTATTTTTTGGACCTGCTCTGTGAGAAAGCATTTCAGATGTGAACATTTTCTGAGGTCTTCTTGCTTCTTCATGATTTGTGGTTAGCACGGTGCTGGAGAAACCCAGCAAAAATCTCTCTGGTTAGCCCAGTGTAACCTAATCTAGTCCAGCTGCAGCCCCTGAGTAGTAAATTGCAACATCCAAATATTTTTCAGGCCAAGTAGCACCTCATCACATCTAGTTATCACCTCCATCTGGAGCAAAGGGAAGGGGGGAGCCCCAGCAAGAGGTGGATGATGCATTTGGGCTTTGTTTGCATCCATGGGTGAGAGACCCCGACTGCAAAGCAGGGGCAGACACTATCTCTGCTCTTCAACAGGAGTTGTACTAGTGTTAGCCAGAGAGCCTAAACTCTCCATCCCTTTCTGGTTACAGTGGTGAGTCTATGGAGCCTCATGCTTCAGCAGCAAGTATCTGCAATCTCTGTTTCTCTTTGCTGGGGGAAGGGCTGGTGGGTGCAGTGCTGGCCATGTGGAACGGCACGGCTGTACTGTGCTCTGTAGGCTATATGTAGTTCCTTAAAACCAAGCATTTTGCGGCCTTGACACGAACCAGGGTTTCAGCTCCTGTAGACTGGAGCTCCCATCAGACTGGCCAGCACAGGTAGCACGGGGTGGGAAGACAGGACAGCTGGCTTCATGTGTAGCAGTAACCCGAGTTCACTCAGCTTCTCAGGAAGGATTTGCTGAGCTCTCTGTTATGTGACTGTGTGGCTGGACAGTTCAAAGCTGCTTTGGCTACCCGTGCATCAGCTGTGCTCAATGCCTAGAGTCAATTGGGAATGTTTGATTGTCAAAACATTTTGGTGTCAAGGGTCTCTCCACAACTTCTGGTGAGATGTGGTCCCTGGCTAATAGATTAAGCTTGACTTTTGGGAGCCCATCCCAGTGCTATTTAGACCTGCACAGGGAAAGGGTAAGATCCTACTGTTTAAAAATGATAGCTGATGTACCTGCGGGGATGAGTGAGGTACTGGGTACACAAGGTCTGAAGTAACAATCCTAAACAAAGCTCATTTGTCTGCTGTGGCAAATGATTGAACTGAAGACAGCAGAGCTCAGACCTGCCTGTCTTACCAGGTGTTCTTGAAGATAACCAGAGAAGCTGTTTCTTATTTGGGGGGTTTTATTCCCCTCTGCTTTAGTTCTTTTAGATCTTTGGTCCAGGCTTACCCAGAAGCTTGGCCATGGGTTTGGGTCCCCAGTGGTCGACTATGGCTCAGTGATCCAAGTTCAGCTGTTGCCATGTTGGGGCTGAGGGCTGTTCAGCTCCTCATGTGCACCCCAGAGGAGGAGCTTGTGGTGGAGCAAAGTCTGCTTCCTCATCCAATTCCTGGGATAGTAATGGCTGCACCATGCTCAGGGTGCAGCCCACCCAAGTAACAAGTGGCAAAAGCTGGCATGTTTCAGCCACTCTGCTCTGTCCCCCTCCAGTATCTGGTTCTGTGAAGGAGCACAAGTAGCAGCTGCTGACATTCCAGAGTGCCCAGAACCATAACTAACCTGGCAATCTCCCTGCTGGTCCTCACTCTGTGTTCCTTGGGATATCACAGCCATCAGCAGCCCCAGAGACTGGCAGCAGCAGCAGAGTGACTCACCTGGCCTGGCTCTCCTTGCACTAGATCTTGCTATCAAGATGATAATCTGCTGGTAATTTTTTCTCCAGCTGAGTGCTGTAGACCTGCTCTCACGCATCCTGTTCTCCCTGTAGGCAAAAAGCTTCCCCCCAAATTACCTCACCTTCGGTGTACCCACAGCCTCTGGCCATTCTCCAGCACTGTCTGTTTTGGAAACCAAAAACCTCTGCCCTAGTACCTAATTTCAGAAATTAGGCTCTGGAGGCCAGTGAGGTGCCATGGAGATATTCAGGCAAGTGCATTTTTGTGGAGGCTGCAGTGCTGAGGCCATTCATCATTCAGTCAGGAAGGTGATGCCCATGCTGCCCTGCTGAGAACAGGCATTACAGTTAACGCTGAGAAGCTTTTCCCTAAAAGTTCCCTCCTGGCTCCCTTATGCACAGGGAAGGACATGTCACATCATGGCACAGCAGTGGGAGAAGCCATTAGACCTTTAGCAGCTCCAGGGCACAGACTACAAGCTGTGAAATGCAGATGTGAATTGCTGCACTAGTAACAAGCACAGGTCATGACTGCGTGTCATGCTGTCTTCTCTACTCCTTCTGTCACCCATTTACTTCCCTTTTCTTTCTCCCCTCTGGCTCTCCTTTTTGGTGTTGTTATATGTGATATAGAGGCTTTGTTCTAAGACGATGCTATACTACAGGTCTGGGTGGAGAACTCACCAACCCATTTTGTGCAGGACTGATGAACTGTCAGTCCAGTCTCCTTGGGTACAGCAGAGGTGCCAAAAGATGCTTTCATAACTGATTTTCCTGGTCTAACATCGGTGTTTGGGGTCTTTGTGAAAAAAGAGACAGGCATGTATATACACCTCCTATTGCACAATCAGTAGCATTTGAGAAAAAAAAAAAAGAGTAAGAAATTAAATGGTTTCATTGCTTTTCTTGATTCCTTGGACGAGCTCCATGTTGAGCACTTGAACAATTTATCAGATTGGAGGGGGGACCCTTTATGTCCTTCAAAAGGGAGTTCAGGTCATCTCCTTTGCTGGAAAGTGAACAATGCTGAAGGTACAAAGCTGTGCCACCAGCCCTGAGCCCTGCAGTGACACTTCCAGGGATAGTATGAGCCTCATGGAAAGGCTTTCTGCAGGAGGTAGGTAGATCCCTTACCCATAGGGATATCAAAGCTACTAGCTAAGCTGAAGGGTCTGATTGATGTTATAAGAGCATTTTGGGGCTGGTTTAGAAGTTTCTGGGATTTATCTTAGCTGGGATTGTGAGACTCCTTTATGATGTGTTTCTGTTTCACAGCTAACAGCAACAGGAAAGCAAATATCCCTTTAATTTGGGAATCCACAAACCAGGAGTAAAGATAAGGATGATGTGAATAGTGTCTTCTTGCATATTCCCTTCTTGTGGACCCCTTTGATTTAATTTACATTATTATTTATTTCAGGGTGATCAGTGTCCCACCTTGCCATGGAGGTCAATGGAAGTTTAGTCGTCGACTTCATGCACAGGATTTCAACCCATGTCTGTGATTAGTGATGGAATGAAATCCACAGCTTGGAATAATTTATCCAGCATATCCAATCAAACACAAACGTTCTCTGTGCTTGAAAATAAATGAGGCTTGGAGGCAGCTAGCCTGCTGCAGAGGTTTGTGATAGATTGATGAGCTGAGAACAAGCTGCCACCCTCCACCCCCATCGTCAGTGACTTACCAGTCTGAGGAAGGGTACGCCAAGGCCAGAGGTGAAGGATATACTTTCCGATAAGTGTTGCAGTGGGAGGTGAGAAATAAGAGCTCCCAGTGGAGGAGGAGAGGAAAAAAAAGGCAAGCACTGTCCTCTGTTAAGCAGGGTACGGCTTAGACAGAGCAGCTGCCTGACAGGCTTCTGGCACGGGGGTCAGGGCAGGAGCAGCCCTGTGCTTGCAGCACCTGTTATTGAATGCTACCAGCAGGTACCAGGGCAGTGCAGACCAGGATTTCTGGCTGATACAGTCTGTTTCCAGTCATGTGTGAAAGTAAGAGGTCTGAGAGATGAAAGAAGACGATGGAACGGCTCACAAGGTCTGCCCTCAGTGAGATGTGGTAACACCAATGCAGAAGGACTCACATCCCAGCGGCTTTTTGGGCTTAAAACTGAAAATAAAGTCTGAGTTTGAGTTCCAGTGTCAGCATGCAGTGATCTTTAATTGGAAAATTCATGCCACTTGCCCTTTCCTTCTTTCCCCCTATAGCATGCCAGCTCCAGAAGCATGACAGAGGGTTCAGGCTGTGACAGTAACATGCTTCTCCTGCTGCAGAGTAGCTGCACCATCAGCTGAACTGAGCTGTCACAGTCAGGGTGGGAGGGTGGTGAGGCTGTGATTCAGCTGAACAATAGTTGTGAGGGCCAGCCACTTGCAATTCTCTGCCCCCATCTCAGTGTTAATTAAGATTAAAGTGAAATTCTAGATTAGCAAAGACAAGTTTGAAAGGGTGAAGAGTGTGTTGCCTGAAAATGAAGAAACCAGAAAGCAAAAAAAAACCCTTAAGTGATCATTTTGAGTACACATCGTTTGTGATTGTTGGATTTAATTTTTTTTTTATAATTGGGGCAAACCATACTTCAGAGAGGCTTTGTGCTATGAGGCATTTTATAAATGATGGACTGATGCTGCAGGTTTTACAACCAAAGAAGATGAAAGAGACATTTCAGGGCTGACACCCTGGGCTGAGCCGTGCGCTTAGCGAGTGAGGGATTTTTGAATTTGGTGACACTCACGTGCCATGACACTCACGTGCCATGTGCTCAAACACAACAACACTGTCTGTGATGGTGGGCAGCTGGCTGGAGAAGCTGCTACCAAAAGCAGAGCCAGGGTATGCTGCTAGGTCTGTGCCCTGACAGCACTGCATTTTGGGCTTTCTTCTAAAACGTCCTCTGTCACCATATTCTGGAGGTACACAACTGCAGAGGGCAGGGGAAAATGCTGTGCTGATCCTGCTGAATGGCTCAGGTCAGCCTCTCCTGCCTGGAGGCTCAGATGGAAAATGGTGGTGTGAAGTCTTCTGTTCCTTCCAAAGGCAGCAGGCAAATTAAGCTGATTTCATAATTAAAAGCAGGTTCTGAAGTGCTCTAATTACGCATCTTCATTGGTGCTACGTCTGAAACTCCAAACCCACACAGTTTGAGTGATAAGTGCCTCTTACTGCCTGCCAGATGTCATGTCCTTTCTCATCAGCCCCAGAGGGCTACTTGTGTGAGGTGGCTTCAACCTGACTGACTGCTGTAAGGTCTCTTCATATCCTAAGAGGGAGAAGGAGGCTCCTAGGGAATAGGGGCTGTCCTGTGCAGGGCTAGGAATTGGACTCTGATGATCCTCCTGAGTCCTTTCCAACTCAGAATATTCAGTGATTATGTGAAGCTGCAGTACCAGCAAATGACTGGACTATGGTAGCTGTGGGAACCCGGTGCCTCTCCTGCTCCCTTGAACCAGTGTCTGGAAGCACATCCCTGTGAGATGAGAAAAGTCTCATCAATGGAGCCCAACTCTTTCACAGAAGCAATGCTGGCTCTCCTAAAGCACTGTCCAATCAGCAAATCTTTGGCAAGGAAATGTGAATGAGATTTATTTTTAAGCAACATCTAACTAATATATATATATATAAAGGAAGTGTTTAAGGGCATATTTTACTGTGCACTAGTGAACTGTAAAGGGTATGGTCTAAATTTTTCAGATGTTTTGAAAGCAGTCCCACAAAAAGCAAAAACACTTCACAGAAATCTCTTTGCTTTCTAGGTTGTTTCCTATGTGTTGGTGCTAAACCAGAACCTCCTTGAGCTGAGGATCTTTTCTTCTCCCCTTCACCTCACCCAACACTGCCTTCTAACCACTGACAGTGGGTAAAAATATTCATATTTCAGTCCAGTACCTTTATGTGCATCTCACACTGGAGGTTTTTTTCCATTCCCCTGGGGTTGGGCAGGCCATGATTATCACTCTAATAGAGTTAATTAAGAGCCTAGAGGCCCTAATGTTTTGTTTTCTTTGGGACCAGACCTTTGGCTTGGGCCTCTGAGCTACCTGCTCTGCCCCAGCCCTTTCCCTGTAAAAGCAGCCAGGAAAAATCTGGGAACTGGCTCTTCAGGATTGTGTGCACCCCCCAGCCTCAGTGTGTGCTATGGGATCAGATGTTGATGTCTTCTCCACAGCACGTAGTCAAGCTCTGTTGGCTAAGGTAAGCTCCCTGGAAAGGAACAATTCCTTAATTGTGAATTAGACAATACCTTGAACAAATAAAAATAACCCTATGAAACAAATCAGCAAGACAAGGCATGCCCCCCAAAAGTCCATCTCCAGGATGGCTTTGATGCTCAGGTTGCCAGCAAAGCAGTGGTCAGCTCAGAGAGCAGGTGAAGGCCATCAGACTGGGGCTGTATTCACTTATCCTTAGCACCTGTGAGAACCTTCCTCCAAAGTGAGCTTTTCTCCCTGCTACAGCTTCACTCAGCTCAATGGGAACCTCTGAGAACAGGTAAGGACTTTTTTTTAATGAATATAAGAGCAGAGGGTCACTCCCAGATGTGGAATAAAATAATAAATGGCTTTTATGTGGGAATCTCACTGTCCTTTGGAGAGTTATAAAGATCAAAGACTTGAAACAGTGGCTAATTGCAGGTGAGGTTACTCCTGTGGAACAATTAGCCCGTGTGTGCGTGTGTGAAAACGGAGAGGGTGCGATGGTAGCAAACTGAGGCATCTGCTATAAAACTGCCTCAATTTTAGGGGATGTTAACTATTCCCTTGCTGAGTTGTGTTTTTTCTAAGTGACCAGTTTGAGTCCACAAAATCTTAGTACCCCAATGGCTCCTGTTCCCTTTCTTGGCTTGTAAGTGAAATATGAGTGCGAAGGGCATGCACAGGACGTACATGATGGGGAGAAATGAGGACAAACCAGTGTGGTGTTCTGGAGAGGAGACTACGTTCTTTAGTTTGTGAGAGCTGTTCATGTGGCAAAGAGGAAAACAGAGGTTTGAAAGTTATAACTCGGGGGCCTTGAAGTCTTTGTCTCAAATCTTCACAGGGCTGTTCAATAATTTGAAGGACGAGAGTAAACTGTGACTATAATTTGAAATGGTCAAACCTAAAAAAACAGGGGGAGAACAGACAGTTTTCCATAAAACTGAAGGAACCCAAGAAGGTCTCTGAGCTGGGCAGTCAACCCTAGTTTGTTTACCACTGTGGAAACTGTGAGGAACTGTAGGAAAAAAATGTCCTTAAGAGTAGTGAGGAGGGGTTTCAAAGGAGTTGAGCTGGTAACTGAACAACAAAACAGCCTTGGGACTTCGTGTCTGCAAAAGGATGAGCAGAGCTGAACAGACACAGACCTTGGATCCATGGTAGCTGATGTCCAGGAGGCAAGGCCTGGGGCTTGCTCTGCGGTGAACCCTCTCTGATCAGAGGAACAAACCAAACAAGAGCAGTGAGGGGTAGAAACCAAGATCTGATGTTTTCACAAAGGTAAATGGCCTAGTCTGGGGTCTTGTATTTCTACCTCAGATAGAGGAGGGGCTGAAAAAACCAGAGAGAAAGACAGGAGCTTGGAGGACAGGGAGTAGTTCTGTGCCAAAGCAAAGTGGAAGATTCTGCTCATGAAAGTTACTGAGATAATAAAGAGAACTGTGAAGAAGTTATAAAATGGCAAATAACAAGGAAAGTACACCTATTTTCCCATTGCTTGTCTTTCATATGAGAGAGATGCTCAATGAAGAGGTTAACAACAAGTAACCAAAAAGTCTTCAGTGAGCTTGCTAGGCAGGTGATTTTTTTATTTCTTTCTGCTACTATCTGTGAACTCTGTATACTAATAAACTGTGAAAAAGCTACTGACATGCAGCTGAGCCTGGGGGGCCTATCGGCTTGTAAGAGGGGCATTAATCACATTGTGCCATTATTTTAGTCCTTTATTCAGAGACAGGGAGCAAAAATCTGTATCCTTGTTACCTCCTGGGCTTTTCAGGTTCTGTTTCACATCCTTAAGGAGTCTGAGGCAAGACACCTGTTGTCTGAGCTGTGGAATATGGCTGTGCCTGGCACTTAACCTCTCTTTTCACAACAGGTATCTCCTCTCTATGCACCAATGGCCTAATTGCATGCATACATGTTGACACAGGGTGGAAAGAAGAAAGTCTTTAGTTAAGCAATTAGTTGCTGCCATTGCAAGCCCTGCCACAGGATAATTGAGTGCCATTAAGTAATGTTTGGTTCTGAAATGTAGTAATTATCTCGGTAATTGCAAGGACGTTCCTTGAATTCTAACCCATTTTATTGTCGTGTTGAGTGTTCCTGCTCCCACCGAAGCTGCTGGAGTGCCTGGTGTGAGACGGCGGGGAAGAGAGCAGGGAGGAGGAAGGAAGTGTGTTCTCCGGGAGAGCCTGCCAAGAGCCAAAATTTGGTGGTGCTTTTTGTCTTGCAATCACCTGATATTGAGCTGGTTTCACCCTGCTCAAGTCAGGACCTCTGAGCCTGAGCAGTTTTTTCTTTCCCCTTGCCAAGATCAAAGCAGAGATGGGGTGGTGGATCATACTCCATCTGGGCTAGTGTTTGACCTTGCCAGGTCTCTGCCTCCTTTCAAACGTGCAAGTCATTCTTGCACAGCACCAGCTTGCTTCTACTCTTGAAGATTTGCGGTCCAACGTCTGTCTTCTGCCGAGAGTGATCTGAGCTCCAAGGGGATGGGATTGGCCACTAGAGGGTAGCACAATTAAAAGCATAAGGAAGTATAATCTCTCGCAGTCAGACGGCTGCGCTGGGGGATGCACAGCAGGGATGGTCATGCCTCCAGGCTACCTGCTACCCAATGGATGGGGCAGTGCAGGAGCAGAAACAAGTTCATGGTGAGGAGAGAACTTGCCACAGTGAAGCAGGAGCACATGGCAGCAGAAGAAAAGCAGGATTCCTACTGCTCCTGCTCTTCTGGGCCACCATCCTCTTTGCTCCCTCCTCACCAGAGTCCAAGGCCTTTTGCTTGGCTCTACTGTTGGCTTAATGTAATTTCTTGATTTGTGGCTCTGACCCGAAGCTCAGAGCTGGGATATCACCATGACAGATGGACAATAACAAGGTCTTTCTCTGTTTTTTTTTAGTTAATGCATCTATAAAAGACTTCTTGGGTTAAAAATACTAGAGTACTACATACTGTTCTTCTCTTGGCCTTTGCTGGCATGTACAAAGTGCCAGGCACACTGGGAGATGAGAATGTACAAGGTTTTTAAAATCACACTACTGTATGAATGGAGAGAAATGAGTTGTGGGTCACAGAGGAATCAAGGTTTTAATTTTAAAGCGTGCCTCTGGAGCCAAAGGTCAGAGTAGAGCCATCCTCCCTTGAACAAAATCCCCACCACAACACTGTATTAACATGATACTTAAAAATGCAGCTGCGCTCTCGGGTTAAAGTCCTGGCTGTGCAGAGAGCACACTCCGACAGGATCAGTTTCAAGGATGGAGAAATGTGGTGTGTGACGCACGCTAAAATGTCTGTCTCCTGATCCCCTGTGCAGCAATGCATCAAGCATGTCTTGAACCGTGGGCTCTGCCAGCTGCCAGCACGCGCCAGGGACGGGGGTTAGCTAGGATGTTAATGTAGTCAATTGGGGGTATGGAGAAGTCTGTGAGGGAGAAGGCAAATGCTTTTCTTACAGTCGTGTGGCTCATTAGAGCAATTGCATAGCACTGGCAGGGTGAAAGAGCTTTTTCTCTTCAAGGGTATTTGTAGCATGCCAAGAAGCCTTGCTGCTTCATGGGGGTCATGATGATGTTTCCTTGCTGTGTTTTGGGCACCACTGGGCCACAAGCAGGTGCACTGCAATAGCACAGTGCAGTGTTATGACACTGCTGTGAAAGAATCCAAGTGACTTAAGGTAGAAATTTCTGATTGCGTAGAAAAGTGCCAACTTGAAATTGATCCTCACTCGTTGCAGGGTATCACTGTGGTAGCAAGATAGAAGAGCACAGAGTGCTTGTTTAACTGTGAATATGCCCTTGTAACTCATGGGACAAACTATGGTGCTTGTGCTGTGTATGCCCATTTTAAACTAAAAGATTTATTCACAGGACTGAGACCCATCAGGTTAATGCATCTACAAAGGTCGTTGCTGGTCAGCTGCTATCAAGGAAAGCGTAATCTGCTTTTCTCAGAGTACCCTAAATGTGAAGTGACTCTCTGCCTACTCTCACGCACACCCGTTAACCTCCAGGAATCCTTGTGGTATTTCCTCTTTTGGATGTGTTTTATACTATTCCCTTCTCAGATACATAATCCCCCTCGCCGCCTTGTTGTTTTACAGGCTGCCAGGTGATCTGGGGCTCTTGAGTTTGTGCTTTGGAGAGGAGTGTCTGCATGTGTGCAAGGTTATAGTCATGCCTATAGTGAAGGTCATTGCCTTCTGGAAGAAAGATGTCCGTCCTTGAGACATGGACCAGGAGGAAAT
The DNA here is from genome assembly GCA_013399855.1 of Oxyruncus cristatus. Lineage (NCBI taxonomy): Eukaryota > Metazoa > Chordata > Aves > Passeriformes > Cotingidae > Oxyruncus > Oxyruncus cristatus. The sequence continues at coordinate 113,300 of VXAY01007256.1, forward strand.
GGACCTTGAATGCACAAACTCCTCAGGAGCTAAGAAGCATGTTTGTCTTGTGCCTTCCCTGGTAAATTCCAGCTCCCCTGTGCCTCTTTCTGCATTGCTTTGGTCTGGTACTATATGGGCAGGACTGGCCAGGGGTGGCCAGCAAAGATCAGGAGGCTCTGGAGTGCCTTACTGAAGGAAATGAACATTCACCAGCTGGCAGTATGGGTGTGAACTGTTCCCCCCTGACATCTGAGGCATGAGCAAGTACCGTAGTGTGTTGAGGCTGAGTGTGTTGGCTTTTTCTTTTTTGCCTTAGGGAATAAAGAAGTCTCTCATTAGCCCTCAGGTGGCCTGGTGTGGGCTCTGTATTCTGGGTGGCACAGTGCTTCCCTGGCCTGACCCTGACCCTGGAGCGCAGTGGGAGGAAGATGACTGGGAGGGGGAGCGCACGGGGGCTATTTTTGCTCCCATATCACTATCTAGTTAGACTCCAAGATGCTGTCCTTCACTGCTGTCTGCTGCCTCTCTTGCTCTGTGGCTCTCAAGTGTTTATCATTGACATGCTGTGAGCAGATGGACTGGCAAGAAGAGATAAATTTGACCCAAGAAGATGTCATTTGAGGAACAGCTGAGGCTAGTGTTTCACCAGATGTCCCAGCTTTAACCCATTAGCAACTTCAAGGAACTCGGCTTTGTCAATGGCTTAAACACACTGCATTACTACACAGGCAGGGCACAAAGGCTATTGTTACAATTTGGACAACAAGCAGATATTCCAGTTTTTTTCAAAAGGGTGCCATGAACTCCAGCCTGATAGGGGTGTGCAGTAGTGATGTGTACCATGGTTAATAGCATCCACTGCAAGCTCGGCTCAAACAGCTAGAGTTAGTCAAAATGTTACCCATTTAGTGCTAAATGACTCTGCTGGTGTGTGAACCAGCAGATACCGTGTTGTGACAATACTGACAAATGCTCCCAAAGGCATCCGTGTGATTGGGGTAACCAGTTCTCCCCTTGGTGGCTCTGTATTGGTTGTCCCAAGAGGCACTGCTGCTTATGCTGCCATATTAAATGTGTAAGCACGTGCTTGGTGGCAGTGTACCCTGGGCTGTGACAATGTGGGCTGATCACCATCAGATCATGCCTAGGAAATACTTCGGAGTGGAGAGTGAGCCCACACGAGTGGGTGGACACACACACAGTCACTGAGCGAGAACATTACGCAGAGTTGTACAGATCCCTTTCCAGCATTGTCGATGGAGAGCGTGCCCAGCACTGAGCACCAATGTCTCTGCATCTGCACCCCAGTGTTTCTGTAACTCTGCCTGTGTGGTCCTCCAGGAAGGGTTGTCATCTGACATTCAGATAAATTTAACAGACCACACTTAAACTGGTGAAAGGAACCAGTGGCTGTAAGGTCATTCCTTAGTGTAGAGATGTGAGATTTATGGGTATTTGAGCCAGTAAGACAAGCTGACTGTGGCTTGATCAGGAGAGTATCCCCCACAGTGGCAGTATCCCCCAGCTTCCAGTGATGGCTTTATGCTTGTTTGTTGGAGGTGACTTTAACAGTGGTTTGCCAGTGCAGCAGCTGCTGCGCTGGAACACAGTGCCCAGGGTCATAGGGACACAGGCAGGTGTCTGTTACTTGCCCATGCAACTTCTTGTTGTCAGAGCTGTGAAGAGCTGAGCATCTTGGAGTTGTTTCCTATGTGTAGTCTGAAAAAGACCAAGTTTACGGTGTCTCGTGTTAAATCCCAACTTGTCACCTTTATCTCTGATGAATCCACTACCATTTAGGCTCCCAACTGACATAGCCAGAAAGCCAAGGGAGCACCTCCTCATTAGCTTATGTTTGTTAATGGGTGTTTCCTACCCCAGGCAAAATTGAGTCTAATCAAATTGCCCTTTTCAAATTAATTGCCTTCTTCAATGCCTGATCTGGGAGGTGGAAGAACAACTCCTCTGCCTTTATCTGGGGGAGTGTGAGGGAGTGTTTGGCACTGCTTCAGATGCAGCACCCCTCTTGCTGGGTCTCTACTGCAATTTCTGGGGAAGTCACAGGTTCAAATTTGCCTGTGTCTTTCCTCTAAAGCCCTGGAATGGAGCATCGCTCTTGGAAGCAGTCTATGCAGTTTTCTACCAAATTTTGTAAGATATTTAGAGCCAGGTTTTCAACCAGTATAAACCCATGTCCTCAGATCCCCATAAATCTGTCCTCTCGCCACTGGAGCAATGCCATATATTTCTTGACATATTCCTGCTCAGCTGGGAGGATGTTGACACTGAAGTCAGGGGCTAATGTGTAGCAACAGAGTCTTTTCCTTGCAACCAGTTTAATTCAGGATTCTTCAGGGAAACCACTCCTGGGCTTGATCACAGATCTCCCTACTGCAAGGATTGCACTGCAGACAATTTTTGTACTCCAAATGCTCGGCTGTGAATGCCAGCATTTACACAAGCTGCCCAACTGCTTTCGGATGTGTGTGCTGTTTACATGCAGACTCCAGCTGGTTGCTACAGTAGGATTTAGCCAGGCAGGATCTGTTGGGAGAAAAGCTTCCCTCTGCTACAGAGATAAGGCAGTGTCTGTGTTACTAGCAGGAGAAGCTGGCTGGTTTTATCATCCTGAGACTTGTCTTCTGGACAAGAAAAGTCACAAAATCTGCCTCAGAAAGGCAGATTTGTTAGTTGTGTTAATCTGCACGAGAAATGCTGGGACCCCCAGTGCTGAGTATTCTATGTCTCTGCTGCACTTGCAGTCACAGCTCTATTGTGACTTGGGAGGGGAAATGAAAAGTGAAGTACAGAAAGCAAGAAATCCCTCTTTCTGTCCTAGAAATTATGATTTTGGCCACAAAATGGTCTCTTTTCCTGGGAGATCACCTCCCAACTCTCCCTGTCCTTTTGGGTGTCACTGGTTGTTTCCAAATGTGAAGATACAATAATGAGGACAGAGTTTATTTGAAATAGTGCTCGGATAGTCCAAACTAGAAGCTGTTCTATGTACTGGGCTGGGGGGTCCAACACCACTGTGGACTGACCTTTGCAGGGTTTCCATATGTGAGTGGCTGTTTTAAATAACATTTTATTGGCATTTAATTCAATGTTTTGTTCAAGAAGGATTTTCTGCTCCTCCTACTTCTCTCCTCCCTCCCCAGAGTGCTGGGAAGTTCATTCCAGAAACAAAAGAGAGACTGGAAGATGTATGTCTCTTGGGGGTTTTTGAGTACTGATAAGAATTGTGGAAAGTCCCATAGGTGTGCATTTTCCTTCATTACTCAATCAGACTTGGCATTAATATTTCTTAGGAACCTGCCTCTCTCTGTGTCTTGTTTCATGCAGTTTGATTGTTACGACATGTACAGTAGCTGAAATTTAAAATCCACTGAACTGGGGCCAATATCTTCTGAATGGCCACTAATAGGGAATTCTGTGACTTCTTAGATATCTGTTGTGAATGGTTCACTCCTGCCTTTTCAGAGGAGCTGAGATTCATGAGTGCTCTGAAATAGATCATGACATGCTCCTAGGTTAGCACTTTTAATGAGATCTGTGGAACAGATCTGTCCTGCAATCTCATTTATTCTACTGCCTAGTAATCATTAATGGGAATTTTCTTTGCTGAGGAAGCGAGTATTTTGTCAGAACAAAAACTGCTGGGGCTTATCATCTTCTTTCTGATTAATCAGTCAATGTTTTCTGATTAGAAAAAGAAGAATGTATTGGATATGCTACATTTAGGAAAAGTACTCTCGACAAGTAGAATTCTGGAATTTTGCTGTCGTATTTCTGATGCAAGATGCAAACTTGTTGTTTTAAAATGTTGCATGAGAAAATGTGGATTTGTTTTGCTGGGGGTGTTATTTTCTCTTTTAGTCAAGAGCAAAGCAAGTGAATGTCTTCCCTCATTTCACTGAACAGAAGTGTTACCCTTTCAGTATTTTAAACGTATAGCTCGTGCCATGCAAAGAGCAATGTCTCCTTCTTGATGGTGAGTGGAAGTCAGAAGCCACTGATGCTGCAATTAGGGGCAGATCCTGCAAGGGCAGAACAGTGTTAACTACCTGGTGACTTCATGTGTACTATCTTCTGGGCAAGGTGTCTGGCTTGCCCTTCAGTCCATGCTCTCCCTCAACCTATGTGGCATGGATGCAAACCCACATGGGCTGTGGCTTCAGGTGACCTTCTGGGAGCCGTGGGAAGAGAAATCAGTATCTCATGCTGTCCCTTAGCATGCATCATCCTTCAGTGCCAATGGCACAGTCATGTTTTGTCTGCCCCTGTACCTCCTCCCTCCTTGCAGCAATCCCGGGTGATGAGAGAACCACTCTTAGAAAGGTTCCCAAGTCCCAGAGCTGCTGAGGTCAGTGGTCCTGCAAGTTCTAGCCGACATGGAGATGTGCTAGTAAGCTCAGGGGGCTACACAGCCCCTTGTCTTGCTGGGGAGCACATGGCATTTGGCCTGGCCTTGGGGTCAGCCCGTACTGAGAGGACCAGTTGATTTCCAGAGCAGCCTTTACTGGAGATGCAGCCCAGGGAATGGCTGGGTTCACGTCCGGGACGGCTCTTGGGGGTTCACTGCGGGCCAGGAGGGAGGAAGTCACTGCTGCTGCCTGGCTTAGATCTCCCAAAACTGCTGAAGGCAGAAAGGCAAAGAAGCAGCAGATAGCAAAGGAAAGATTAATTGGCCAGCTGCCTGAAGGGCTGGTTGGGGTTGTATTTCTTGTTCTTACCCTTGCAAATTTCTGCAGGATTGTAAATCTTGAGCTGCTTCCCAAATGGGGAGACTTCAGGTGTGTTTTTCTAAATAAGCAAACCTGAGCGTACTTAAGTTCTTTGACTCAACACACAGGAATTCCCATTGGCTTTATTACATGCTGACAAGTGTGCTGGGGAAAGCAGAACAGATCAATGGCTGTGTTTGAAGCGGGCCATAAATCACTCATGACACCAGGCAGCAGATTGACTGACTCGCCTTGTTCCTCCTCCCTTCTCGGCACACCAGCGTTGACCCCGGCTTGCCACCGAGCCGCGGGGAGAGATGCCCGTGATTAATGCTGCAAATGAAACCCTGGCAGCAGGCAAGCTTGAGCCGAAGGTCTCTGCAGGGAAAAGTCAGAGGACAGCCGTACGAGTCAGACAAGGAATGAATTTAAATGGGTTAAATCTTCCCCAGCTCCCAGCACCACTGGGTCCATGTGATACCCGCTCTTCTCTCGGTGCCCCCACGAAATCCTGGCTTTACATGAACGTCTGTCCCTGCCCCAAACACATTGCGAGAGCGTTTAACGTCACGTCTGAGCAATGACGATGTTAAAGCTGCAAATTGGACAGGAGGGTTTCTGATGCCAGACATGGGAATTTGGCCTCCGACGCGTTCTGACTTTTCGGAAGGAGCAGAGATGGGCAGATGGTTTTGAATTTAATACTTTCTTTGCTGGAAATTGTAGCCTTGGGGTGATAGAAAATCAGACATAGCCCTGGTCTAGACAGGAGAGGGGTGTGAGAACCACCAGAGTGCCAAGCACTCTCCTGCCCTGCCCCTGTGCACCAGGGCTGGCGTGGGAAGGGAGGGACAATAAGAAAAACTGCTGGAAAAATCACACAATTCTTGTTTGAAGATTTCAGACCTCTCTTTTGTTTTTACTGATAGATTGAGATCAAAATTAGGGAAATTATAATTTAACAAATTAAAGTAATAGAAAGCACAGCCACTCATCTAGTTTGGTTGAAACCGTTTTTTCAGTGGGAGAAGAAAATGAGAAAGATCTGGATTCTTCATCCAAATTGAAAAATAAACCCTCTTCCAGTTCCAGCAGTGTTTTGTCACTTCACTTTGGAGCTGCCTTTGTGGAGGAAACAGTTAAGCAACTAAAAGAAACCCACCCCTGCATACGCAGAATTTGCTCCTTCCACGGGAGCACAGGATACTGGGAGTGCCTTGTGCTGGTAGATAAGAGACAAGATGCCAGGGCTGTGGGTCTGCCCACAGGCAAAATCTTAATTAAAAATTATCTATGTTATATCAAATATTTTTTCTGAAATTTTTCAAAGTTGTTTCCATGTCTTGTGGTAAAAAGAAATCAAGGGAATATTTTGCAGGATCCTGACATTCACATTTTTATCATCTAAATGCTTTTTTTCTTCTAAAGAAGTCAAAGCCCTGTGTTGATGCAGTCTTTGGTAAATAAGAAACACTGACAGAAAATTCTTTTTTTTTTTTTTTTTTTAATAAGTCAGTAAGAACTGTAGGAGAAGCAGGAAATGCCATTCATGATAGCATCTTCAAGCTTTTCCTCTTGAAAAAGCAGACCTGTAATGGACACCCAAGGGCCCTGCCCTGTCTGTTCAAATAACCTCAAAATTCAGGAAAATGCAATAGAAATCAGCCACTGTCAGGATGGGACCCTTCCAGCTTTGCAGGCAGGGCAATGTGCAGTGTTAGCACATACCAGAGGACTTCTGCCGAATTGCGAAAAGGGAGTCTGATGTTTGTTGGCACTTTGGTTCCTGTGCTCTGGGAGCAGGCAGGCCTGGCCAGGTTGCTTTCCTTTGTGGGTTTTTCTTGGGCAAAAGGAAGCATTCAGAAATGGAAACTCTTGGTGAGGAGATGGCTTTTCTTTCCCGTCCACCGTGCTCCTCTCAAGCACAACTCAGTTTTACTTTACAAGGTTTCCCTTTCATCTGAAACCTTCCAATTTCAGGCAGCTTAGCTTGCCAAGGTGCACCTTCCCTTTCATAAATATTGCAGTAGCTACAGGCTATGGAGAGTTAGTCAAGCCAGTTCTCTTCATCTACCATGATCTCACCCCTCCCTTAACCCCCTCCTCTCCCGCCCTCTCATTAAATAAGAACAAAAGGTAAACCGTAACCTTCTCACATGCCACATTAATATATGGTATAATTTTCCAGTTCTGCCCAGTTCTGGTATGGCAGTTGTGTGCTTATGTAGAAAATGGGGCATCCCTCATGTTGGGAACACTTACAATCTGCTGTCCAAACTTGCTCCACACTGGAACATCCTGGACTGCCCAAACACTGCTCAAATAACAATGAGGTATTGGGCACTTTTTATGCCCCTGGGCATCAGAGGATAAAGGACCCATCTCTGCTCCCTGGAACCTAAGAGGCAGCTTCCCAAACTCTTGTCTCCCTGACCTTCAGCTCATCAAGTGTTAGCAGAACTGCTGTCTCTGATGTTTTGAGGATCAGGTCTTTGGGGAAGTGGCACTTGCTCTGCCCTTGCCTGATGTGGAGGTTTTCTTCTTGGGGCTGGCTGTGCTGCAGCCACCCTCTGTGAGAGCAGGGTGTATGGGGAGCTCTGCAGCTGGTGTTCCTGCCGGGAGCCAGGGCTGCTCTGCCTCCCACCTGGGTTGCAGGGGAGTTCAGCTTAGTTCTGCAAACAGAAATTACTTGAAATACAGGTTCCCAGCACTCAGCTTAAGTAGGGAATGCTTTTCATTCCCCGTGGCCTTCTGGCACTGCTAACTCATGGGAGAATGGGGTTTGTGTGCACCCTCACTGCAGGTCTGTTTGAGGCTCTGTACACAGGCACACGTGTGTGTATGTGAGTGCATAAAGGCACACTTTAAATCAATGTTCTTTTACCTTCAAGGATACAACTACTTCTGGTTAAAGCAGCCAAAGCCAGAGATAAGCAACTAATATATTGACTCGTGGAGCCATTCCTTTGCTCTAACGTCGTGACACCAGATGCTGAACTGTGCATGATCTTGTTAGTGGCTGTGTTACAGCACTGCCCAGAACCCCAGATGCTCTGATCATGCTCATCACTATGTATAGTGAAGTTTACCCATGTGTGTAAGCCTGAGAACATAATATGATGAAATGGGTGAAGGATGAGACTAGCATTTGTAAAGTGATGTGAAAAAGTTCCTCTCAGTAATTTCAGGCACACAAAGAAGCATAGCAAGGAAACAAATTCTTCTGTCTGTTTCAAATTTTCAGGGAAATTGTTACATTCAAACAGATGGCTTTTTGTTTGGTGTTTTTTTTTTTTCTTGGAAAGCACAAACAATTATAAACAAAATACAAAACTGCCATAAAATCTTAAAATTTCACCTGAAGATAGCTCAGACCTTGCAGCTTACATGAGAGATACATTCCATGTATCTCACAATCCCACAGTCATAGTGTGATGAATGTGGTGCAAAAGCCATATTTCCCTTATGTTTTCCTTGAAACTTTTTAACAAGCTCTGATCATCACTAGACTGAGCAGGTTATGTGGAGGCAGATTTGAGGGTGAACGTGCTTTGTCTTTAATACCACTCTCTATTGCTCCCAGAACAGAGAGGCACTGCTCTGTTTTCTTTAGCCTCTCATTTCCTTTCACTCTAGGCAGGTTTCATTTCTCTCCAGGGTTGAATCATTCATCAGGGTGCTCTGCTGGATCCTTTGTTGCTGCCTAGAGCAGTTTTCCCTCCTTCCCAGTTTCTAAAATGTCTCCCCTCACATGCCCACAGTTACATCTGTCAAGGACACCAACAGGTGACACCTTCCTCCTCCCCATCATGTCAAGGCTAGAAAAGGCTGTGGCAAGGGGAGCACTTACAAATAAGGCCAGATTTGGTGACCGAGGTCCATGATGCATTTTTTTATTTATACCCATGCACGCACACTTGCGTGTATGTTACAATGACTTCAGGGGACTGGAGGGGACTTTCCACAAGGATTAACTGAGAGTGCCTTCAACAAGGTAATACAATGAACTTGCCTTGGTTGCTGTGTGTTTAATTAGGGCTTTTTGTCATATAGAAACTGTTTTTTTTAAAAGGGCTTAATGTGGTTAGTAAAAGACACTGCAGTCCTAGTTCGGTGAACTCTCACCGCAAAACTAAGCAGGTTTGTAAGGGATCTTTGTTTAAAATCATTGCTGTATTTTGTTACTGACAGTGTAGTACTAGAGAGATCGTGTCTGCTAGTTGCCATATGTATGTGAACAATGAGTCCCTGCTCCAAAGAGTACACAAATCCAGATGTTGGATGCAATCTGATGAAGAGTGGAGAAGATACAGAGACTGAAAAACATGCAGAATTTGTGCCAAGTACAATTCTCTCCCGAAAGTTCAAAGTAGCAAGTATTACGCTTGAACTGGGCCCAGAAAATAAATTAGGAGAGAAGAGTGCAGACTTTCCTTTTGCACTACCCTTCCCTCTGTAAACACTGGATTCACCAGGTGGATTTGTGTGAGAAGGTGACCAACCAGTGGCCACAGAAAATGCTGCTCGTGTGGTGGTGAGGTGAAGGATCCAAAAGTCCCTCTCTCAGACTGAGAAGAAATATCTGCCTCCTTTTTAACGTTCATGGCATGTTCTTGCTATATCTAAACTTCAGTACAGCATCTTCTGAAAAACCATTTCTAGCCCATAGGAACTTCAAGGCATCCAGACTGTGCTTAGTACCTGCATTCTCTATAAGTTACAGAGATCTGTGGGCATCACTCATTGATGGGAAAGACCACTTCTCTTCTGAGACAGAAATAAAAATGAAAAAGGGGAGGGGTTTTTATCCACAGAAAGCTGCGGATAGCACCCATGTGTGCGGCAATACATGTGTCCTCCCACAAAACTAGCATTTCCCAATGGAAGGTGCAGTGAATTCACCTTGGATATTTGGTGTGTAACAGGGGGTACTGAACCTTGATATGGATTTTCTGCAGTGGGTGGTACATTTGAAGGCTTAGGACTCAGGGAACCTTCATGAAACATGAGAATACTGCCACTGACATAATGGGGCCAAACTTCACTTTGATCCTGTATGCAGGCCTTTGAGTCTAAGCCCTATATTATGAAAAATAGCCAATTTCCAAACCAGAGGTTTGGTGCTGACCTATCCCAGAAACTGTCACAGATGTGGGGTAGAAAGCTTGCTGTTAATAGTTTTGGTGCAAGAAGAGCCGGTTTTGTTGGTGCCCTAAATTAAGTTGAAAATGCTATGAGAGCAGAGTTTCTGAAAAAAACCCAACCAACCAAAACTAAACCAAACAAAAACCCAACTGGGTCTCTGGAGGTTATGCTACTGTGCTGGAGAGGAACAGAGTTGATGCATGTAGGAATCAAGGGATTTAGAGTGTGAATTTAGACAGCACAGTTTTGTGTGCTGCAGGGAGCTGGGGGAAGGGATCCATAGGGGTTGCTTTTATTCCATCCTAATCCACTCACTGATCCTTGACCTTAACTCTTTTGAACAGCTGTCAGCTGTAAGGCAGAAGTGAAACTCCTGGTGTGAGTTTTCTTCTCCACTCTGAGCACCAGTGTGGGAGCTGCTCCCCAACAAAGGTCTTGCCCTGGTGCCTCCTAGACTAACCACACTGCACTCATGGGGAGCAGGAACCTCATCCTCTCTTTCACTTGCTCTCGCCGCAGCTCCCCTCATGACTTTTGTGCAAACTGCCTTCACCAGCACAGGCAGCCAGTGAAGAATAATTTAACAGGGTTAATTTACACATCTTGACCCCAGCATGTTTCTGCTCATCCCAAGAGCCAGCTGGTGTTGGTAAATTATGGTTTCGACTAACCACATGCAGTTTAGTGTCTGTAGAAGCACTTGAGGCCCTTTGACACTCATATTTTCAAGAAACACCTGCACAGAGTGACCAGGAAAGGTGAATGGAGAGAGCCTTATCCTGCCCTAAAACCCAAGTGTGCTGGAGAGAACAGGAATGACTCAATAGAGTGGCTGCTGACAGAACCTACTTTACAACACTCGGTGGCTGTTTGCTTTCCTTCTTCTCTTTCCCTGGATGGTGTTTAGGCTGTAGGGTAGACAGATAACATTTTCAAAGTCACATTGTCCCAGTAGGGACATAAGGGTTTTTTTTGGCCAGAGGACATTCCTCATGAAGCAGTGTAGAGTTTTAGGGAGGCTGAACCAGCTACCACACTGTTGGGCTCCAGCTGGAGTGCTGGCAGAGCATGGCCAGGCTACTTCCTATTGGTTATTTCATGAACACAAAGATCTCTGCTGAGTTCTATTAAATAGCATCAAAGCTCTTTGCTTCTCAGCGGGAGGATAACTGAAGTTGGGCTCCTAAGGCCCCAGGAGTTCGGGGATCAGCTCACTACTTGCTCTCCTGTCCAACACCAGCTCTATCTCCAAAGTTTGGGATGGTTGAGAGGGGTTATTCCTGGTGGCTTGGAACTTAATTGTTCTCCTACTGATTGAGTATTGATGGATGAACCTAAAAAGGCCTGGCTGTCCTGCATTAAGGAAGTAACCAGCATTTGAAAAGATAGCCTGCTTGGCAGCTTTGTCTTTGATGTTTCTATGAACAAAATTAAATTGAAAGGGTGTTTTTGATTGGTTTTTATTTTCTTTTTCTGGTATCTCCTACAGATGAGATGTTGGTAGGGCTGAGTCACATGCCTGTTCTGACTGATGCCATCACACCCATGAAACACACAACATGTTATTGCTCAGTGGCTTAGCAACATGCACCATAGCCTGCCTCCTGCAAGCTTCTCACCTTTGGCTTCCCTTCAGGGCCAGTATTTAGCAAACAGAATTTGTAGTGCCATGGTTACCAGCAAATAGGGCTTGGGACCTTTAAGCTATTTGCCAGTGTCTTGGGTGACACCAGGGGCTTATAATATTGTAGCACCTTTTGCTAATTCAGCTTTTCGTAGAATTGTAGCTGCTGGGGAAGGGGGGGGAATCAAATTTTGCGGAATCTCAAGATTGCATCATTTGTCTCTCACTGCAATGACAGCTGAAACTTTCCCATGCTGAAAGTCACCAGAGAATTAGGGAACTTATGTTTAAGCTTTCCATACCATCTGCCAGCCCTGACCAGTGAACTATAACATCTAATGTATATCCTTTAATATAGTGGACATTTAAACATTTATATGGAAGTGAATTAGTTCCAAGAGGAGAACTCCATGAGCCCACAGGGCCACTAAAGGCTAAGGATTTGAGTAACCCAAGTGCTGTCTCTGTACCCATTTATGGCTTGGAATAAGTCTGAAAACAGGACACTAGTGCTTGCAACCAGGTGCTTTCCCCGGATCATCCTGATACTTTCTTGATACTTAATAGCTGCAAATTCCATGAATGTGTTTGGTCACCTCTTCCACTCATATAAGCTTTTAGTGACCTAGCTGCTCTTTACTTGAGCTGGCCCCGGTCCTCAGTTTCTAATGCTGCACATCACGCTGCCTTTGTGTTGGCAGAATCTTGCTTGTTTTTTCCCTAATGTTCTGCCTCCCTTAGTTATCAGAAATCCTACCCTGGATGTTAGAAATTTGCCCAATCCAAGGAAAGGTTTGTAAAAGCTGGATTTTAACTGTGTGTTACATTTGGTGAAGAATGCTAACATTCTGAAAAACAGAAAATCTTACAGAAAAATAAATCCTGTTCTGTTCTGTGCCCAGCAAGTGACAGAAGTCAGAGATGGGCAAATAGAGCTGTGCCCAATGCTATGGACCCATCACCACTTAAAGCATGAAAATGGGGAAGCCAGTGCTTTTGTGTAAGTAAGATGGGGTAAATTCAGGCTGCTATGTATGTGAAGGATTTATATGTGTGTTTGTGTAACAGAGGAGGAGGTCCTCATGTGTGATGGGGGATTGTAAAGCTGTGTGGGCTTTCTACATGAATAAGTGTTTGGTAAACCTGTCCAGGCTGGCTGTGAGCCTCACCCTGACAACTTCAGGTATAAGGAACAGATATGTGTTGTTTTCTGCACTGAACTCTCATAGACGTCCAAGGTGTCAGGACTGGACCCATGTTTTGAGGGTGAATTGGGATCTTTGGACTCTTATGGGAATGGATCAGCTTTTAGCACAGGTCAGGGCCTGTGCAGGGTGAAAGGATTTTCTCCTCCAGGCCATGCCAACTCCTGTGCCCTCAGGCCCTGCCACTAAGACTCAGAGGCTCTTTATTGTAGCTGCATTGCCACACTAAGTGCCTTAAATCAGTCATCATCTGTGCCCTAAATCATCAGTCAGGAGCACAGAGGGACACAGCTGTGTCCTGCAGGAGTGGGTGCTGGATAAGCTCATTGTGGATGAGGGTACATGGCAATACAGGACCTCAACAACCTGTGCAGGGAATGTCACAAAAGCAAAACAAATAGGCAACCCAAGTCCCTTCACCTTTACATTTGGAGGTCCAGCAGCTGTTTGCCTTGACTGCTGGATGGCAGCATTGCCCAGACACCTCCATTTACCCTCCTTTCCTTCCCTCTCCTCTTTCACAGGTATTGACATGCTATATTTCCCTTTGCTCCCTGGATGACCCTTGGCAGAAGCAGCCTTGGCAAAAAAAGCTAATGAAGGCATTTACCGTCCCTCAGAGTGTTAATGGGCTCACTGGCCCTCAGAGGCCTGTCACCCTATCAACTTCTCCTTCTTAGTGGGTTTGGGTTATTTTACAAGCTCAGTAAAGGAAGGGTCTGGGAAATGGATCAGCAGGAAAGTGCACTGCTGTGCCTGGCACAAAGCTGCTTGTGCGTTGCGCTCCTGTCCCCTGCTGCAATGCTCTCCCAGCTGCCCTTCAGTGGCACTGTGTTTTCCTGCGGGTGGGCAGTAGGATTAGCAAGTTTTCCCTGCATGTGAATTTGCAAGTTGTCATCCTATGTGCCTCCATGGAGACACAAGTAGAGCTCCTCTGCAAGGCTTACAGGTTACCTCTTCAAAAGTGTGGTGGTTTGTAATGTTGGAGCCTTCACCGTGACAGAGAGCCACAATGTCCCTAAGGCATCCCACCACCTTTGCTCTGCAGGTCTGTATGCAGTTACAGAAAGTCCGTGGGTCTCCTTTCCTCTCATGTAGCAGCCAGTTTTTCTGGAAGGCAACCTACTGTTACAGCTGACAAATGGAAATGTGCTCATGTGCTAGTGCTGGAGACACAATGTGCCTTTCCTCCTTGTTGCTTGTGCTTTTGAGCAGGTGACAACTTATATTTGTATCTCCTTTGACATGCATCAGAGGAGGAGTTTAAAAATAGCTTTCTTGTGCTTCTGTACATTTACTTTTTTTTTTCTCAAAGTCTATTTTTTCTTTATTTTGGAAAAGAAAAATGTTGAGGTTTTTCTAAGGTGATGTTGAATTCCTTTCATACTGGGGAAGAAATCAAAACAAAAACTTCGTGGCAGTCAGTTTTTAAAAAATCTGCAATTTGTATCCAAACACAAGAAAGAGGTAACATCTGCCTCTCGGGAGTTCACAAAGTAAGTGACAAGGAGGGAAAAAATGGTACATTCCTATGTGGTCCCCCAGTCAGACAGATGGAGAACAGGCATCACTGGAGATCAGATGCCCCAAGTACAGAATTCAAAGCTGCTGCTACCTACCTGCTCCTCTGGAGACGAGATGTACTCCTAGGGCTATCTAAAGTGTGCTTTGTGTGCTGTGACACTCAGGTAGTCCCCCACAGTAGCTGGACCTCAGGATCTGCTGCAGTCAGTGTGACCCTGGAATATGGCTCTTACCGGGCAGACCATGGCCCTTCCCATCCCAATAGCTGTCAGAACGTTGCTAAGGTTGAGTTATGTCGGGTCGCAGGACCTGGCAGAGGAAAAGGGGGCCCTCAAATAGAAAGCTGACTCTTACAAAACGTCTCCTTTTGTCTCCAAAATCCAGTGCAACCATCGCTTCTCACCTCAACAGACAAAATCTATTACAAAAATTTTGTCCTGGGGTATGAGCTCATGGTGTGCAAACAGACAGTTTTACAAATTTGTTTGCGTGAAATCATCCACCCCGAGTTTGTTGGCTGTGTATCCACCCCGCTGGTTATTCAGATGTTCCTCACTGCTGTGATTGTTCTGACTGTGCACTAGTCATCAGCTGCTGCCAGGGGTGTCTCATCGGTCACCTGCCTCAGGAGTACAGCTCTCGCTCCCCAGCAAGCTGAAGCCCACAGCATTTTCAATGATTCCCACACAAACATTTTCAGGGTGATTGTACCCCGAGAAAGAGTGTTTATGAACCTTGTCTTTCTGCAAGGACCTTCTCAAAGGAAAAGACCCTCCTTTTTTTTTTTTTTTTTTTTGAGGAAAAATATTCTCCATCGTACACGAAGTGAATGCATTTGAAGCAAAATTTTTCCATGAAATCTAGTATTTATTCAATATCACAGATGCAGGTATTTAAGAACCTAAGGCTACATAGGAGCACCCAGAGGTGCCAAGCTTCAAACATTTCTTGTTCTGCAGTACCAGGTTTTTTTCAGACACTCTGATGAGAGGTGAGATGGAGTCTGGAAGACAGCCCAAGTCTGAGACATATTGTTCTCTGTAGCTAGAGTATATTACAAACAAAAAGCTAATAATTTGGGAGTTAATGCCTCTGGGGAATTGCAGCTCGACCTCTGTTCTGCTTTATGCATCTGGTTTTCTTGCCTGTGCTTTGTAGGATTGCATTTCTTTGATCAAAATCCTGAAGGATTGGCTCAGGTGGGATTAAGAGGACCTGTGAGCCTGGCTCCCATGGCTGAGTTTTAGACACACCGCTAGGCACGTAACTCCCTGACTGAGTTGCTTCACTTAAAAAGATTTTCAAAACACAACTCCAGTTGTCAGGAGATCCCTATCTAGTTGCTGTTCAGATTTTCAGCACCTTTCCTTCCCTATTTTTTTTAGCCCAAATTTATCCTGTTTTACAAGCTACACCATTTTACGGAATTTTCATTCAAGAGATTGAGTTTTTGCTTACTGTGTCAAATGCAGCTCCTTAGGAAATCAAGGAATATTGTTCATTGAATTCACCTCTTTACCTAACATAAACAGAAAGAGGAAAAAAAGATAAACATAAGAATAAGCTATGCTGCCTCCAGAATTTGAGGTTATTTACCATCTACACAGTACATAAGGCTTGTGCCTCACAGTGACTTGATCACTAGGTGGTATTTCTCATAAAGCTTAGCTGATCCGCTGAGATGCATGTGCCAGCACCTTTCATGTTCAAGCTCATGTTCACAGCTTCAGCTAAGCATGTGGCCACAAAAGCAGTTTTATTGACTTCTTTGGGCCAGCTTGTATGTCAGCCAGTGCTGTGCATACATGCTTTGTGAGGTCAAGCCTGCCTTTCTTTGTGCCAGGAAGGACATGGGCTCTGTTCATATTACAGGAGCTCAACAATATCCATTGTTACATGATAGCAGCACACGCACACCTACTTTGCAGCAAGTTACATTTAACGTGAGGAAAGAGAGCCAAGCTTCATTTGCTGCAGGCAAAGCCCAGGACATAATTCCTTGCACCGTGTCAGATGATGTGCAATAGCTCATTAGGCAATAGCAGCTTCATCACACACCAGAGCCTCACATCCTGACCAGTGTGGGAGGGGGACAGGAAGTAGACCATCAAATTTCCTGACATCCTTGTGTGGTTGTGTCATCACAGTAGCTGAAAATCTATCTTGAAGGTATTTTTCCTCAGAACTTCACTCTAGCCCAAAACAAAAGTACACAGCCCTGGTTTGGAAAAAAGCATGTCCCAAAGCAGGGAGCTGAGCTCAGGTCTCCCAGAGAGACAATAAATGTCCTCCAAACACGAGGACCCCAATTCAGAAAGACAAACGTTGTTGTACTGCCCTTGGCAACACCGACCTGCATTTGGTCTCCACTTAGCATCCTCCTGAGGCAAGACAGATCTCCACCTATGCTCTTGTGTGCCCTTTGTGCTGGGATCACAGCATGGGATATTTTTGTAAATTATCTAATGACCAAACTGAAAAGATAGTCTTTCTAGGGTTACCACTGCAGGCAGGACATGACTCCAGAACACAGTATCCAAGCATCTTTGCTTAGTAAGGGAGAGTGGTTGGCTGCAGTATCTTCCCTCTGTGCCCAATGAGAAGGGCTGCAGGGCTCGGGTTTGCAGTATCTTGGTGATATGAGCCCCCATAGGGTTTATGTCATACCTATATTTCAGAAGTTACAGAATGTGAAAGATATTATTACCAAAGAAGCATGTTGCAGAGCCAGCTCCTCTGGCCTAACGACACCTTCTTTTTAAAGGTTTCTATGTAATGCAAATTTAAAATAAGGGTTGTGGAGTGGTTCTTTATTACAAGTAAGATGAATTCCTCTTGTCCCATTACATGGAGAATGGGATGGTTGTGCAGCAGTAAACGGGCCTCATGAGGAGTCCAGTGTATAAAGCTGAGATGTGGTTTGGGAGAGGACAATGTTAGCAAGGACGGGTTGACAATTACGCTCACAATCTCCTTTCAGTAACTGAAGTGAAACTGAAAATATTCAAGGACATAAATACTGTCATATTGATCCTACTGATGCATCTGTTAGTTAAATGCCCTGTCCAGATACTATAGTGTTGGAAGTCAGATTTTTTTCTTTTTAATGGTTGTGAGGTCAGGAAAAATATTTGTCCTTGCTTTTTAATGGAAAATTATAGATTCTTTGGTTTGTGATATTCAATCCTACTGAATTATTTTGTTTGTTTACTTTTAATGCTGCAAATTTAATAAGCTTACAGTAGGTATAAAAAAGGAGTCTAAAGTTGGTGGCGTTGGTTAAAAGAACTTTTCATCTAAAAATTTTCTTCTCACTTCAGTTTACGCTGTGGAGTTTGAGCTTTTGCATTCTTTTAAGCAGTATCTTCTGGTTAACCAGAATATTTTAATCAGAAGCAAAGTCTTTGCTTTCCACACCTACTGTGAAACAAAAGCAGTGTGCTTCTGTCTGCACCCCAGGAAAGCAGAATTCTCTCATCTGGAGTATCAAAACTGCCTGTGACAGGAAAGCACTGATTTTACTAGTTCTGGGCCTTGGGCTGCTGCCCTCTCCTGAAAGGAATGCCAGATCTCTGGTCACACCTAAGAGCATCAGTTCCTAAATCTGGGACCAAGCCCTTGACCATGGCTGGAGCATTTTTAGGAGTAGGACACGTAGCACAACAGAGGAGGTCCCAGACGTGACTTTTCAAGCAGCAAATTGCAATCAAAAATGGGTCTGTGCTCCAAAAACTAAGATAAGGAAATTCTATGGCCAGCTCTGATAGCACAGCAACTATATTCCTACTTTTTCTACTACTGAATGTGCCCCAGTGGCAGTATCCCCTATTTTGGGGAATGGAGAAATCTGCAGGTGTATCTGCAGGCCAAGAAATCGTTGCAGAATGATTCAGAAAGCCTATTATTTCCTGTGCATGGGCTAGTCCCCAATTGTTCCCCCAGTCTTGGGAAGTCAGGTAATGATTCACCATATCACCTCTTCATAAAAACTGGGCTTCTGCAAGGGATGAACCCTCAAAAAAGTACAGCAGAGAATGAAATTAGGGCAAAGGTCTCAGTCATGGCTCTGAATGAACAGAAATTTTCGCTGCGTAAAGGAAGGAAGGCACACAGGCCTGAAGGCTCATAGGCATATGCGAACACTTGCCCCTAAAGTAACAAAGAATTATTTAGTTTTAAAGGAAGGATACTAGGGAGATCAGATCATAAGCTGAGGCAAAGTTGGAGCATTATGAAGGGTTCTCCTGAAGTTCATCTGGAAAACTCTTCTGCTTTTTGAGAGAGAGGATCATACACATGTGTCTGTCCTTTGTAGGGAAAAGGTCATCCTCCTGCAGGAGATATAAAACCTCTCTGGATGCTTTAGGTCCTTATCTGGCTTTGAAAAAGGAAAGTTGCTAAATTTTTTTTCAAAAGACAGAAAATGAGACAATATTTGACTTAGTCCATTTCCAGTCTTAATGTTCTTTGCAGGTCTTTGCTTCAGCCCTTTTCTTTTCCCAACACCATCTATAAAATTGGTTGCACTATATCCCGTCTATACGCCTGTCTTTCTCTGCCTGACAGGCAATTCTACTTCCCCCTTTTCCCAAGATTCATCAGGCCCAAGGGGATGGCAGGCAGGATTGACTGCTTGCAGGATGGCATGAACTGGAAGGTCTTGTAAGGGTCGCCAGATGCAATCTAAGGCTTGTGATGTTTTGTAGGTTTTGAGGAACAAAACAGTAGAAGCACAAAGTGTGTTTTTGCTTTCTCTCTTCCAGCTTCATTTACTTGCTCATTAAACTCAGAAGCATGTAGCTACACCCATAGAAAATTACTGCATTTCGTAACCTTTAATTGATTTGCCTATTTATGGGGAAACTGGTATTTCGGGACTATCCAACTGTGCCATCGCTATCACCTTTTGATGGGTCTCTGTCTGTTTGGTTGCTGCAGAGGAGCCCTGATGTGCCTGGCATAGACCTGGCAGATCCATAGGCTGAATTCTTCACTGCAGGTTACTGAAATCGGGAGAGCTCTTGTTTGTAGATGGGGCAGATATTCGTTACAGCATGCTCTGCTCTGTTTGCTTGCCTGGGTGTAGGTATTCCAGCAAAGATTTTGAAACACATCAGCGTGCTGCATGCTGCTAATTGTGTTCGTTTTCTATACTATTAGGAAAGGTAGGGACATCGCTGGCACGGAAAGTACTTTAGTCCACACTTACTGACATGGATGTAATTGTTCCCCGCATCACCTCTCTTAGTCTCCTGGGATTTTCAGCTGTTGTAAATTCAGGGATGCAGTAGATGTCTGTGTGAGCTAGGAGGGAGGTAAGGGTCCTCCCAAGGTCCATTCTGGCTCAAGAGCACAATTCTGAAAATCCAGTTCACTGACCACAGCCTTTGTTTTGATGGTCACATCTGTTAGGAGGCAGTGCATGACAAGAAAGTGCTGCTTCACCCACCTTGTTGACCTCAATTTTGACTTCTTCTTCTAACTTCTGAGACTGAAAAGCCTTGCAGATCATACACTGGTCATGAAGACTGATCATTCAGTGTCCTTTCTGTAGCTAATGCCCCTGTTTTGGAGTTGCATATACTGCTAACCCTGCTGGTGGGAAAGGTATTGATTCAGGCTTGGATGTTACAAGAGTTTTGCCATACATAAGTAATGGTTGAGCTGCCCAAAATAGCCCAGGACAAGCACCATTCAACCCCCGGCTGATGTATAGGTCAGAACTGAGGGTCAGCTCCAGCCTCAGCTGAGGGGTTTGCAGCTGCTCAAAGGTGGTGCTGGATACTTGACCCAGTAAATCCCTCCTCAACAAGCCTGGTGTCCCCAGGGAGAGCACAGTCACAGTGTGCTCTGCTCTGCCTCCAGCAGGTATCTGGAGCACATGACCAGCACGAGGACTTGTTATTGGGATGTACAGACCTTTTTGGTAAAGCTGCAGCCAGCATGGGCAAGCACAGGGTGTGCTGGGGGATAACAGAGCAGTGGTGGCAGGCCAGACCATGGCTCCTTCTGTCAGCTTTAGGAACTGATGCCCAGCCATGTTACAGCATTGCCAGGAAGACAACCACAGCAGGTAGAAGGCTCACCGGGGAGCTGAGACTGCATGACACAGCAGTGAGGAGAATCACCTGCAGCCCAGAGGCACCTGAGGTCACTCTGTGGTGGCTGAGATTTACTGAGGCTTTCAAATTAGGCTGGTTCACAGCAAGCTAAGGGCGCTACATGACCGTAACCTGACCTGCCCTTCTTTTTAACTCAAGAGAGTGAATACTTATGAAATTTTCTATGCCTGATGGGAAACACCACTTTTCGGGAGCTAGAGCTGATGCAAGGATGCTTTGTGGAAGGGTATACAGAGAGCATTCTTCCATAAAACCCCTCCCCATGCAGTGGGACCCTGCAAAATTGTTATCCCAGGGTTGCTTTGTAGCAGAAACTGGAGATGTCACGTGGGGCTGCGTTCACAAATGTAAACCCAAGAAAAGAAGCTAGAGAGGAGCAAGAGTCTGTGTGTTCTTGAAAGCACTTGCAACACTTCAGTCTTCCTTTTTTTTTTTCATTCCCCCTCACCATTGTTCCTCTCTTATCACTGAATCTCTCCTCTCTTCTCCTCTCTTCCAGTGACCTTACTCTCTCTGTCCCTGCTTTTTGAGTGCAGAGTTGTGTCCATTTGTTCAAGCACCTCAGCAAGCCCCAGTCTGAAACTAGACTATAAGAGCCTCATTTCACTCCAGCCACACTATGGTCCTCAGCAGGGCCACACTGAATGAGGCCAGAGGAGCTGGGTGTTCCTTTGTTGCACCTGGCCCAGTGTCTGGAGCTTATTGCTGCATCAGAAGCCATCAGGCGCCCTCTCCCTTGAGAAAAATGACCTCAGGCCAAGCCACCCTCTCCAGGTTATCTCCTGCTAATTGCAGGACATCCTGGGGAAGATGGTGGCGTTTACACCTTTGATCCCAGTGCTGCAAGGTTGGGTTCTCTCTTCTGCAGGCTCTGAGAGAGTGTAGGTGTTTGCTTTAGGCTACGATGACATGAGAAATACCTTAGTGAGGCGAGGCGTGGGTGTATTGGGGCGTGACTCAGAGGAAGTCAATGTACAGGGATTTGTTTTGTATGCAGGAGATCTATTCACTTTAGTTACCAGCATGGGTGTAATTAACTTTTCTTTTTACGTTTTATTATTTTGATTATTAATCATGGTTTAAGAATGGCTGAGCCAATGAAGATTTTATATGCAATTTCAAAAAGTCCAGGATCTATATTACCAAGGGCTGGCTTGAGAGAGTCAGGGAATTTGATGACAGTTCACTAGGTTCTGGGTGAGGGACCGGTGCAAATCAAAGAGGCTGGTAGCCTGGGGCAGGGTATCTTCCTTTAGAAAGAGAGAATAATGAAGGACATACTTAAAATTGGGCTTGGAGAAGTCTTGTCAAGACAGCTGTGGAGAGGATAAGTATGGAAACAGGAAGATTCAAAGAAAATTAAGTTACTTGTTTAACTGCTCCAGATTTCCTTGGCTTTGGACTTAGAGCTCTTTTTCTCTTATTTGTTTTGATTGACAATAGACAAGATTAACTATAGCTCTTAAACACGGTAAGGATCACTCTGGTTATTCCAGTTTGCAGAGCCTTTAGTCTTGTCTTAATACATGCAGAGTCAATCTTTCTGCAGGAGATAAGGCTGTATTGGTCAAAAGCTTGTGACAGTTTGGGGCCTCATTCTGGTTCTGGACCCCTTAATTCAGGAAGGAAATTGAGGTGCTGAACCAAGTCCAGAAAAGGGAAACAAAGCTGGTAAAGGGTCTGGAAGACAGGTCCTGTGAGGAGCAGCTGAGACAGCTAGTGGGGTTTCTCCTGGAGAACAGGAGGCTCAGAGGTGACCTTACTGCTCTCTACAACTCCCTGAGAGGAGATTGTAGCCAGGTGGGGGTCAGGCTCTTTTCTCGGGCAACCAGTGACAGGACAGGAGGACATAGTCTTAAACTGTGCCAGGGGAGGTTCAGGTTGGACATCAGGCAGAATTCCTTCACAGAAAGGGTGATTAGACATTGGAGTGAACTGCCCAGGGAGGTGGTGGAGTCACCATCCCTGAAGGTGTTTAAGGAAAGCCTGGACGTGGCACTTAGTGCCATGGTCTAGTTGTTGTGGTGGTGTCTGGTCATAGGTTGGACTTAATCTGAGAGGTTTTTTCCAACCTAATTGTGTCCTGATTCTGTGATGTTCCAGTAGAGTTGCTTTGATGTGTATAGAACAAATCTAGGACAAATGCACAAGGATCACATGGCCCTGCTGCAGGAAAGCTCTTCTTGTCACAACCCTGCTGCATTCTGCAGTGAAATCACCAAAGTAAATAGAACAATTGATGCCAAAGCAACTCAGCAAGCAGGCTGCAAATCCTATAAAAGTGGGGAGAAATATTACTTCAAAGTAAATAGTAATTCATTTTCCAAGAAGAAGAGGTTGGATTAAAGTGAGAGGCACATGAATCATGCTGCCTGTAATTTGACTTCTGCCCCAATTTGAGACTAAAATCGATAGGTTAGGAGGTGAGTCAACAGAAGCAGATGGGGCACCTTGTGCTGATCAAAACCTGAAAAGGTTTGTACAAACTCTGCAAGCCTGGAATGTTCTGATAGACAGGTTCAGAGGATTTGATAATATAGTGCATTGACTGGGTTTCTCTGTTCTCATCTCAGATTGCCTTGTTTCTATTTTAAATGAGAAGCACCTTTTCACAAAGGTGTCTACTTTTCCAGTAGTCAGCTTCAGGTCCCTATACGAAGCTAACATATTCAGGTGGCTAACTGAGCAGATCTGGAGAGAAAAGGAGCTCTTTGTCTCGTAGGAAAACCTAAGATGTGTTTGCATTCATCCTAAGAGGGAGAAATAGTGTCAAGATTTTCAGGAAAATAAAAAAAGGATTTCTTGCAACTAAACACAGTACATTGATTTGGATATATGCAACAAAACTTCTGGAATATATTTGATTTAAATGAAACTTCTTTTTTTTTTTTTTGGATCTGCAAGTATTGAGGATTCAATATTGAGCAGTTCGCAAAACTTGGTGTAAAATGAAAGTTTTTTCTTACTTAGAAATGTCAACTCAAATTACACTTGAGCCAAGACAGGCAAGGAAAGAGAGAGGAGAGAGGGACCAGGTGGTTTTGCCATGGTAGAGCATAAAATGGTCAACTGGACACATGAAACAGAATGTGCAGGCTAGAAAAGTGCCATTTGAGCATGTCACTCCTGTCCAGAAACAAAGCAACTGGTTTTTTACATTCCTGGAAATGTGACCAGGTCATTTCCAGACTAAAGTTATTTGTGTGCACTGCCTTCATTGATTCTGCCAGACCAAGGATGTCAGGTATAGAGCCTGCTTGGGCGTTTCTGCACCCTATTGCACTGGCACATCTGTATCTATTTCGTTTTGGGAGGGGTGACGGTCACATTGCAGCCTGGATGGTTCTGGATCTCCTCCTAGGGAATCGATGAATCTTCTTTTTCATTTCCAATGTTTTCTCAAACGTGACGCCAGCATTTTCCTTTTTGCTGCTGAAAGAGTGTATGTCACTGCTGATGTTGAGGTATTCTCAGCCTGTAATACAGAAGAGGATGAAATGGCAAAACTCTCTTATCAAGGGCAGAAAAGGGAAAGAGACACAAAGAGGCCACTGCTGGTGAGTGCCACGCACAGCAAAGACCAGGAAAAGTTCCAAGCTCTTTCTTGCAGTTTTTCAAATCCCTGGTTCACTTTTCCACAACTCATTCCTTGTACCTTATAAATAATACTTAAGTTAACGCAGACAATTGTGGCTACTGGTAAAAACCACAGAGAGTAGCTAAACACAATGGAAATGACTTATTCCACCATTTGTTTTTACTTTGGAGCAAAAAAAAAAAAACTTATGAAAAGAAATGAGTCATTTTTCTTCATCCATGTTGGCTTTTGTCTGCTCAACAACGTGTCATTTTTGTGTGTAGCTGCGGTCTTGATTTTTTTTGTTGTTTTTTATTTATTTACTTTTTTCCTGCTTTGATTTCTTGGTTTATGATTGTCGCCCAATGACAACTGCTAGCACCACAGGGCTAGAACCTGGTAAAAGACAAAGCAAAACCACCATGCCTTTGGGGAAATGACTCTTCTACCTAGCCAAGAAACATGTTTGTCAGGTTTATAAGCCAAGGTGGAGTTGGAGTTCTCTGAGCCCTTCTGCCCTCCTTGAAAGATGTCAGGTGGGAACCTCAGCAAAGCTAATATCTTGAGTAGCATCTCCAGGGTTGGGCAAACTGGTTCAGGTAGAAGAAATTGCATCTCAGACTGAACTTTTGCCCATTTCTTGATGGGCTGAACCTAAATTTTGTTTTCCTCCAACTCAGAAACCTAAACCTGCAACATGTCTGTCCTCAGAGCTGAGCCTTCACTGAGAAAACTGTGGCTGGTATCTTCAAATCTTTATCCTGCATGTCTGCCCCTCTGCCCTACCTTGAGGTTAATTATTTGAACATCACCCAGCATTTACTCCATGTATGCTAATTCCAGACTGGTGTGGGCTTCAGGCTGTTAGTAGAGATTTACTCCCCACAGGACCACAAACCGATGTGTCCCTTTGGCTTTGCCAAGAGTGTGTTAGAAAGCAGGGGCTGTGGGGATGCATGTGGTTAGCCTAAGCAGCCACTTGTCATTGTTGAAGAGTCTGTGTGGTTTTTAGGAGGAAAGGGATTGAATAGTCTTCCTCTGAGTTGACTCAGAAAAAAAACAGAGCAAGGGGCTGAGAGTAGATATGGAGAGATTTCTTTTTGCCCTTAAGACAATCTTGGTGATTATACCTCCATAAAGAGTAGGTCTTGCACAACAAAGATGGAAGAAAGGGCTACAGGAGACAGAGCAATGGAAGAAGGCACAGAAAGGGGAAGAAGCTTCCGACAGGGTACTCAGAGGCATTTGCTGGCTCAGCACCTTCCAACATTTATCAGCCTTGGGTGAAAATGGTGAGTGATGAATAGCAGGGATATGTACTGTATCCCTGAAATCTGGGATGCGCTCCAGGCTGAGGATGCCTGTGTCCATTTTGTCAGTAAGCCATAATGAGCAGGATAACACCAAGATTTGTTTTAGATTGAATTAGGGATTTTTGGTTTAAAGTGGCTCCAGATCCAGACTGCTCCAGTTCTATTGTATTATTTTGCAAATGCAGCTGAATCTGTAAATCTTGATGCCTCTGCCAAAGGGGATAGAGGGACTGATTTCCAGTTCCTCAAGCCTATAACACCAGCAGCTTTTCTGAGCAGAAAGTCCTTGAGTTGGCAAAATAATGCTCCCTGAAATTCAGCTCAGAAGTGCTTCCCTGTTACAAATCTTCATAAAGCAGAGAGCCTTCTGTTTATATTTTTGCTTGCAATTGGCAGGGGTTGGCAGGTTATCTGAATACTCTATCTCTGTCTGTATTTGCCTACTTCTGATCTGTTGACAGTGTAAGAGTGTCAATATTTTTTCCCTTGTAAGGTGATATGAGCAACTGCCTAACTGTTGACTCAACTGAGGATTACTAATTTCAATAGCTAGTTAACAAATCAGCCCACACTCCAGGTAGAAGGTAAGTTCCTGCCACTTCTGAAAAAGCCCTGGGAAGCTAACAGTGATCAGTTGCTTGGAGCCCAGGGCTAAGCCAGGGTGGAGTGTAATGATGTTCCCTTTGAGAGGTGGTTCACCTGGCCAAGAAATAACCTGGGTGGGGCAGGTATGGCACTCCATGGGATGCACTATTCCAGGATGTCTCTTCCTCCAGTTCTGTGGATGGTAGCTTCCAGAAATTTACTTTGCATTTAAATTGTGGCAGGTAAATGCTGGATTTTCTTCCCTCCTCTTAGTGCAATTTTATAAAACTTATCCATCCAGCTTGGATCTCTTCACAGAGAGAAGGGAAGGGCAGGCTGTAGCAAAGGTTGGTGAAAAGTTTGCACGGAGCTTGCCAGCCCAAATCCCACCTACCTGGGTCATAACAGGGTACTTTTTGCCATGTGGCAGCTGTGGAGCACATTTCAGAAATAGGTTGGTTCCATCTTGTGCTGAGCTATGCCTTCCTCCAAGTGTACAGGCACTGTACGTGCAAGTTCAGTGTATACACTGAACATGCAAGACCTATGCCTACTCAGCAGTAGGCTGAGAAGCCTACCTGCTTCTACTCTAATTGTTATTTTTAGTCATCTTTGAGGTACCAGGAAATGGCTTCTACTCCATTTCCCATTGTCTTAAAACACTATTGAGATGGCCATGAGAACGTAGCGCAGGCTGTCTGTGTTTATCTGGCTTTGCTCTGCTTTCTATTTGTTCTGCAATTATCTTGTGAAACAGTGTGTATGCTTTCAGGCATGATTATTTTTTTTTCAGCTCTGCTCATCCCTTTCGTTGCACGCATGCCTTTACAGTTTTTACAGTTCATTTTTTCTAATGGAAATAGTGTCCCACAAAGGTCTGAGGTTGAGGGAAGAGAGGAGCTGCATATGGGCTCTTTTCATTACATTAGAAATGAGTGTTGATCAAGTTCCACTGGAGTGAAATTACTTGTATTTCCATGTAACAATAGCCTAGAAAAGACTTTCTGCCTTTATTTACAGTTCTACCATGTGTATGGATAAAATGACCTCAGAATCTAAATAAAAGATTTTGTGGTGGTGGGAAATTACCATCTCAGCAGTTTGTGCACATGTCCAACATTGGTCTGTTGATATTCAGTCTGACAAACAATGTCTCTATTTTTACTGAAATTTTTTGTCAGCGTCTGTGGAAAATATCCCAGATTTATTAAACTTACTGTCAGTGCTGGGGAGGCATCCATTGCGCCTACAAAGCTTCCATTTCAGCATCCAATTAACCATCGAAATGCACAGTGTCACATGAAAAGCAGCTGGCAGTACTTCAGGACCACAACCATAGTTTAGTTACAGGTACCTGTACATAATAAAAAATTCTGGCTGCCTTGCTGTTTCACAGCACCTCTTACATGGAAAAGGACTTATCATATTGATGGACAAGGCAAAGAATGGGAGAAATTAAATATTGTTCTTTCTTTTACTGGTAGAGAAGCTATTGTCCAGCCAATTTCAGTGAAGCATTTGAGGTGGTGCAAGGAGTCTGTAGGAAGCTCTGAACTGCAGTGAGATAAGTGTGAGAAAATCACCCCTCTCCTTTCTCCATGGCTGGGACAGCCACGGTGGTGATGTGACAGGGAGAGCTGTGCATCAGCTCTGTGGTCAGCCCTTGAAGAGTGAAGCTTCTCAGGTCCCTCTAGGTCTGCGCAGAGACATGAACCTGCACCTCCTGACTCACCCTATGGCTATTTTCAGCACTGAAAACCTTGAATTTACAGATTCAGCTGCAGTTGCAAAATAATCCAATAGAACTGGATTTTGAGCCACTTTAAATCAAATCCCTAATTTGAATTAAAAGCAATCTTGATAGTTTGGACCCATAATTTCTCATTCACTGATTAAAAAGTTCCTCTCCAGGCTGGTTGGAGAAACTGTTTGCTCCTTACCTTCTTGACAAGAGCAAGTATCTCCCTGCTTATCTCACTTGAAATCGTCTATTTCACATTCATCATCTGAATTCAATTAAAAATAACCTGCAGCTGTAATTGTTGAGGGCTGTTTTTAACTGAACTCCATCCCAGAGCATGTGGGATTTCCCCCTGCAGTTTCAAGAGCAGGTGGTCAGTGGGAAATTCCTACAAGCTCCTCTGTGTCGGGCTGCTCTTGGGGGGCTAGTCACAGTGCATCAGATCTGACTTAGCACGCATCTCTACAAAACAGAAGACTGATTACATCCCCCCTCCCCTTTCTATCAATACTTGACACAAACTATGTGAAAAGGGGGGCTACGGGATACAGATCTGCCCTTGGGTTTTTCAGTGCATGTGTATGCTGTTTGTAATAGGCAGCCAGAGCGTCCTCTCAAGATTGCCTGAAAATAAGTTTGTGCAGCATGGTAAGATGTGCCACAGAACCATTTTGGTTCATTCTGAACACACAGAATACAAGTTCCCTGCAACACTTGTGTGACTAGCACGGTTTATATCATAAAACAATTAGAAGTAAATGGGTTTGGAGAGTGTGTAAGCATTCATTCGTCATCCTTCTCTTATTGTTAATGGGAAGCTTCCTGTTAAGAACTGGGTGAGGCCCTGCCTTGCAGAAATGTTCACAAGCAGCGTGAGAGATTCTTGCTTTTGTTTCTACTTTGTGGGAACTCAGTGAAGTCTGCAGCTCAGACTGAACTGCAAAAGACAGACCTCAGTTGTGGAGACATAATTTATTCTAGGAGATGAGAGGACCCTGATTTGGCTTCAGTTGTCTTAGCTTTTCTATCCTCTGTTCCTGTTTTCAGGGGTCTTGGTAAAATTTCCTATGCATTTTTTCTGTTTAATTAGAGCTTTTTTT
>VXAY01007256.1:142010-199566 GCA_013399855.1 Oxyruncus cristatus
TTTTTGGTGGAAAGCTTAAGGCTCAGTGGTTTAACTCTCCTCTCTGACTAATAGCAGAGAAAAATGTTAAAACTTGTTACTCTTCCTTTTTATTCAACTTGGCACGTGAGGAGCAATAGTTTACTCAGAGAAAATTTGGCAAGGGAACTATCTTGATTTTGTTCAACGTCTTTGAGTGTTGTAGTGAAAATGGGTTTTGATTAGACAAAGTCAAAAGCCCTTGAAATCCTCATAAGTACAGTGCAAGAAGTGGAATCCTTCTCTTGTAACTTGTCATCGCTGTGTAAATGTGAGCTCTTGGTACCTCTTTCCCTGGCTTTGAAAAGGCTTTGGATCCAAGAACTGCTCGTGGGGAAAAAGGCTTCTGCTGTGTGCCAGTTTACTTGGCAACACAGTCTTTCTCTCATGGTCCAAGACAGAAATACATCGTGCATCTCCCACCCCACTCAAATAGGAGCATTCAGTGTGGAGCAACGCTTCCCACAGCCCACTCTGTATTTGGGATCTGCTTGCAGATCTGCTTGCACACTGCCATTTTGCAGCTTGAGAAGATGTATTTCTGCTTCAGCCAGGGAACTTGATCTCCTCTTCCCCCTGCTTCTTCTTCCCTTAGTACAACACTAAAAATTATACCAACTTTAAAGGATACCTGGCATCCAAAGTAGCACACCCATACTGTAGCTTGCCCAAATTTACATCTCCAAAGCAACTAATCCTATGCCCACTGATGACTTTTTTCAGTGGCAGTGTGGGTGTCTGGGTGTCCATCTTTGTGGCCATTCCCTGGAGTGCAGTGCCATGTTCAGCTCCTGTTCAGATGTGTGTCCCACCAAAAGCCCAGCTCTGGTAGGTAGTTTCATTGCAGTGATGCACAATCAGAGCTGCAGACCCCCTTGTGTCGCTTGGGTTTTGGAAGGCTTTCCTTTCCTCCGTCTCTTTGTGTGTCACCAGGCCAGTTCTGTCCCTGCAGCAAGGGCCCTGGGTCATGAGCCAGAGTTGCTTTGTTCAGCAGCAAACCCACCAGTATCAGTTCCCTCTAATGTAAGTGGGAAAGCAAAGCTTGTAAAATGGCGCATTTCCAGGCTCTTTTCCTTCTCTGCTGAGCCAGACCATAAAATGTTTCAATTTTAACAATGGGCAAGAGGGTTCTGTGATTGGCAGACAATGAAGTCAGATTTACTAGGGATTTGTCTGGTGGTTAATGAAGGGCTGGTTTGTTGGGTTTGTTTAGGTTTGTTTGGGATTTTTTTCCCCAGAACTTTCTTTCCCCTACTGTATCATATTAAGACAGCAATGTAATATTAACCATTATATATGCACAGCAGAGAGATCCCCTGATGGATTAAGGGATTCTCTGCTTTTTAATAAAATAGTTTCCCCCATGGGTACTTCTCCTAGATCCTAGTTTTATAAATGTTCTCATTAAGATTCTTTTAATATGGTAAAGGCTGGATCACTTCTTACATCCTTCCCTTCAGAGAGCACAGGACACTTGTGGTTTCTATCTACCTAGGCACCAGACAGCATAAAATTTGTAAGAACTGCATATTTTCCTGAGCATCTGTTAGCAGTGGTGGGAACTGACCAGCTCCAAAATGAAAGTAGGAATGTCATAGAGGGAGAAGAGGAAAAGCATGCTATTACAGTCCTCTTAAAAGTTTTCTTGCTAGGAGAGTACCACCTTCTGCTGAAACCTTTCTAAGGAGAAACGGAAACAAAGCATTCAGACACTGTTACAGTACACCCGACCCTAAAGAAAGACATCTTAACACTCTCTGGAGGTTACCTACATATGCCATAGGGATGCAAGTGCGAATACATACTTCTTCTTACCTATGTTTGAGAAATTGGCTCAGTTACTGCAGGTCTGTCTTTCTTTAGTGGCCTACATTTCCTGTCCTGTTCCCTAGCACTGCCACGTATCTCTCCTATACAGAATGCTTTTCATTCACTGATTCCCAAACTGACTCCCATCAAGTAAAAAGAGTTGCAGCATCTGGATGTGATTGGCATGCAGACCTTACCTGAGCCAGGGTGTCTCTCCGTACCACAGCTGTTCTTTGCCCCTTTCCTACTCTCTCTGATACCTCTTAAGGGGTGTACATCTCCTAGTGCTGCTTGAATCCCAAGCTACAAGGCTTTACAGAACCATCCAAAGCAGTCTAGTAATGTCCCTCTACTCTGTGCAGATCACATGGCGATTTCAAATGACTTGAGCATTTCACATTTTTGTGTAATCTCCTTAATGTGGGGGCACTTTGGGAGCTCTCGGATTGCAGGGAGTTCAGGGTAATTTTAACTTGTCGGAACACTACAAGTTTCCACAGATCTGAGCATGGGGGTTTGGTGGGGTTAGGAGCTGCAGCACTTGCCTGGGAAATGAGCAGTGGAGGAGTCATCAGGTCCTTTTGCCTTTCTGTTAGAGAAGACATTTATTGAATGAAAAAGGACACTGGTTGGCACCTAATATCCGCCTTGGAGTAACTTAGATGCAAGGAGATATACATGTGCTTATTTGCAGAGGTGACATTTTAGATTGAAGTGGACAGTGATGCCATCTGTGAAAGTTAATGTAGTTATTTGCCAAACGGTTGGACTCCATTTTACAAGGAGTAAAATTTTACAATTTACTATTCAGTCATGTTTTATTGGCAGCACATTGACACGCAGGTTATTATGCAAATCCTCAGAAATGCTTATCTGTGGTTAGACACTGTTGATCTATTCACAGTCATAATCTCCCTGTCCCTATATCTTTTCCTTCTCTTGGAATAAAATGTCACAGAGGTAAAAGCTATTTTGGTGTGGCAATTCCTCACCCTGAGTACCTTGCTTATTTTTATTCCCCATTTTTGGGGGGAAACATATAGGTCTCTGGTATTTTGGTCAAACTTCAAAAGAATCAAATGATGAGCAAAGACATGAAGCAGTTTCCATAAAAGAGACAGCTAAGCAAAAAAAGTGAGGGAGAGGGGGAGCATCTTAGGAGTCAACTAATTAGTGAGTGGCATGAAGAGGTTATCTAGATGCTTTATGCTCACTTACTCCCAGGAGCTGAAGCACAGAACTAGACTGGTGGCTGCCAAGTGCAAAACAACCTAAAGGAGAGTGACTGAAACTTGCAGACGTGCATATTCGTATTCTCCCTTACGGGAGCTGCTCTTCTTGTCACACTGAACTGTTACACAGCGCAGTTTGCTATCAGAGGAAGCTGTTGCTACAAAAAGCTTATTTCCGTTTAAACTGGTAACTAATGAAAGGTATGTGACTACCTTACTAAATGCAACAGTGACATCTCTGGCTTGGGGTCTCCCAAAGAGGGAAAACATTAAAGCCTGATGAAGTGCTGCAGGTGAGTCTCATGAGATCTGGTGAGCCTAGTGTTCTGTAACCCACCCCCTTAAACCAAGGGTGTGCTTGGTCCCTCTCCCTTAAGCTTCTCTTCAGAGTCAGACAGAGCAGCAGAAAATGGAGGAGACAAATTGTCCTGTTTCAGCTACAGGATAACGAGCCTTGTAAGGCACCAGTTCAGTAAGAAAGATTGCTGAGATTGAGATCCCACTATCCTCGAGTGGCCATGCAGAAGGGAGCCTGCCTTGAAAGCTGGGTTGAGCCCTCCTACGGCAGATTTTCTGGGCCAGCACTGGTGGTGATTGAGTGATGTAATAAACTTCATCCCCAGTCTGGTTTTTTTAAAGAAACTGTATCTCACTGGGTAGAACCTCCTTGTCCTTCATCTCTAGCTGAAGACCAGAGCATGAGTCTTTGGCTTGTGTTTGTCCTTGGGAAACCTTGAAGAGAACAAATGCTGAGCCAGACTGAGTCTCCTCTGGCAGTCAGAGAAAGGGAGTTTGCAGGGGTATGTGGAACACCTGGGCCTGAACACCACAGTAACGGAAAGCAGAACATGCTGAAATACAATGCTGAATGCATGTCATATTGCTGCAGGGAGGTTGGCTCTCCCTCAGGCATTAGTTCTTGCAACAGAAGATCTGAAGTCCAAGAGATTTCCTGTGTTCCAGCTACTCCCAAGGCCTGTGGGCATCCTGGTCGTGCTCCATGCTAGGTGGCAGGGTCGGGGCTGCAGGAAGCTGCCAGCATCCCTGCCTCTGCCGACACCTGGGAGAGATGCAGGGAAAAGGAGCTCACAACCTTCAATAGCTAGGCTGCAGCTGATTGTCAAAGGCAGCCTAATTTAATTAGAGCTGAACTGGATCTTTATTTAATGAGAACTGAGACTAATTAATTTTTGGAGTCACAGTACGAAAGACACTTTGTTGCTTTTGAATAGGTAATTAAGTGAGGCGTATGCAGACAGTCTATGCTGCATTTGCAAAGGATTTGTTCTCTTTCTTATCTTCATCTCATTTGTATAAGCACTTTGGAATTAGGAATTAATTGTTTTGTTGCTAGTGATGTTGGGTATAATTATTTTGCTTTAGAAAGGCAGACTTTGTCCAAGTACCAGGGCTTTGTCTACCAGAGGACACTGAGCAGATCAGAATTGCTCTGCCGTGGTCACGGGTACAGAACACACGACAAGCTGCCCAGGATGATGAATTGTCTTTGAAGTGCTCTGAGCTAAAACTACTGCTCAGGAACAGAGCGTCCAAGTGGGAGCCAATGCAGAGTGGCAGGTGACACCATTTCATAACACCAGCTCCAGTTGGCTTTCCAGTGTAGACAAGTTGTCTTTCATGTGGCTTATGCTCCCCTGGTTCTGCCAAAGCAGTACAGTGTCACCACAATGCTAAGCTGCCTGGCTTCAGCAGAAGGAGATATTTTGTCCTTTTTTTTTCATTTGTAGTGGGCCTGTGTGCACCACTGTACTGCATCAGAACAGCTTGGCTGTTTTGTTCCTCACTCCCATAAAAGCCGCAGGGACTCTAATGTTTGGAAACAGAAAGCAGCATCTCATTAATTGAAGTGACATTCATTTGGAAGCCGAGGATTAATATTTTGATTTCCGATGCCTATGGAGTAGTCTTCCGTGACTTGTTCCCCCTTGGCAACAGCAATTAACCCACTATGTTCAATATCTAGCAGGTCATTTCCATTAGAAAGCAAACTTGGTGTTTGAGCCCAGCATTTCTTAGGATGGTCTTGATGAATCTTTTTCACTCGTGATGCTTAATACAGAGAGCTTCGTGGTTTCTGGCAGCTGAGTTAGCACACAGCTGAGAACAGCTTTGATTTCTCCGAGGACCATCCCTGTCTTGACTGTTTTGTGGGCTCTCTTTGCTACCTCACTGCACACTTATCCACATCACATATATCTGGGGTGCATCTGTATGAGTCTGCAAGAAAACCAGGTGACATTCACAAGACTTCCATCCATTCTTCGAAGGCCGTGGGTTGGTACAAGATCATGACTGTATGACCAGTTTAAAGCCACTGAAATAGCTTTAATATGTACTTCTGACACTTGCCCCACCTCAGCTCGGCCCATTGATCCAAAAGAATGAAAATTGTAATGTCTTGGTGACCAAACCTTATTGGAAAGAAAAGGAATAGTTTATACTGACAATAGATAGAAACTAGAGTAATGACAGTGTGTCCCTGTCAGGATACTTCCCTGCCACATTCCTAGATTGATTTCTTGTTTTTCCTCCCATCCATATCTTTGGAGATCCATTCTCATGTTTCAGTGTCTGTCTAGGAGAACAACAAAACCTCTTTCAGAGGGCTGCTACAGAATGGTGCATATTTCAGACCTGTTGCTCAAACAGGGAATGCACTGTTGATCCATTTCTGCCAACCCCAGTTTTTATACCTACCTATTCAACTTTGAAGGAGACTAATTCTGAAACATGTCTTCAGAGAATCCCTACATCGCTTTGGAACTCCAGCTTATTCTCTCTCCTGGGGTCTGTCTGCGCTGAATGCAATCTGCTATAATCATGCTTTCCTATTAAGCATTGCTTAAGGGCTGCTTTCCTATTCC
Organism: Oxyruncus cristatus; assembly: GCA_013399855.1. Taxonomy (NCBI): domain Eukaryota; kingdom Metazoa; phylum Chordata; class Aves; order Passeriformes; family Cotingidae; genus Oxyruncus; species Oxyruncus cristatus. Next base: position 147,955 of record VXAY01007256.1, read on the forward strand.
CTGACAGAATCATTAATTTTTTCCTACTCTTATGCATCTCTTTCTACACTTTTAGATGCTCCAAACCCCTTGTATTTCTTTTAGAAACTCCTAGTGAGAGCCATTTGGTGCTCGCTCTCGCCTGTAGGGCACTCTCTAACCACAGGCCATGTGCTATGTTAGCTGGCTGCCAAAATGGCAAGGCAGTCCTGGAAAGGTCTGTCCTCCATTTAATTGAGACTGGAGCCCAAGAAAGCCATGCTGGTGGCTGCACCATTTGTGTGCCTGATGTGGAAAGCCTTGGTCCATATGGCCCTTCCTGGGCAAGGGATGTTTCCAGAAAGAGACTGCTGTTCCCTTCGACCCTTTCCATGTGGAAAACAGAAGCAGCAACTACAGGGCTCTTTGTCCTGTCTCTTACCCTTCCCAGCTCCCAGTCCCAGCTCTGTCCCTCTCCCTGCTCATGTTCCTGCACTGCTGGGAACCCTCAGGCTGCCTCAGGCATGAGAGCTGTGTCGCGCTTGCATTGATGTGGCAGCGTGGGGAAGGAGAGGTGAGGGTGCTGAGGGCTGGAGCAAGAGAGCCTGAGAGCAGGTGCACTGTGGTTAGGGCATATGACTCTACCCAGTTAATCATCTCAGAGCAGGTCTCCACCTATTCCTCTCTCTCTTTTTCTGGAAAGTTACTGTAAGTTGCATATTTGTGATGCTTTCTGCCGCTGCAGGCAGGATGACTTGCTTTCTACTATCCAGTCACCTGCAAATAACTTGGTTTTGGTCAGCTGCATCATCTAAGGACAGCCTGAATCTGCTGAATGGCTTCCTCAGCCTGGTTTGCATAGCTCTTGACCAGTGTGAAACGCAAGAGGTTCTCCTACAGTTTAGAGATGGCCTGACCTGAGATGATGCTGGATGCATCACGAGGTATGAGGCACTCTCTGAGCACAGAGCACTGCAGGATCGGACCTTGCTGGATGGAGAGGATGGCAATGCAGTGTTTGCAGGCAGATGTGAGTCCAGTCTGGACAAAAGCCAGCTCCAGATTGAGGCATGTGGCTGTGGTCATGTTGGTGCTGGGTATACTGGTCTGGGCTGTCAGCCAGGCTCCCAAAACTGCATGGCTTTGGGTCCTGAGCTGAATCTTACCTGGTTAGGATAGAGCTCGCTATGGGTCTGCTCAGAAGAGGCCATCAGAACAACTCAACATGCTTATCCCACAGATGTGCCAAATGTGTCTACAGAAACGAGTAGTCAATCCCATCCAGATTCCTCACCATTAATCTTCATCTGGAGTCACACCTCTTGAGGCCACTAGTGTTAAGATCAGCCAAAATCAATAAAATTCTACATTGTTAGTGTATCCTCAGTGCAGTGCAGCTGTTCTTGCTATGCAGGGAGCATAACTTAATCTCGCAGCACAACGTGTTGAATTTATTGCTGGGCGATGTTCAGTGAATATAGAGTGATGGGTGGGGAAAATCCTGGGGTTTGATTCAGAATTTGTGCTATACCTGTGAGTAAAAACACACATCTGACTCAAAGCAAACAGCTGTCATTTGGGCTGCAGTCTTTCACTGCGCTGCAGCCTTTCCTCCTTTCTTTGGCTGGTTCTGGGTGGCAAGAAGGGAGATCAAGAACAGAAATTGTATTGAATAAAATTGATTTGTGGGAAGAAAAGCAAGCAGAGTTTTATCCTTTTACATAAGGGAAAGGGGGTACCGTTCAAATGAAGAGATCGTTTCTCTTTTAACTTAGCTCTTGAAAAATGCCACGGTGAATTATTTAATCTCCTTAAGCAGATCGCCTAATCTAGCTTCCTTACAGGCATTTGCTCACAGTATCTATGTCAGCCTCTTAGCACAGGGAAAGTTGCTCACCATTCTGACTTCTGTGCTAAGAGGGATTTCTGCATACCTGTTCCCCAGGCTGCTTGCTTGCTGAGCACTCCCCAGGGCATGAAAATTGGGAAAATACCAAAAAGGGAAAGATACAGCTGTAGCCTGTTAATTAAACTGAAAACAACATCCCGGTGGCAAAAAAAGCTTACTTAAGTCAGTGAGAATTCTTCTGTGACTTGAATAAGGACAGTTTCAACCCAGATCTGGATCCATGAGTCCTGATTATATGGCTTTTGGGCCATTTAAGCCTCTGCTGCTAATATTAGTGTTTTGAACTTCATGCTGCACTCTCATTCATGAGCTGCTCTTGGCTCTGGTCACTTCTCAGATGGTTACTGAATGCAACATCAACAACTGTAGGAGGTCTTTTGAAAATGCTGGACTTTAGTCTGCTTTTTCCTTGAGGTGCAGGTAACTAATATTATTCTGCTGTTGCTTTCCTTATGGCTTGAAGCTGAACTAGAATGACAGAGCAGGATTTTCTGGCTTTAGGTCTGGGACTAACTTCAAGGAAATCATAGAGAGTCGCTTCTTTTCATGCAGGGTGTCTCCTGCAGGGTTATACTCAGTGTGCATGTTATCACCTTGTATGATATATAATCACCCAGAGGCTAGGACATGCAAGCACATGGTTGTGAATACCCACAGAAACACTGTGATCCCTTGCCCTGATGCCAGAGATAAATGCTTTGACTCTGGACTTTATTATATTCTCAGAACCAAACCACTCAGCAAACCGGCCTCGTGATTCCACTCAACCCTGTCATAATGATTTTAGAAGAAAACCACAAGAAACGTGGTGGTTTTGGGTCCTTGTCAAAGCACAGCAGAAGAGCGTTGGTTGATTACTTTTTTAAAATTCATTTTAACATTACATTCAGAGTGAAAGTCTGGGCGTATACCTAAATATTAGAAATGTAAAGAGGGTCTTACATATGATTGTGGTAAGAAACCACTGATATCATTTGAAAACTTACCGTGGATGCAGGAGATGAGATAATTTAAATATAACTTTGTGAAATCCCACCATGAAAACTGTATGTGCTTCTGGGTTACTCTACCCTTTCTTAGCTTTCTATTTTGTCTCAAAAGCTCTATTTTTCCTGATACACTAACTAATAAAAATATTCAAGCTTCAGCTCTGTGAATTTAACATTGTCTTCTCCTGTCCTCTTTGTCCATGCTTTCCCCAGACACACACACACACAAACAAAAAGTAGTTCATGGCATGTACCTGAAAATGATATGCCCTCCTCTCCACACCTGGGTATGAAGGCAGTTGCAGACAGCTGCTATGAAACAAAATCTTTTTGTGATGAATAACAGCTCTGGAGCTCACCAGGCATCTGACTATTACTGGTCAAGGGATTGCTGAGGTCAGTGGCAGCATGTGCAATTACAAAACACTGGGCAGTTGTCCAGGTGGTTGGTGGAGAAACAAGCACACCCTGTAGCTATGAGTGCATCTGAGGCTCTGGACTGGGCATTGCTGAGGATAGGGGAGGGTGGTGGTGGCAGCTCAGCCAACGCAGCTGTGTCTCATGACAGTGAGCAGAGCTGTTGGGAAGGTGACTAAGAGGCTCCAAAGTGTGTAGCAAATTTCTCCTCCTGGGCTATCCGGTATTCTATGGCTAGTGTAGGGAATTTTGCAACAATGCTCACAACTAAGCCAGATGTGCTGCTCTGGCTGGTTAGAGCACTACCATGTCTGCATGTAACCCTTCTCTCTGCCTGGACATCATGCCAAGATGATTATTGCACCATCAGGCATGAAGGGAACACAAAGGGGACTTTGTTTGCAGATGCTGCTGATCACAATATGATGTCTAAAGAGTCTCACCTCTCTTCATGTTGATGACATACTGGTCCATGAAGTGATACAGCTGAAGCACTTGCAGGGACTCATCCTGATAGGATGTGTGTGGTGTGGTGACAACCACTGCCAGGTGGACAGGAGGCATGGAAATCTTTAGCCTCACCATCAAAAAAACACAGAATTAACCTGTCAGAGTCCTTTCCAAATGCTGTAACTGCTAATGCATTCAGTGTTCTGAATTGCTTTTCCTTTCCTCAAACTCTTATGGGACCAGGAATATCTGAGTTAGAGGCCAACAGCAGGTTACACTGGTGTGGCCCTCTGCCCTGTCAGAGGGAAGTTCGCAGTCCTTCCAAGAGGTGTGAAAGCTGACACAGCAAAGGCCTCCTGAGATTAAAAACAGGATAGGGCTTTGTGTGCAGAGGATTCTTCCCTCTTCCCCACTGCTTTAAACAGGAGTGCAGAGGGTCCTAGTGAAGCCAACCTTGCACACTGTAGACAGAGCTCCCTTAGATCTCTTTAACGGTTGGAATTGTGAAATATTTGTTGCATCTATAATTAGGGAGTAGAACAGATGGCTAAAGCTTAGTTATAATTAAAGTCTAATGCATGGTAAAATAACCCAATGCAGCCAGTGATTCAGCAGCAACCAAAGAATTTTAATTCTTTCTTTGCTGGGCTTAAGTTTCAGTTGCTGGAATTGGGACTTCAGGGAAAATCTGTTGCATCACTTATTACATAGGGCCATGGCTCTATATTAAAGGATTGTGTGGAAACTTTTGATTGTTATGTATTAAGTTATATTGTGTGGTCTTGCTTACCTTAGTAGCTTGAAATCATGTGTGAAAAAGGCATGTGAATTGTTTTAACAACACAGAATCTGCATGTTGCAATCTGTTTTAGAAGAGACTTTCTTAAAACCTGTCTGCCTAGTAATTGATTGCTAATGCTTCAGGATAAGGTATTTGGAAAGAAGCATTAATTAGGTGCTTTTAGGAACACATTTTATTTATAAATCTATTTTAAATGGAGCTTTCAGAAACAACATTTAATGCACATTTAACACCACTTTCAAGTATGGATCATTAGAGATCTCATGCCATGAGAACTGGAAGCAATTGAATAAGGTTCTCATTTCCTGGGAGGCAGGAGACCAGACAAGGAGTTAGCATCAGGCAAAGAAACATGAAGAGGTGTTACTGTGAGCTTTGCAGACTGTGGAAATGGTTTTTATGTTTGAGGTTGGGTTTTTTCCCCATACTCTTATTTAAAGCAGAGGGTGGTAAGTAATACATCCTGCCAAATGTATGTAATGCCAGCTCTCCCAAAAGGAGCACATGAACACTTCTGGACCATTCGTGGAGACTGAGAAAACACCAGAGGAAATGTTATTATGAGCATTCCCCTTCCTCATCTTCTCAGATGACTTACTGAAAAAATTTACCTGCATCTACCTGGGATGTTGGGACAATCATTGATACACTAGTGACGCACTTGCTAGTGAAGCTACGGCTTCCTGAGGGGTTTTAAAGCTGTCCTCTCCTCCCCTTTCAGCAGGCTGGAAAGAGCTGTTAAGTGACAGGTTTTTCTCAAAGCTGTGATCAGCCTTGAATGGCCACTGGTCTTCCTGGACCTACCCATGGAGGACTTGGGTGGCACCTCTTTCGTAGTGAGCATGAAGGGAAAGTCAATTACCTGGTGTTTATTGTGGATTATAGGCATGCAGACAGCCCATAACTGCTCAGTGCCTAATCAGCATCCCATACATTTTGGTTGTTCCTCTAGTGCTGTCTTAAGCTGCAGTGGATTTGGGTGCAGGAGTTGTATGTATGCTATGTGGGCTCCACAGGACTTGAAAAGCTACTACATTTAGCAGAGCTAATGTAGACTGTGGATGCTGCCTGGGAATCCTTGAGCAGGAGACAGGTGGTGTTAAGGTTTCCAAAGTGATGCTGTTTGAGCAACTTGTAGCATGCCTTGGAGCCCTGCCCTTAAGAACAGTGACTTGGAAAAAGATCCAACAAACAAAACCATCAACAAAAAAGGTAGGAATGTTTCCCATCTCTGAATTTGTCTCAGATGTGGACCTATAGGCTAAAATATCCTTGCTCTTCAAGGCTAGTGCACCCCTGCAAGATAGAGCTGACCTCTGCTTTCGCACCCACACAGACTCTAATCTCTAAGTGAATCTGAAACAGCCCCTGGAAAAAGGTATGGAAAGTCAGTGGCCACCAGGAAAGACAGGATTTGGGCTATTGATGGATAAAAATAGAATGGGGAATGGAGGGACCTAGCTCAGCTTGGCTAAAACTCATGCCTGCAGGACTCTTCAGGGAAGTCAATATGCAGGGAGAATAAAAAGCGTCCTCCTTCACCCTTGTTCCTACTCTGAAATCGAGTGTTTCTGACCTGCCACCCCATGAGACAACCGCAGCAGTGCTCAGCAGTGAGACTTGGCAAAGAAGGGTCTGTGGGCACCTCGGAGCCAGTCCCACAAGTAATGGAAGTTTTGGGTGGCTGCCGCCACTGCCCGGCTGCCACTAATGCCACGTCCGGGATCCCCGGTGGCCGGGATCCCCGGTGGCCGGGATCACCAGATGGCACTGTTACGCGCACTCGCGGTAACTCTCTTTCCCGCACGGCAGATGTGCGCTGCCTCAGAACACGTTGTGTTGCTGAGGTTTTTAAGAGGCTGATTCTTGAAAATCAGCTATTAATTCTCAGTCTGCCCCGTGCGTGCTGTCCCTCGAACCCCCGCGGGAGGTTTGTTTCCCCCAGAAGGAGGGACTAGGCTTCTAAATATGCAGGATCGCCTGTGTGTTGGGTACCTCTCGTTTAGCTGGTGTGACGCCCCAATGGCGCGTCACTTCTGGCAGCTTCACTTCCTAACAAAGAGCAATGCTGGCTTCTGCCATCCCGTGGCTGTGGGAAAATTACCCTGGTTTGAAAAGCTGAAGTCTGAGCTGAGAGCTTGGGACAGAGGGTTAATCTTTTGCCTACTTTAAGGGTGCGATGTGTGACGTGCTTAGCCTGAGTCACAGCAGAAATTGTTTCACTTAGGAAAAAGTGAGGTGCAAAGATTTGATCGTATCAGATGTGAGGCTTTGTTTTTTTTTCAGGGATACATACATGGGCTATTAACTTCAAAGCACAAGGATAGGGGTAATGCAAGAGACTCTTCTTAAGTCGTTATCTTTTCCACAAAGACATGAAACACTGACTCTTCAGCTTTCCTGAGTTTTGCTCTGAGAGGGGAAAAGAGCTTTTATTAACTTAAGTGACACCAAACCCTTATTTTATGCCCATGTACTGTAAGGTCACTGATTAAGTGGATTTTGTGCTCCATCCTGAGGAGGATTGACTGAATGTCAGAGCTGAGCATGTCCTGTCCTTACTGTTGTTCAAGCTGTAAGGCTGGATAAGAACCTCTGTGCCCCTAAATGCAGGCATTCTTGGGCTGTATCTCCAGCACAGTCAGGAGGGAAATTATTACCGATGTGAACACACCCACGTTAATGGTGAGCTGGGTACTGCTGGCTGGGGAGGTGTGGAAGTGCAGGCTTTAGCAGAGGATGTGCAGGTTTGCAACGAGGGCTTCCATCACTAGTGGTTAATGCTTTAGGGATTTTTGTTTTAATTGCTACTGTTCTTGAACTGGCTTTAATCCCATTAGTTCAGGTATGCCTGCAGGAGCTGTGCTTGCACCTTGGATTGCAGGAGAGACATAGCCTTAATGCTGGGAACGAGAGCTCTGCCAGCCAAGCAGTGAGTTTTTGTTGTATCCTGTTCGGAAAGGGTAAATTCTTTTGAGACTGGTGCTTTTGCATTGATGATTTATTTTCTGAAGCTGCCAAAAGGACAGAGAGGTTTCTGCTTGTGTGGAGTATGCAGATGGGAAACAGCAGGAACAGCAGTGTTGATAGCAGCAACATGACATGCAACTCAGCTCTGACTCACAAGGAAAAGTTAGAGGGAGTGAAAGACGAGTGACACAGCAATAGACTCAGTCTACAGCATTTTCTGTGTCTTCCATTGAGGCTGACAGTATATGCCATCCTTGCAAGGAACTTTCTCTCTGAGTGAATCTCTCTGCACAGACAACTTGATTCCGAAAAGCTTTTGCCTTGCTTCACATAGAGTAAACCTCTTCTTTCATTTGCTGCTGGGCTGGTGCTGCTGCCTGTCACCAGCACTTCAGAAGCTGATATCCTTGAAGTCCATGCACCAACCTCTACGGCTTCTGATGTGAACACCTGGGAGATAAGGGCAGAGCGTGGGAAAACTCTGGGATGGGGCTGTGGTGAGAGGATAAGTGAGAGCCTGTGCTAAAAAACTGAAGGGAAATTGCAGAGAGCTCCTGGTCCTGCCCTCCTCTGCCACCCACCCCACTGCACAGCAGAGCTGGGGCAGGCTTTCACCCACAGGGATTTGGTCACTGAGGTTTCTGTCCCCAACCTGGGCTTGACCCCACTGGATGTGATGACACTGTGTGTATTTGCGGCAAGGTTCTCACCAGAATGCCAGACATGTTGTGTGGCAGCTGTACGAGGAGCCCAAGCCTTCCACCTACACAGCTCCTGACACCCCTTTGATATGCAATCCTGACCCCACAGCAGGGTGTTGCCACCTGTCCTGGAGTGCTCAGGCCTCCAGCCCCACTTTAGCCCAGGCTGTGGCCCTGCTATGTCTCAGAACGCCTGGAGACTGTGGTGCAGCTGCACTGGCATCAGGGAGGGAAATTCCCTCTGCCCCACAGGTCTGTTGCTCCCGCCCCACCTCAAGTGTGGTGGGAGTTTCCTGTGGGAGTTGCACAGTGTCCTGCCAGCTCTTGAGGACAGGGCAGGCTCTCTTGGGGTCAGGGCACTGCTGGGACAGAGCCTCCTTTTGGTCTTGTTTCTGGTTTATGACTATAATTGCTGCTCTCTGTGTTTTACCTTCACATGTGCATGAACAACCATCAGGTTTGTCCAGGGAAATGGAGCCAAATTCCAGTTTTGGCCTCTCAGACCTGGTTCCTTTTGCTCCCTCTTCATGAAGAAAAGAGACCTGTTTTTTACTAACAGTGAAAAGAAACCTCTCCAGTGTCCAAATCTGCTCTTTGCTGATGGTATTACCCTTACAGTTAATTTTGTTTGGTGACTCCTCAAACATGAGAAAACGGAGACTGCAGCTTCTAAAACATATGTTCAGCTTCAAGTCTGCCCTTATATCATCTCCTTCCCACTATGTGAAAACAAGGGGCAAAACCTCCCACTGCTCCACATTTCTGGAGAAAAAAGACCCAGTGTGGCCCTCAGTGGTGGGAATATCTCCAGAAGAGGGGACATCCATAGCTCTACTGACGCTTTACCATCAGACTGTGATGTAGGAAAATATAAGTCTGAGGATCTTGGTGGGGGGTCAGTTAGACAAAGAGGCTGGGGAATTAGGAGGAAAACCAGCCTCAGGCAGGCTTTTTGGCTTGGAGTGATCCCACGGAAACACACGGAGTTGGCACTGGTGGGAAGCCTAGAGCACAAGCCAGTTAACCTACTGAGATGGGTGCTCTGGGCTTCCTCCTAGCACTTCCAGTGCCCTGGCACCTGGAAGATGGGAAAGCCTGGAGCAAACAAGGGATGCCACTAAGTGTCCTGCGGGAGCTGGAAGTCTCCATAAACATGTGGGAGAACTGGAGAAGAGTAAGAAGTGTTTTGCTGTAAGCTATGAGGTTGGAGTAGAAAGGGAAGCAGTGGGAAACTCCTGTTGTAGCTGTTCTGGGTGACTTGAAAGTATTAATAGTGTCAGGGTTTCTCAAGCACAGAACTACAGCATGTCCTGACAAAGACTACAAAGTAGGTGATGGTGAGAAATGAGAACATGGAAGACTTCAGCTTGTCTGTTGTGAGGTAGTCAGTCTTACAGTCCCTGTCATCTGAGTTCCTGCTGAGACAAGATCCTGGGGACAAATACTCAAGAAGTGGTTTGTGCCTCATGAAACCATTCCTTATCCCTGCAAAGGAAATCCCCAAACTATACTGTCCTTTACTGTGAGTGGATGATGCTCTGACACCACAGGCGTGACAGAGGAGACACCAAAGGCAACCAGACAGCTCTGAAAGCAGATTACCTTGTGCAGGGCTGGAACAGTGCCATCTCCTTTGTTTCTTCCTAACTCTACATAAAAAGTTGATGGCCAACACGAGAGTTGTGCAGAGCTCCAGATGTGTGGTACTCACATGCAGATGGCAGTTTGAAGCTGGTGTGTATTTTAAAGTCCACAGTTGTTAGCACTGAGAGGTTCAGATTTAGCTTGAGGAGAAGGATGTACCTTAGCAGTACCCTAACACACCTTTGTCATCTTCTCTTTAGATGTGCCTACAGGGTTTTGCTGGACTGCTTGTTCACTGAGTTGTCACCAGTCCTGGGTGCAGACTTGGCCATCGGTGACCAAGCATGACCTCGATCACAGGTGTTGCACAGTGTTGTTCTGGAGCGCTCAGACTCTCAGGCCCCCACCATCAGGCCTATGCTCCACAGGCAGGGCAGTGCCAGCATGGAGGGGCTGCGGTATGAGTGCCCTTTTTTAGTGCTTTTTGTTTGCACTAGGGACAAAAGATGCTGAGTGGATGGGCAGGATTGTGTGTAAAATTGTGGTATTTTTATTTATTAATTTATTTTTTAAGTTTGCTGTTCTCCCTGTCCCTTGTCTCTCAGTGTAGAAGGTGAGAGGGAAGGCTTGTATGAGCTAAAAGCCAGAAATCTGACACTTACCTGGAGGCAAAATCTGAATTCTTAAGGAAGCTTTTCCCACCACTGAGCATTTCTGTAGATTCTCCAAAGCCTGTGAGGGTCATACTCCTGTTACCTCTTTCTCTTCACTGGGGTTACTGAAGAGTTGTCTTTCCTCTGCTTGCTACTGTGCATGAAACTCCTAAAAATCTTAATTTGTTTGAGACCTTTAAACATCTGTAATATTTAGTTGAAATTAGAAAGTGCTCAAAAGGCATACTGACATGTGTTTCTGTTCTCTTGGACAGCCAAGCTAAAAACATTTTATTGCTGGTAGAAGGGAATTATTTCCTTCTCTTCAACTTTTTCTAACAAAAAATCCCCAGCTATCCCACAGACTTCTTGCTCTTAAAAGAATTTCATTTTAACTTTAAAAAAAAAAAATGAAAACAACCACAACCACTCCCCTGGAAACCCCGAGCTGTGAATGAAATGTTTCATCCCCTGGTGTAAAGGGTGGGGCTGATTTCAGGCAAATCCTGAAACCAGCCGTTGAAAAGGTGGCTCAGAGCAAAGCTGGCATCTCTCTGTCTTCCTTGGCTCCAAGTTGTTCAAAGGTCCTTGGACCCACAGACTAGTACTGGAGCCACAGAGATGTCAAGAAACTGTGCCTCTCCCCTTCACCCTTTTCAGGACGGTGGCTGTACACAGGCATCCTGGCGCTGACCCGGGTGGCGGTGGGGAGACCATTATAAATCCCCAGCAGTCTCCTCCCAAGGATATAAATGTTTGCTTCTGCTAAAAGATAATCTCGTGGTCATTTCAGTGACAGCTCAAATCAAAGCCAGAGAGAGGGTGCATGGAGGGGTAATGGGAGAGTAGTCCACAGCTGTTTCTCTGGCTGTTTTTCTCTCCCAGACGTGGAAGCAGCAGTGGTGGAGCGATGCCCCGCATTCCTGCCCACCTACACACATGCTTCCTCCGCATAGCCCCGTGCTGCCTGATCACCACAAGCACTAGAGGCTTGGCTGTAAATCCGCTGTCCAGACAGATCCCTGACACCCTGGTTTCCGCCCTGCTTCTGCAGGACACGTGCCTGTAGCCGTGAGATCTGCATCACACTCACTACCAGCCAGGAAACATCCTAGGAAGGGCAGTGAACACTGAGGATATCACAAGCCCACACCCCCCCCTACCCCGCCCCAGGTGACTACCTTTGAGGTCTGCTACTGCAAGAAGCTCCCCCTTGCCTGCACTCCCAGGCTGCTTTGATTGTAGAATCATAGAAAGGTTTGGGTTGGAAGCGACCTTAAAGATCATCTAGTTCCAGCCACTTTGCTGTGGGCAGAAACACCTTCCACTACAGCAGGTTGCTCAGAGCTCCACCCAGCCTGGCCTTGAACACTTCCTGGGATGGGGTGTCCACAGCTTCTCTGGGGAACCTGTTCCACTGCCTCACCACCCTCACAGTAAAGAATTTCTTCTTAAAGAATTGCTTCCTAAATTAAGAACTTTTCTAGTCCTCATATACCCACTCAGACCCCCTCTGAAATCTTCAGCTCTCGAGCATCTTGGGTTCCATCTCCCAGAAGACTTTCTTAAGGCAATGCAAATGAAGTTGGCCAAATACCACTGAGCCCCAAGAGCCTTCCAGCTATGCACGGGGCACTGGCAACTCATGCACACACACCCCCTGTGGCTTGTGTTTCCACTGTGGACTGTGCTATGCAAAGGAGCGCCTTGCAGCTGAGAGGAGCTGGGTGTATCCTACTGCAAGGGTGAATATCTCTGCCTAAATTCATGGTCAATCAACCCACACCTACCTAAAGGTTGGCTGTGAGCAGCTGGGAGGAAAGAAGTTTGGGTTGGAAGAGAGAAATCAGAAGACTTGCTGGCTTTTGCAGGGGGCTTTTGTGCACTGCTGCCAGTGGGTTTCCATGGCTCTGTTTTCCAGCTGGAAAAAGCAAAAGATAGACCATCTGAGCTACCTCAGAACACATCCAGATCTCTGTGGGAGGCTGAAAATGTCCAGTTCTCTGGGAAGAGCAGCCAGGTGCTCTGTGCACTGCCAAAACAAACCAAACCATGAGCAATTTGCATATGCCCAGCCCCAGGCATGGGGACTGGTACAGGTCTTGGGCAGTTGGTGGCCCCTGTTGAAGTTTTTATGGAAATATCCTTGCTAGAAACCCCTCTCATCAGTGCCTTGCGAGTGAGAAGAGAGCCCTGCTCCGAGCAACTATCTCTCATCAAAATTATGTGGTGCTACTTTTTAAAATTAAGGTGGTTTTTTTTTTTTTTTTTTTTTTGCGGGGGATGGGGGGAAGTTATTCTCTTGGTGTGAATCACTAGATGGAGACTAACTACCTCTTCTTGGCTGTGGTGCTGCGAGATGTGTTCAACACTAAAACCAAGAATCACAGGACTGATGGTTTGGGCTGTAACAGACCTGTGTTTACTGTCTGGGGTACCAAGGGGAACTCTGCTATGTAGAGCTAAGGTAGGTAAAACCTGAGGCCAACTTCACCCTTGGAGACAGAGGCCAGCCCAGCAGCATCAGTTTCAGGAGCTGCCAGTTGTACTTCACAAAGCCCTTGGGATGTGTGATCTGGGCATGTGCCAGGTGAGGAGAGTGGCCAAAATCAGAAGTGGGTCTGTCTCCAGGTGGGAATGGTCCAGCCTTTCCCTGCTCCCAACGTGTTGGGCCTGACACTCAGGCCATGATGGGGAAGACTCTTCTCCAGCTCCATTGGAGAAGTAGGTAGAGCAGGATTTCACAAGAATAGCACGTATCTCATGGCATTTCTTTTGTCTTTTAGGCTGAAACCTGCCAGGAAAGACAAACTTTTCCGGGCTGTTGGAAGGGTATACAATGCATAATGACCTTTCCTGGAAGTCAGGCTTGGAGAGGTAACAGCTAATCCCACCATAGGCGTGGTAGAAGAAATTCAACAAGGTTCTGGTGTTTCTCCAGGAGCAAGCATGGGGTCTCAGCAGCGTATGCAGAGCCCAGTCTGCTGACTGATGTTCCTCTCCAGCAGGTTCGTTATCCACAGCCACAGGTGAAGATTGAAACCAAGTCCTGGAGCAAGAGAACATGAACTCAAGCTCTTGCTCAAATGGTTTGTGCATGTAGAGGATTTGCCTGCCATGTCTTTGGTTAAGGGTGTATGCTCAAAGCCTAGACCAGAGCCAGGCTGGAAGTGTGGGCCATGAGTTTGTCTGGCCCTCCTTGCCCATTCCCTGCGGTATCTGCTGCCTCAGGAAAGGAGGCTGCTCAGGGGTAAGCACAGCACTGATTTCAGCAGTAGAAGGGGAGGCAGCCCTCTGCAGCCATGCTCCCTGGGCTGCTTTGTCTGTATGCAAGTCCTGGTGTGATTCCTCCTCTCCCCTCCCCAGTAGGTTCTGGTTTGGAGATTCCCACACTTCTTCCCCAGTGACAGAGGCTACAGGGTTTGGTGTTTATTCTGGGGTTCAGCCTCAGAGAGGGAAGGTGTTTCACATTACTGATCTTCCACAGGCAAGGCAGAGGAATCAGTGTCCAGCAGTGAGGGTTTATTAACTTCAGTTAATAAACACATCCTTCACTGCCAGCCTCTCTTCCTTGGTGAATGCCACTTAGTGAAAGCTGCTTGGGCTTGGCCGGGGATCAGCCCTGCAAGTTTACAGGATTCACAATTCACAGATGTTAGGAACTATCAGGCTGAGTGTGGGTGGAGAATGTCAAGACTGAAATAGCTCCCCTGCCACCCTGGCACAGGCAGCAAAGAAAATGTTTCCACGTGACATTCTTCGAACGAAATTTCCTACAAGGAAAACACAGAGGGGAAAAAAATAAGAGGCAATCGCGGCTGTCTCGGAGGGTTCCTGGTTTCTGCTCAGGAGGCTGGCATTTGTGCTGACATTGGCACAAATTACGCACTATAGGTGAGCTATAGGGCAGCCCCTTACACTTCTCTTCATGAACACAAATGTATAGGTCTGCTCGAAGATGCAATCCCACTGGTGCACAGATATGTGGATGCTATTTTTTTCCTGCTGGAATCCATTTTAATTTAGCTCCTGATTCATATTTCATTCATTCTCCAAACCCACAAAACCAGGATAGGTTTACAGCCTGTACTATTTGGATAAATCATGGTGGGGCAAAAAAAAGGGGGACAAAACAGGTTGCTTTTCTGAATGATTTTCTGTATGACCGAAAAGACAGAGAAAAAAAAGAAAAGGAGGTGGTGGGGAGAGAATTAAAGCTACCTCTTCTTGCTTTCATGTTCCTTCAGGAAAATCAGATCTGCTTTTCATCTTTGGTGCTTTGTTTTGGTGGATTTCACTTTGCTCTCGTTTCTTCAGGCTTAAGGGGCTGAAAAAGATGTGATTTCCATTTTCTTTTATTTTCTCCTCAGGAAAATATTGGAGGTTTTTTAATCATGAAAATGTATATATTATTTACAGAACATCAGAGCAATGAAAGATTTCTATGTCATCTCAACTCTTTCATAAAAATGGTCAAAATCTATAGAGGGAAATACTAACAATTATGTCTGATAGTTTTCTTGCAGGGAGGGGAGCAGGAAGAAGAGAAATGTTCAGAGTTAATTTTAATTGAGGAATTTCCCCATGTTTTGTCATTCAGCTTTTGAAACTGTGACCACAACAGACTGTTTGAACTGCGGTGTGAGAGAGTCTCAAAAATTCCCCAGGCAACTATATGCAGGTACAAGTCACAGAGTTGACAAGGAAAGCTTTTAAAGTTCGATGAAATTCAGTACGGGCGCTGCACCCAGCAGAGGAAACTCCGGCCATCTGGAGACGAGGATGACCAGCGGCCACAGCAGTTTGAAAAATTGCAAGGGCTGCCAAAATTAAACTGTGAAGTCAGGCGGGAAGGCAACCAATGACCGGTGAGATCAGAAGTTCAGAGAAGCCCCAGATGAGCTCCCAACAACAAGTGTGGCCAGCGTACACCAAAGTTTATTAAGGATTTTGAGAGGAGGGGAAAATATCTGTGCAGAAGATGCCCAGCTGGCGAGGAGGGAGTGGTGGTGATGCTCGTGTCACTTGATGAATCCCATTGGCCAAGTCCCCAGGAGATCCCACCCATTCGCAAGTGTAAAATAAATCTCTAAAGTTGTACCTCGTGTACCACTTGACCTTATTGCTTTTAGCCTGCTGGCTTTATAACTATTTATTTATTTTATCTTGGTTTGTCCCCAAAGAGGGGCTCAAAAGGAAATGAATTTTGAACCAGCACCTTTCACCACCTTGCAGTACTACCCTGATCCCTGCATCCAGCGGTGAGTCTCTGAGCGTGACGTAACTCTCTCCTATCGCAGGTTTGATCTGAGTGTCTTGTGTAATAGTTAACTTTTCTGCTATCGTCCGGTGGCAGCTGGGCTGCACGCGGAAAAAATGTGCTGCTCTCTTCATGCTCAGTGGAGCTTATTATTATTTTTGGCTTTCTAACAGGTTACTGTTTAATTATAGGCATCCGTTTAAGATATCCCCTTTTCCTCTTTGGCATTAGAGGGGAAAAAAATATGATAAATAACACGAAGGCTGATAGTATCTTCCCTTGTGTTTGGGAGCAGAAGGTTACTCTGTGCTCTGGGTAGTACAGGAATTGCTTTAGCTTTCTATAATGTGTTTATTTGTTTCTTTAAATGAAAAAGCCACTGCAGGTAATATGAGCCTAACTATTAAGCTCTGAGATTTTGCAATTTAAAAGATAAATAAATAATTTAAAATATTCAGAGAAGAAAAAACTGCCTTCTAAGAGCAAGTAATTTTCCAGGAATATTTTTTCCTTCTGTCTAACAGCCAGCCTAAGAGCCTGCCAACCACTCTTATTTTAGCTTTGTTGTTATGCCGAGTTTTATAACTTTCCAGCAGATAAAAGAGCATGTCCGCACGAGGTGTCACAGTATCACATTGTCGGTTTGTTTGTTTCCCCCAGCAGAAGATACTATATTTAAGCATGTAAATGACATGTAGATGGTATTTTTCCAGTCATAAAGTTCGGAGAGGTGAAATCCTCTGAGCACAGTCACTTGTTGAGCTGTTTTAAGACTAGTTTCTGTCTGCGTTTTGTAAAAGCCTCGGCTGGTGTGTCACGAAGGCATTCAATCCCTGTAAGAGTTAACTATTAACTCTGCATCCTCTGCAGGGTGCTGGGGAAGGCTACTCACGCTGCATAGCTCTCTGTTGAAGAAAGGGCTTGGCCACCATCACCCAGCTCTTGGCATTGCAGGCAGCTTTCTGATCTCTATTTTTTTTCCCTCACTATCGTGACTCGTTACAAGGTTTGTGGGGGTTTTTATCCCCTGCTTAATCCACTGGGTGCCTGGTGCTACCGCCGTGCGAAGGTCCTGGGGAGGAGTGTGGAGACCTGGCAGCGCGGAGGGGCCGTGTTTGGGGCCAGCAGAGGGGAAGGAGCGGAGCTGGGAAATAGCGCACGGTCCTTGGCTGTGCTGCCATGGCAGAGGAAGATGGAACGAAGCCGGCTGGGTATTGGGTTCCCTGGCAAGACCTTCTACTACATGAGCCCCAGGGCTGGCCAGGCACATGCAGCCACGCTCTGATCTCCTGCAAATCCACCCAGCCCTGCTGATCCCGGCGGGGATGTGCCTGCGGCCAGAAGAGCAGTACGAGAGCGGTGCCCATCCGGGAAGGTGGATTCAGGCTGGCAGCAGCGGAGTCTTTAGCAGATTAATAAGTTTCCTTGGCTGGAAGCCACAGCCAGGCAAATTCCAAAACAGAAAATGAAGAAAAAGAAAAAAGAGGGGAAAAAAATTAAATTAGAAAGCATGAAGATGCACTGGGAAGTACCAGCCCCTCCTGACAGTCGCTTCCCATCTCATGTCAAATAACAGGTTCAGAAAATTGGTGCTGCAGCTCAGGCAAAAACATGCAGGTGGAGCAGGAATTAAAAAGAGAAAAAAAAGATCCCTTGGCTGTATTCTGCAGAATTTTTCAATGGGCCTTTCACCTCTTCAAATCTGCCTCGTTCAGCAAGTCAGGCCTTTCAGCAGAAATGCTGGTCCTCGCCACATACCTTAGCAGCATGATGAGTTTTTAAGTGAACATTGCAGCGTGGGAAGCCTCAGGACAGATAGAGTTTGTGACACCCCTCAGTCATAAAACCTGTTCGAGATGTAGCTTAGAGTAACAGCATGTGTCAGCTGTTATCCATGTCTGTTTACATGAGCCAAGAGTGGCATTTGTCCAATTATTAGCGACTGTGCTCTGCCACAGGTCAAAATCAGCTGAAAGCTGGTCCCAGAGATGCTTTCCTCAGTCTGAAGACATAGACAGTCTTTAAGCTCCATCGGTTGCTTATTCATGATGTGCTGGGTGACGTTTCTCTGACTGCTTTAGCAAAATTCAATAGTTTCAGAATTGCATTTATTTTACACTGTTTGAAACACTTCAGCTTTGATGTGGTCAAAGTACTTTATTTAGCTAATACTAGTGTGCTTCTCTGCAACTTTAAAATTATATCTAGTAATTATCTAACCAGCAAACAGATAACGTTGAGCTGAGGCACGCTGGCAAAAAAACCCAATAGTGAAAAGTGTGTGGAACACTGTCAAATTGCGTAGAGGGTGTCACACATATTTCCCTGTAGTTCTGTGTGGAGGGGGGAAGCCGTTATAAATTCCAGTTAGCTCAAAGATTTCTGGCTTTGATTTACCCTCTGCAGTTGCTTCATCTATTAATCTCTTCAGTTTGGGGGTGTCTGGCAGGCAGGCAATGTGGGACACAGGTAAAAGATTTCCTCTGTCAAGAGGTGAGCACAGATCACAGCAAGAAGGATTAGCTAATATGACATTATGATGCTCATATCCTTAATGCCTATCATTTCACAGGCCACTGTGAAATGGTATATCCAAACAACATAGTTCAGTGCCACAGATGAGGAAAAATAGCTGGATGCCCTGAATCTGTGCTGTCTGTGATTGTTTAGGCCACTCCAGCTTCTGTCTCAACAGCCCAGCTCCCTCACTTAGGCTATTAATTTCTTTGTAAATGTGGGTATCAAAGCAAAGCATCACAAAAAAGCACAGGGAACACAGCTGTGGCACAGGGCATCAGCCTCCTCCTTCACAACCCCACTTGTTGCTGTGGGTGCTGGAGTTCAGTGCTAGAGCTGCTGCCCAGCTGAGAGGGGCAGAGGGATAGTGGGTGCTGATGGGGATGTACGTCCTTGTGCAGAAGTGAAGGATGCAAACGTAGCATGTGACTGTCTGAAGTGAGGTTGGTTGGAAAGGTATATCCCGAGTGTGCTCACCTTTCGTCTTAAACAGAATGAGCTAAGAGATGCTAAAATTCAGCAATAACCTCAAAATCTTTCTCTGGCTGCTTCCCTTATAAAAGGAAATGCTTGAAATCGGGAGTATAGCCCACTCAGTTCTCTGGCTCCTGGGACTTGGAAAGTGCTGGTGTAATGAAAGAAGCAGTTGCATTGAAGTGCCAAGTCACTGACCCCCCTGAATTACTTGTTTGGATGGTACCGTGGGAGCTCATCCTGTGCTGCAGAAAACCCAGGTCAGCTCTGAGTCATAAAAAGAGCTGACTATCTGAAGCAGGCGGGATTTCCACCTTCCAAGAAGTGCCCACCTAGCTGCAGCTGAAAGCCACTAATGTAAGATGAAGAAGGCACTGTAATTATGATCAAAGTCCAGCTGTTGAGAGCTATGTAATTAGTATCTCTCTCCAAAGCTCTTTTTTTTCCAGCTAATGCCTAGTTGGGGGAGTGATGTTTACAGATAAGTTACTGGTGTTCTTGGAAATAGTGGTCATTAGGCTGTGTTTAAACCAGGAGCTCTCTTCTTTTGGGGCTGTTGGGAATGCACCTGCTGGTGCACTGGACTACGGTCCTGCCTGCTCTGCTTCCCCCCTCTCCCCATGACCAGGCTAATTGGTGGTCTCCGGATTTGGCATCCCTGGTGTGTTGAAGATGTTCACTGTGGCTCACTCCTCCCTTTTGGATGAAAGGCCTCTCACACAAGCTGCTGCTTCTTCTTTCATTTCTGGCTTTGTTTTCTCAGCACAGTGTGATACGGTCCAGCCTCCCAATTCTTACTAATAACAGAGGAACAACTCTGAAATCCTCCGGTCTCTGCAGCATCTGTGCTGGAAAGCTGATCTTTCAGACATGGTCCTGGGTTTTGGGTCAGTTGCCAAAACCAAAAAACAGCCCCTCCCTCCCCCTCTCCCCCAACCAGGTATATAGAAAAAAAATCTATTTTTAGAAGAGAATGAGGGAAGAGAAGTTGCTGCATGGAAAGGAGGGGAGGGTATGGGCCACGTAAACATCACCTATTGGGTGCTGCATCTGGATAGATTTTGGTGAGCAGGGTCTAGTTCCAGCCAGCCAGAGCTCCTGGGTTCAAAGAGATCTTTCATCAGGAGTATTGCATGTATCACTTCACCTTCCTTCATGGGTTCCCACAGATATCAAACAGGGCTGGGAAACGGACTGTGTTTATCAGATAGGAATCTCTCCAAGGTTAATCCTTGCAATGCATCACAAAGGTGAAAGCTCACTGTACCCAGTGCTCATCTTTGCTAATAAGCACTAATGAAACAGCAGGCTTCTCCTCTTTGGGGCTGGCTACCCCTTCTGGCTACAGGCAGCAGTTTGCTGTGTCCCTTCATGGTTGTGAATCCAGCAGATCTCCTTTCTCTTGGGCGTTAGTATTGTGACAGAGATTTGCTTAAGTTGTCATGGGGTCATGTTCTACAGGATCATCTCATCCTACCTGCAGGCTCTGCAGAATCCTTGCATTTGGGCAGCTTGCATGCTTTTTGTCTTTCCTCATGCTATGCTTTGCTGAGGGATAACTGAACTGCTCTGACAGGGTGGACAAATCTCAGCTGCCTTCACCTTTGAGATGGGATCCCAAATTTGCTGTGTTGGCAGAAGGACTTGAAGTCAAGTAAGAAAAGACACATGACTTTGGTATAGATCTATTTGCAGAAACAGCCAGTGATAGAGCAGGTACTTTCCAAAGACTCAGAGAGGGGCCAGAAATTTTTCTGAGCAGCTTGTGGAGTGCTCAGAGCAGCTGGTGCCTTCTGGAGGAGCAGAATTGGCTCCATGCAGGAAGGAAAGGCGGAGAGGAACTGGGGAGGTCCTTTTGCTATTGGTCTTGGTGAACTCTCCTGCGAGGTGGTGGTCACCTTCATGGCTGTGCTGCCACCCCTGGCAGAAATTCCATGGGGGAAGGACCCCAGCTGGAGCCAGACGCACACGAGGGGACAGCATGCCGTGTGCCAAAACAACTCTCACAGGGAATCCTCCTTGGCAGGAGAGCTTTGCAGGCACCTCTGCAGCAGACATGCTGCCAACGTGGGCATAGCTGCCTTCAGCACCTTGCCAGGGATGTGCGCTGCTGGTGGTGAGGAGGGGAGGGTACTTTTCTCTTCCTTGAGACTTGTTCTTTGGTCACTGTCCTGTTCTTGCACTGCAATCTCATTAGAAGATGGGTCTAGAAGATAAAATCTTTGCAAAACAGTGCTCAAGAGCCGCACATTAAACGCTCTTCAGTTCTTTCTTCCTGGTAGAGCCCCTGCAGTCTGCTGATCCCTGCTGCCCTCCTTCATTCTGTCCCCGCTCTATGTCACAGAGACTTCATTGAGCTGAGGATGTTGCAACCCCTCCACAGTCAGTATTAAGGACAGCACTTTTTCCTCTTCAAAACGGTATAGGCTTCTCAAAAAAAAATTTCTGCTTGGAGGTACCTTTAAAGCTGCTTAAGAGATTAAAGTGGAACCAAATCAACGATTTTCTGTGTTTTCTCAGATCTCAAAGGACTATAAGGAGAATATGTGAAGTCTTTCATGTGGTCCTTTTTACTGCAAGGAGAGAACACCTAATTCATAGTGTCTTGCTCAACTTCCAAAAATACTGAAGGAATTAAAGGAGCAAGTTCTTAATAGTTCATTTGTTCAGAGGTGTTTAGGGTGTTCATGGTACATGTTATAGGTTATAATTCTATGCTGATTTCCATTGTACCTTTTGTTACAAACTACTTTGCAATAGCTCCTCGCAACAAACACAAGGATTTCTGGCCTGATAAAAAGCAAAAGGGTTCAGCTTTGATTTTGGGAAAAATAAAACTCTCTGATGTTCAACAAGTGTCCAAATGAACCCTTATAAAAAAATGTCAATAGGGGTCATAAGGTATGGGGGAGGAGGGAGGGTCTTGGATGAGGAAGAAATGAAGGCAACAGATTTCAATTTGGTGTCTGGCTCTATGATAGTTTTGCACTTATGCGAAAACCTTCATGGGGACATGGACATTGTGGTGGGAGCCAATGCTTACAGTGCCACACAAACTTTGACTTCTGTTTACCTTAAAATTTTTTAGCCCATGATCAACACTGAAATAATCAGAAGGAAAATGTTTTGCTACAGCAGATTTCTGGGGTTTGTTCGACTAGCTCTGCTTATAACAGATAACATCTGCTTGGATAGCTTCATGCAAATATCTGTATCTGTTCATAGGGCTTACTTGGGAGTTTTTGGTGCCTGTTTATAATCACTTACTACTGTGTAGCAGATCATCTCCCCACAGGATTTTGCTGCTGAGTCATTTGCAGTCAGGTGTTTGAATGCCACAGGTGGCCCGATGTGACAAATACCAACGCATACAAGCAAGGGGAATTTGGTTAGTGCACGGAGCTATAAAGAGAACAGCCACCTCCAAGAGTGAGAAGGGGGAAACCCTGCAGTAAGTGATCGGGGGTTCAGTAGGTTCCTTGCAACACAAAAATAAGTCTGCTTACAAAACCTTGCCCTGGGAGGTTCAATGCCTGTTTGGTTTAGTAATGTTGATATGCACCAAAGTCACTCTATGCTGAACAAACACATGGAAAGAAGCTTGAAGTGTGCTGGAGAGCTGGATGCTGCAAACAGCAGTGGCTCAGCTGTGTCTCACCAGCAGTGTCTGCCTCTACACGTGGGAGCAGGAGCTGGTGGGGCACAACAGTGGGATTACTGTGCTTGCTGTCAGTGGGGTCTGTAAGGTGGCTGTGAGAGGTGTGAAACTGAAGTTCAGCTGGCTCTGACAGTTAACATGGGCATTAGATGGTCAAATATAACAGGATTAAAGATCTCAATATTAGACAACAAAGTTTCTTTAAACTGTCTTCCAAGTTTTGTTGTTCATATTTGTGAATGTTCCTCTTAAAAGATACAGGTTGGAAATGTCATTACTGCTTTTGATGGAAAGGGAGACTCTACGTATTCATAGTACTCCCGGAGCTACAGCTTTAGGATAATCACAAGCAAAAATCATAAATCACATTAGGTGTGGCAATGTATTGATAAAATTATAGGGAGCCAACCCTGTAATTTCTTAGCACCCGTCACAGTTACAAAAGCAAAGATCCTGTGAGTGCTCCAGGTAGCGTTCCCTTACACGCCAGCAGTGCTCCTGATAAACAGTTCATTTGTTCTTGTCTTTCAGGACTATAATCTGCTCTCAATTCTTTGTCCTTCATCTGCCCTGTCTTGGAGCTATTTTGTGACACAGAGAAAGGTTTCTGCAAGTGCTCTTATTTTTGAGAGAAGGATTCTCTGCCCTTGGGTTTAGCAATAGCTGCCCTGCCACAGAGTTGCTACGTGCTGAGAAATGCAGCCTGCACAGTATTTAGCAGAAGAATATCACTGGTGGCAGGGGTGAGGAATGGGAGTTATTGTTTAGTATCCAAAACACATCAGATTTCACAAGTTGGCTGTGGGGGTAGCAAGTGAGAGTGTCAACCAAATTCATATTACAGGAATCTGCACCTAACATCTGCTTTGCTGGTGTTTCTGTTTTGCATTTTAATTATTTACTGAAACAAAGGATGTTGCTGTTTACAGTTTCCTGCTTCTAAAGAGTTCAGGGGACTTTCTGCATTATCGTGATGATTTATTTTATAGTTTTGTGAAATTCGGCCTTTGAGAGAAAGTTTGAGAGAGGGACTTTGTAAGTCCCCTGAGCACTTCATAGAGTGAAGAGTTTCTGTAACTAAAGACAGAAGCAGCTTTTGTAAGAGTAGGGGATTTAGGGAGCCAAGAGTCTTACCTGACTCAACAAAAAATGTCATAAGCCTTTTGCAGTCAACAGTCTCAGAACCTTCCTGTTCTAAGAAAGAATCATGTATTTCATGCTCCCTGTCTGGCATAGCTGTCCCTCTGCTCTCTGACTATATATATATTTGACTAAATGCCCTGCTACGCATAGTTTTACAGGGCTGAAAATCAGTGTGGGCTGCGTGATTTCTCTTGCTTTGCTTCCTCTTGGAGGAGGTGGGGGGGCATGTTGAGGCCCATGTGGGATGTCCTCTCACCAGCCTCTCACTGCCACCTCCTCACAGTGGCCAAATTTGAGGAATGCCTCTCCTGTATGGACCAGGACAACAGCAGCTCTGCACCTGCTGCTGGGTGGGCAGGGATGCTTGGTGCCTTCCTTGAGGTTGTAGCTGCAGCACACCAAGCACTTGAGCAAACAGATCCCAGGAGCTGTTGGGGCAATCCTGGTAGAGAGAGAATCTGCCTCCTTAACGTGTCAAAAAAGTCCAAATTTCAGCAAGTGTAAAAGAACCTCCATTCTTGGCAAAGCGTTTTAGTGTCCTGGGGACCATATCCCCTTAATACTACTGGTAGTGATATGGTGCAAGCAGGGAAGAGGCTGCTTGCAGGAGACATGTCACGCTTTAAATGGTGCTCAGAGCATGTTGCAGGGCTACAGCCCATCATGAGCCCATCAGGGCTGTAGGTACAGTCATAGAATCATAGAATCAGCTGGGTTGGAAAAGATGTCTCAGATTCATCAAGTCCAATCCCAGAAAAGCCCATGATGTGTGTGTCTCTGCCATGCTGTGGGGTCTGGGTATGGAATACCCCTTAGGTTTGGTCCAGAAAAGAACATTCAGTTCCATGCATGCAGTTTAGCAGAGGTGGGAGGGAGCCAAATACTGCATTTCTCATTTTGTTTTTCTAAAGGGTTCAGATGGCACTGAGGTTTCAGCACTCAGGAAAGGTTTGGAGTGGACTGAAACTTCCTTACCAGGGAGAAGAGAAGTAGAAGCCCCTTACTCTCTCTCCTGCTGGCTGGAAACACCTAGAAATGGTGTTCCATGCAAGAGTGTGAGGACAGGTGCTCAATTTAGCTCACTGCCAAGACCAGATCCCAGAGCACAGCCCCCTAACACCTCGGATCTGACCCAAAAATCTACACCCATCATCATCATCATCATCCCAGGGATAAGGAGGGCAGTCAGCCACATGAAGATTTGAGCTGGTTTTACCTGGTTTTCCAAAGTTCATAGTCACATGATGCAGAAATCTCCTCTTTTTCCACTAATCCTCACATCAACGGGCTGGAGGAGGCACACACGTGTGTCATGGTGAAGAGCCACTTCATGCTGCACTGAGTGTTCACAGCTTCTGGGGAGTTGCCTTGGAAGGACTCCACATAAATGCACCATATCTAATAGCAGTCACTCCATCAGTTCCCATACACCAAACTTCTGTGTTTATCTGCCACTAAATGGAGCACCCTGTGCTTGAAATGAGCTATTATCTGCTCACCTGGGTGCTATCTGTATACCTCGGTCCAGAGCATGTAAATGAGCAGTGTGAGAGTTCCTTGGATGATGTTTCACTCTTGCACTCCCTGGGAGAAGCACTGAGCCTGATTTCATCTCTGCAGGCAGGAGCATTACATGAAATGTTGTTGGGTTCTGACTGTCTCTTTTAAGATACATAAATTGATGTGGGTTTGTTTGTTTGTTTTTCTGGTTTAACCCTGTTACACTTCAGGAGAAATACTGCCCTAGTTGTAGTCCCTACCCTGTTACTCTTTGCACCACATAATCTCCATTCATTGTGTTAACAAGCAAACCTGTCAGGAACCCAAAGAGATCTCCCTGGCAGCTACCCAGCACAGTGCAGGTCCCTGGTTTGGGGGATGGCCCACACTCATGACAAACCCTTGATCGGGGGCTTTCTCTCAGGTTTTCTTGGTGATGCACTGCCAGCAGCTGGCACCTGCTCTGATTGTGAACCGTACTTAGGAAGAAACGAGCTCAGGACATTTGGTGGTTGAGTGGACTGGAGAAAGCTCATCTGAGACCAGGCCTAACTCTTCCCTGCTATATAAAATGAGAGGTCGGGCTCAACAGTGCTCATGATCATTTCCTTTCCAGACAGCCCTGTGCTCAAGTCAGGGCCATGTCTCAAAAACACGCCTGCATGCAGGTACGGAACAATACACAAACCAGACCTTGAACTCTGGCCAGAGCAGCAGTGTCGGTGTAGCTGAGGCCTTTCCTTACTGCTCTACCTTGGCTTCAAGTTAGACTTTTCTGTTAGATTTGGATATTTTTTTCCCTTGGCTCTGGTTTCTTTCAGAGCCTTGTAGTATCTAATGGGAACTAGTTCCTCATGCCCCGGTTGCCTTTTTGAAGCTCTGATGTGCTTGGATGAAGTATTTTACTACCTGTAATAAATAAATTTTTTATTCTGTGCTGTTGTCTCTGTATTGGTATGATCGAGGTAGACTAGTGAAATTTGAGAGATGCTGGTTGTACTCAATGCTGAAAAAATTCAACAGACAATAGTTAAGAGTCACATTTCCTGTGGGAAATACTGAAAGCAAGCTCCTTGTAAAAAAGAGACAGCAACAAATTGAGGTAGATACTGTTTCTGGGTAAATGCAGGAAAAATACTGATAACCAAATCTCAAAAGAGGGGAATTTGATTGGGCAAGCCTCAGGAAGCTCAGATTTCTGGCCATTGCCTCTCCAGAACTTCAATTTTCCTTGTTAAATACCCAAAATCACTAAAGAAGAGTAGTGATGAAGGCCTGTAATATCTGTATTTTTCTCATGACTGTCATCTCTTGAAGATTATCTTGACCACTTTCATTTCGGGATCTGTTGCTTCCTTTTCTTTAAATATTCCCTGATGCTGGGGAGACCTGGGTAACTGGAAAGGATGTGGTTAACTGGTTTAGGCTGTTTTGGGCATTTAACAACTGCCTTTCCCCCACTCCTCCTCCAGAAAAGATGAGGGGGGGATCTCCCCACACTGTGCAGCAGAATGCAATAGCAGAGGTGTCTGTCTCCTGCTTCCCTAGATACTCCCAGGCTGCAAACCACTACTGGTGGTGGATGAGGGGACTATGGAGTGATTTGGGGTTAGGCATTGCCCCTGGAGAGACAAAAGATGGTCTCTGCTGTCTTTAATTGTAGCTGCAGCTCGGCAGCAGAGGTTGGCATGTGACAGCAGGGCTGGAGGCGGCACCAGCCCAGCAGGAGACCTCAGCAGAAACCTGTGCTTGTCCTCTCCTTCACCGAGCAGAGAAAGCATCACTCTGTTTGTCCTGCTGTAAAACCACCAGGGCCGGCTGGCTGTAAATAGTGTTGAGCAAACTTCGAAAGGTAGACCCAAATATGTGTTCTCAGCTGGGTGTCTGAAACAGAGCAAATGATGTCTGTTACTTCGACCAAAGGGATTTTTTTTTTTTAATGGACTTGAAAATGTTTATTGCTTCTGAACAGTTTGCCTGAAAAGTTTCTCTAGCAATACTTAGTTTTGGACTTGGCTCAAAAATACCTCAGAATTTCGAGGGCTGGACCTGGATTTTTTGCTTGTGCTGCTTTTGAGAAGACTATCTCACTTAGTGTGTAAAAGCTTTCACCTCTGCCCAGTCGCTCTGACTCTTCCCTCTGCAGACAGGCACTGCTTTTAATGACCACTGCAATAGGTTTGGGGAAGGGATTGACTGGAAAAGTGAGTTACAAAATAATGCAACTGCTTTTTAATTGGTTTTGGGTTCAATGCTTTCTTAAAATTGATTATTTACATTTTCTTTTATTATTTAAATTTGGAAAGTCTTGGGACCATGTTACCCTGCAGATGTACTGACTGTCAACAGGTCGCTATGTGCTTTACAAATCTGGGGATACTCCTATACCTCAAGAGTGGAAGGTCAAAGATGGACAGGACACCCACAGGCTAGGGGTTGAGCTGGGTGTCCTGAGCTCCAGGCTTGCACTCTAACTCTGAGCTTCTCCACAGAGATTGCTCAGCTTCCTGGGTGGTCTTCTGGACATTATGAGGACTGTACTCCAGGCTAAAAAGCACCAATTGCAGTGGAATTGCTGTGGCAGTGCTTCACCTTGGCCAGAACTCCAGTTCTCTCAGCCCCTGCTCAGAAAGGGAGTGGGTGTCAGGGCTGAGTAGAAGGGAAGGGGATGTCCGTGCCCGAGTTTCCAAGGATGGGTGAGAAGGGGGTGTCCAAAGTTGAGTGGGAGATACGAGAGGTCTGGGAAAGTTCACAAGATGCTGAAGGAAACCTTGAAGGAAAAAAAAAATTAGGGGTGACTTACTCTAACAATCAGGGGACAGTAGTGCTGGTAGAGTGATGGGCTGCCTGAAGCCCTGAGGACAAAGAAATACCTCTATTATATAGAAGTGGTGATTGCTGTCAGGCTGATCATGATGACATGTAGGTAGCTGATGTGATGAGACGTTGATAGGAGATGGAGCGGGTTCCTGGGCTGCAGGGGTTACTGATAGCACGTTGAAATCATTCTGCTTTCAGAAGCCATTCCTAGCAGTTTGCAGGGAGCAGGCTATGCAGCGCTCGTGCTGGAAACCCTCATCATGGTAGCAAATGGGAATGCAGAGGGAGTATTTTTCTCCCAGAGGAGCTCTGCAGTCTGTGCTGGAGCAGGGTGCTGGCATGGGGCACATGGCTGCCGTGACATAATGTGCTTTGAGGAGCGGCCACAAAGCTGCAAATGTAGCATTTACTGCAGGCAGAGTCTTACTCAAGATGACTCTAACTGAAAGGAGATGATGAATGGAAAAAAATCCCCCTTGTGTTTTGCAGCATGGTGAATTAGGAGGATCACTCTGTGCAGCCAGTTTCACTTTCTCTGATATAGGTCAGTCTTGCCTGCGCACTGAAGACTGGAGCAAAGAGCAGTTAGGAAGCAGAACCATCCCCTCCTACCCCTTTCTATTCAGCTCACACACATAATGCTTCCAAAAGACAAATCTAAGTCACAGGAAGATCAGGATGCACTGTTACAGTAGGCCCTAGCAGAACACTGAGCATTCATCTGAGACAGAATTGCTTTAATTCCTCTAAATATATAGTTCACAGTTGAAACAGGTTGTGTGCAACACAAGTGCCTTTTGCTTACTGACTGTGAAAGGTAACAGTCACAGAATCACAGAAAATGCTGAGTTGGAAGGGACCCACAAGGATCATTGAATCCAACTCCTAGCCTTGCACAGGCTGAGTCACACCATGTGCCTGAGAGTGTCATCCAAATGCTCCTTGAGCTCTGGCAGGCTTGGTGCTGTGGCCACTTCCCCAGGGAGACTGTTCCAGTGCCTGACCACCCTGTGGGTGAAGAACCTCTTTCTAATATCCCACCTAAACCCTCTGTGAAACAACTTCAGGTCATTCCTTCGGGTCCTGTCACTGGTCATCACAGAGCAGAGATCAGTGCCTGCCCCTCCTCTTCCCTTCACAAGGAAGCTGTAACTGCAATGAGGTCTCCCCTCAGTTTTCTCTTCTCCAGGCTGAACAGACCAAGTGACCTCAGGCTCTCCTCATACGGCTTCCCCTCAAGGTCCCTTGCCATATTGACAGACCTCCTGAGGACACTTTCTAATGGCCTAGAGTCTTTCTTATATCGTGGTGTCCAAAACTGCCCCAATATTCCAGATGAGGCCATACCAGTGCAGAGCAGAGTGGGACAATCCCCTCCCTCGACAGCTGGTGATGCTTTGCCTGATGCCTCCCAGGACATGGTTGGCCCTCCTGGTTGCCAGGGCACTGTTGACCCATGTTCAGCTTTCCTCCCTAGTTTGTCCTTGGTGGATGTTGTAGGACACTGTCAGTGTCACGGAGCCCTTCGCCACTGTCACTCCCAGTTCCTTCTTGTGTTCCCTATATATCCTTGCCTGCTGGCTGCTTCTGAGATCACAGTTCACCCTTTTGGCAGTCAGCTTCTTTCATTTTCTAATGCACATCTCTGTGCCACTCAACCACTTTTCTCTCAGCTGCCCCTCCCCATAACCCATGCTGCTGTCCACACAATATTTTAGTGGGATATCAGATCTGGGAAACATCCGAAAAATATGGGAAAAAGGAATGGGCAATTGAATCATAGGTGAAAGTTCTATTCTGTCTGAAAGGAATCCTGTGTTGGTGTTTGTTATTCTTACATTTGTCCTTTCTAATCCATGCAACCATCAGTTTTCTTTTGGACTGACACTCAGAAGCAGTGTTATATGGAAAGACAATCCGAAGGGTTTAAAGAAGTTGCTGGGAGTCTAGATTTTAAAATGCTAAATCTGAAAGCTGGGCTCAAATTCGAAAGGAGAATAAATACCTGTGAGCACAGTTCAGCAGGACCTGTCTCTGCCAGTATGGGGGTCAGTCTCTTTTGGGATCATGTGAGCCAAGACCTTGGAATATGGCATCAGGCAAAGAAAAAAAAAGAAGAAAATGCATTGTACATGGTAATTCATGCTGGGAAGGGAGGTTACTTGTTGATGAAGTAGACACAGAAAAAATGCACTAGAGTTCAATGAAATTCAGCTGCAATCTTCTCCGAGGGGGTTGAGAGCCTGCCTGTGTACCCTTTGGCTTTCATTTTGGCACCCCTGCTTGCAGCAATGAGCCGGTCTGATTTCCAAAGGTTTCTGTGGGGTGCTTCCAGGGTCTGCTCTGCTGGTTGAGGGTGGCCACTGCGGTCACGGGGGACAAGAGTGCTCCACACTTCGGGGAATTCCAGATGACACTGCCTGCCAGGCGCACGCTTGTCCCGTGCTGCCAGACCCTGCATCCTTCTCCTCTTGCACAGCTGTGAGCCTCATTAGGGACCGATGTCTGCAAATCACTGCAGTGTCACAGCGCAGAGCAGGGGGAATTCCAGCAGGATGAGGGCTGCCAAGTTCCTCGAGTTTTAATGCTGTGATCTGAAAAGGAGCCTCCTCCCTGTTCAAAAACTAAAAATACAACTAACACCAAGATTAAGGCATTTAGGTGTAATGCTCATGAACTTTAAACCGTTTGTTTACCATTGCTTTTGATACACTTCAAGGTGTTACTGCAGAAGACAGGGATGAGCATGTGGATTGGGATTGCTGATTGCCGACTTCTCTGTGACTTAATTCTCTACCCAGCTCACACCCTGTGATAGTTGAGGGCTAATTTATTAATCTGCGTACGAATTAAGGGTTTTAAGGGGTTAACTGCTGTAAGCATTCAGGAAGAAAGATTAGGGTTTAGTCTGGGCATACAGGTTGGAATTATACTTCCAACCCTGAACAGTGAGTATGGCTTAAATCTGGTCACAGCATTTCTGTAGCCTTGATTTTCATTCCTGGGCATCAGCATTTTGGTGCCTGAAGATAGATATATGAAATTTGGGGAGTTTCTTGTTGTAGGAGGTACAGTGCATACTCCACCTGAATAAATTAAGGCCTTTTTTAATTTCTCTAAACACTCAAAATCACTAGTTCCTTTTAGAGCAAGCACCAGACTGGGACTTGGGTGACCATGGTTGTATTTCTGCCTTGCTGAGTAACGATGAGTAATCCTATGACCTCCCGGTGTCTTAGTTTTCCCACAGGTAAAATGGGAGTAATTACCCTGTCTTCCTTTGTAGAGCACTTTGAGAATTATGAATAAAATGAGCCATATTAGATATCATTATTTAAACATTATTAATTATTTCGTACATTTGCATAATGTGGAAGTGCTTTCTTCATAAGACCAGATGTTATTCTCTCTGAATCAAGGTTTCCTGAGTACTCTACTAGCAGGACCTTTAGGGGAACATGTCTTGTGAAAAAAAGCAAAATGTGTAGCTTGCAGAGAAAGACATCTCTGGCTCCATCTGCATGTCCACTGTCTGAGAACTACATACTCAGCGATAGAAAGCTGTACACCCTTGATAAGACATCTCATGGGGAGAAGCAGAAAGCAACATCCTGTAATTTCGTCAAGAAGCAGAAAAAAAATCTCCAAATCATTT
Source organism: Oxyruncus cristatus (assembly GCA_013399855.1). Classification (NCBI taxonomy): domain Eukaryota; kingdom Metazoa; phylum Chordata; class Aves; order Passeriformes; family Cotingidae; genus Oxyruncus; species Oxyruncus cristatus. Next base: position 179,415 of record VXAY01007256.1, read on the forward strand.
TGCTCGTCCCTATTGTGAAAGATTTCGTGTCACAACATTTTACTCTGTGGCTATACACCAATATCAAGCCATAAAGTTCTGCATCTTCAAACTATATATAATTTCTGAGAATTTGCACAATGCAGGAGAAACGCAAACCACCCCAGAGCTCCAGCTCTCAAGGGAAGCTAAGGAGAACAGGAAGTGCTTGGATCTACTGAAACCCAACACAGCAGCTTCACTGAGACACCATATTCGTTTCTGGTTTCCTCATAAACTGTACTATAAACCCAGGAGTAGTTCAGAGTGTTGAAGCACCAAGCCCGTTTTGGATGAAAAAAGCAAAGGAAACCAGCTATCTCTTGGTTGCAACAGTCTTTATTTTTGGAAGGAGGCTGCTGGACTCACACATGCGCCCCAGTGGTGCTTGAGCTGCACCCTGTGTCAGATTTGACCCTCTATCAGTGAAAGCAGGTGGTATCTGCCTTTAAGGTTAAAGCTATAGAGGAGGGGCTGTGCATGCTCAGTATCAAACCTAGGTCTTGTTTTCCTCAGGAGCTCTCGTTTTTTCCCCAGTGGTAAGTCCAACCTGGATGTTCTGACTTTAGTCCTTTCTAAGAAAGATTGTTTGAAGTAAAAGGTGGCATTTGGGGTGAGAAGTGTTGCTGTACTGCAATAGTTGAGTTTAATAGTTTTCTGTCATTGTTTCCTGGTATGGAAAGTAGTTTGGGGTTTTTTTGGATTTTTTTTGTTCCTTTAATGTCTTTGATGTGAAGGTAGAAGACGGGAAGCATGTGCTTAGACTGAGCAGTGGGAGCAGAAATGTCCTGTTTTCTCTCTGGTTTGCCACCAGTTTGTGGTCACGCTGGGCCAAGCAGTCAGGGCTTAATTTCCTCCACTGTTGGGACCATCACCTCCAAAGAAAGGCAATTGTAGTGCAGATGGGTTACAGCTTATGAGAGGCAAATGCTGTGCTTGCCAGGATTATTTCGTTTGGCTGTTGGTTTTTGGAAGGGTGGGTTGCTTTTTTTGTTTGGCTGATTGGTTTTTTTGTTGTTTTGGATTTTTCTTTGTTAAGTTTAACATTTCCAGGTTTCTGGAAGACTCTGAAATTGAGTGCTGTGTGGACACAGCTACAGGGGCACATGTCTCTCGTTGCTGTATTTTGCAGAGATCTCACTCATCAGTGAGATGGCAAAGGGGATCAGTTGGCACGCATCGCCACTGAGGGGGTTGTAACACAGCTCTCCTGGGGGGAGTGGTCAGGAGGCAGCAGAACAAACAATGTGTCTGAGGCTTCAGCCCACCTAATGATTCTGGAAAAGTGCTTTCACCTGGAGTCTGGGCTGGTCTTGCTTCGTCAAAATAAATAGGATGGAGCTGAGCTAGGTCCCAGGGGGGAGTGTATTGCTGCCTGGAATCTGGGATTCAGTGGCTCAGGAGCAGCGTCCCAGCACTGCACGAGGAAACACTGTGCTCTTGGTGAGGTCCTGCTTCTCGGAAAAGATTGAACTTGCTATTAATAATCCCCTGGTGGTTTTTGAAGGAGGGACTTGTGGATGCCATGTCCTGTTCAACTTGCAGTTTGATGGGGGCTGTAAATCCCCCTGTAGTTCCAGTCTGGTGTAGCCAGTGCTCTCTGCTTGTGAAAAGCAGCCTGCTAGGTGTTTCAGCAGTTGATGCAGGGACTTACCTTAAAGCAGAGACACACTAGGCAAGACTTACTACCATGCATTGTTCTCTTGTAGTCAGCAGTTTGGTGTAAGAGCCTGTGTTCAGTAGTGCTGTTTCCTACGATGCCCTCTGGGACGAGTGGATGTGGCTAAAAGGGATGTTGCTTAAATGTCTGTTGATAAAAAAGTAGCTGGTTGGTAGAACCAATTTGAGCAACACAAGTGCTTGAAGTCTTATGATTAACGTTAGGAACTGGGGGATTATTTTACTTAAAGTAGAGTATTTGCTGATGTGGGAAAGGACAATTAACTAGAATTGTGACATTTGCACATAGATTTTGTTTAGGCTTTAGCTGTTATTTTCCTGTGGAAATTCAGGCACTTAGGTATATGTTTAGTGGACAGAGGCTGCTCCTTTGTGTTGAAAGCTATTAGGAAAAATGGCACTAGGCTTAGGTTTTACTGAAATCACAGGAAGGAAGATAGTTTATCTTGCATGCAGGTTTGTGCTGAAGTTGCTTTTCATGCAGTTTGAGAGCCCTTTCCCACCTGAGAGCAACATGCACCAAACTGAGTAAAAAGCAATGCTCACTACCTCTCTAATGCCCACAATATTATCACAGCTGCCTTGCCAAGATTGGCTGCCTAATCCTACTGCCTCCTTTGGAAATAGAGCTGTACAGGTAGGAAAGGTTCAGAGAGTGTAGAAGGAGTCTCTTATATTTTGGTTCTATGAAAGGATTAACCTGGAGACTTCTTGTGCATGGTATAGGGAAACGTGCCTTTTTGGCCATCAGGTAGAATCTGATAATGCTTTTCTTAGAAGCAGTAAGCTAGGAGCTTGGCTGGGTGCAGGGATAAAGATGAAACAGCTGGAAAATATCCCTCTCTGGAGAAATTTGGAGTTGGGTTTGGTAGAGGGAAGTACCAGCTGTGTCCTTAAGTGGTGTTATTAGTGTGTGCAGCTCGTATCTCCTGCCTCTCCTGCACTGCAGGCTGTGGGCACTGCTTGTTTTGGGATAGGCTTATGGTATTGCTGCTGAATGGGACCATCAGGGCCAGAGCAGGCAGGGTGAACTGGGTTGCTTTTCCTTTTTGAGACGAAGAACTTTGCCCAGCAGTGAACCAAAGCTGGGGCATGCCATGGCATGCAGGAATCTAGTTGCACTGAGACTTTTCAAAGGAAAGTTCTCTGAGGAAGGTCTGTTTTGTTATAACTGATTTTCTGTTGGAGTTAGTTCCTGTTTATGCAGTAACAAAAAGTGTACAAGTCCAGAGCAATTACGATAAGTGGCAAATAATTGTTAAAAGTGATCACTTTGGTAGCCTGGGAGAACCTGCTGTGGGGTTTCTCTGCCCATTCCTGCGAGGTCAGGACTGAGTGCAGGGTATTGAGCAATGCCTGAGGTCTGTGGGTTTAGCGGCAGAGCAGGTTGCAGAGCAGATGCTCCCCCACTGTGATCCTTCAAAGCTTGTGGTGGCACTGAGGTGCAGCTTATGGAGAAGGTTTTAGGCTAGATGTGTTCTTCTGGGTTTCGGTGTGGCATTCTTGAAAGTGTCTTACCAGACTGAAAGGAGTAATTTCTGATACTTTGTGGGATAACTGCTGTTCTCAGAGGATTTGTGATTATTCACATGTAGTGCGAGTGTGTGCTCACATCTGTGAGGCAGAGCTATTAGCTGTGACACTTCTGCATTTTATTTGTCTCTGGCTGTTCTTGAACTTTTAAACGATGTTATTTTGGGGTTTTTTTAGTCACAAAAAGGATAAGCAACTGAAATGATACTTTCACCTGTTTGGAGGCATGCCCAGCTTTGCTCTGGGGGCTTAAAGGCACTTTGATTTCCATTAGCTTAGAACAATGGTCTGTTCCTCTCTAAGAGCATGCAGTTCTGTGCACAGCAGAGGTGAGGAAAGCCCCGCTTTTTGTAGACTGGACTCATCCTCAAAACATAAGAGGTCACACAAAATCAGTAAAGAGAGCTAGATCCCTCTGTGAGAGCAGCCAGAAGTAGATACTTCAGGGAAAGAACTGTAGTGTGATCCTCCCTCTGAAACATTTTCTTAATTTTGGCAGCTTAATAAATTAGGGTCTTCCATGCAATTTGTTTAGACCATTGTGTTAAACAGGACCAATATGTGCCAAATCAAAGTCCAATTCTCTTTGTAATCCAGTTATAACCTTGGCTCTTGGCACTGCTGTTTCCCTGGCAAGGACCACGGCCATTTGCTTGCATTGTGCTGAAATAACTCTTTAATATGAAAATTTTGCAGGATGCCCCCAACCCTGTAGCAGGAAAGGTGGTCACCTGCCTCATATTCTAGTTAAAGTTGAACTGAGAGTTTTTGTCAACTACAAATATACTCGAGAAATTCCTCCCGCTCCCCTTATATTCCTGCAGCCGTCAAGTGTTTTGACATGGGTGTAAAAGCTGCTGTGTTTGAATTTAGAAATTGGCCAGTGGGATGAGAATGTGCAGCTGTGGAAGGCATGAGTGCTCCAGCTCTGTCACTGCTTCTCTTGGGTCCACCTATTTCTGTGAGGCTTGTGGGAGGTTAAGGGGATAAAAATGGCCAAGGTAATTAGCAGATCTGGTGGAAATCAGTGGGTCAGGCTTAGAAATTGTTGGAGGGGTGAAGGCGGTAGACAAGTAGAAAAATTTTAATGTGATGGAATTTATTTCCATAGAAAATATAACAAATATTATTTATTATTATTATTATTTAAATTTTTAAAAAACACTTGGTTCATCACCTCAGCTGCAGTGGCTGGGTGTAGGAGAAGTTGCCGAAATCATCCAAGGGCATGCCGTTTAGGGAGGCGCCCAGCCAGGGACAGTGAAATCACACACTGCTTAGCTCCTTCACCTGCTGCAAAGACTACCTGCTTTATATGGGATGTTGATTATTTTGGGGTAAAATGGAAAGTGGATTTTTTTTCTATCTGGGATTCTTATGATGCAGCATCCCAGTGGATTCTGAGGGATATTTATTATAATAAATAGAGATAACTTATTGGGAAGGTTGGCCAAATTCTCTCCCATCTAAATACAGCATCTGCAGCAGTGTGGAATGTGTGTTGTGCAGCTGTGCATGTTCCAGACATTCAGCATGTCTCCTTTTTCACACAATAGCTTCTATTTATGGGTTTTCATCAACTTGTACTCATGCATTCAACATGTCTTTGTGTGTGTGTTTTTCTTTTCTTTTTTTTTGTTTTTTTTTTTTTTTTTTTTTTTTTTTTTTTTTTTTTTTTTTTTTTTTTTGCTTTTGTTTTTTAAGGTTTGTAGAAACTCCGAGCCCCTTCTCCTGGAAGGAGAGTTACTACCGATCAGCCATGTCCCAGGGCTCACAGCCGAGGGAATTCCTCAGCCCAGAGGTAATTCAGCATCTCTGGGACTTCCTGGAACAGTAAGTAGCCCTTCTGTGGAATTTGTGGAAGGTGTTTTAGGACAGGATGCCTCTATAATTAGGCTGCTCAGGGGATTGATGCTGGGGGTTTTGGAGCCTTATGTACCTGTTGATTAGATACGGATGTGATGATTAGATGTGTCACTCTGTGGTGACTGACAGCTCTTGAGCTCTCAAGAGGTTCTACATCCAGGTTGTGGGGACCAAATGCAGTGATCAGCAGTGACGCTGACTCTCTTCAAGGCCTCTGGTGGCTGAGCTGACTGCTTTCTAGGAAGTGATCATCTAAGGCACGTGGTTGGCATTTTTCCCTAAGGAAATGGGGTCATTACTCTATGTCCTGGCTGCATATTTTCCTCTTTTACTGATGCCGGGGAAGGGGAGGAGGTGAAGATGGTGCAGAGTTCACCTTATTGGGTCCATTGAAGGAAATAAAACTGACTCTGTTCCCATTCCTGACTTGCCATGACTAATGCTACAACAGTTACTGCTATAAATCCTCCATGAACTCTGTCTTTCAGTGATTTAACTCTTGCACTCTTATCTCATCTTTCTGGTCAGGCAAGTGAAATGTCCCTCCAGGCCCTGTCCTGGTTTGGGGCTGCTGTAGTGCAGCGGGTGAGGAGATAGTTGTTCATTAGTAATGACTTGCTTTGTCACGAGACTGGTTCGTGGTTATGCCGAAGTACTGGATGACACCGTAGCAGGAGGGATGGGCGGGGAAGGTGAGGTGGTGGAAAATGGAATTTGACCAGTTTTAACTTTAGTACCGTGTTCTTTTCAGGCCAATATGCTCAGTTCAGCCAATCGATTTAAACTTCATCGATGGCCCATCTGAAAATGGCTCTACAAACAAAATTGAGATTAGCATGGACTGCGTCCGGGTGCAGGACACGGAGCTGAATGACCCAATGTGGGTGAGTAGTGAGAACTTCCTTGACCTTTGGGGAAACATGGAGAGTTTTTGCAGGAGCTATTCCAGCTGTGTTGCCCCAGGACCATCTTCCTACCTTGCCTGACTCCTGACCTGCTCTCCTTCTCCTGCCACAGCAATGGCAGGAGAGAGGGATTAGGCAGCTAAACTGGCAGGAGAGCTGAGGAGTCTTTCACAGACTACTCAACCATCCCTGCACTCTCCCTGCCTAAAGCTAGTTTATGTGGCCTCAGGGTTAAAATAGTTTGGGTTCTGGGCACAGTTGCAATTTTGCTGACCGAGGCCAGAGGGTCTTCACTGGCTTTTGTTCTCTTGAGGGTCATATAGGATGGAAAACTTTTTCTCCAGACCACGGTTGGGTTTTTTGAGCTCCTGTTTCTCCAGACTAGAGAGGGTTTATATTGAGTCTTGGCCATGGGTGTCTCACCAGTATGGCTCAAGACTGGAATGCAGATGAGGCACTGGTGGTTGTTGGTTCATTGCCTTTGGCACAAACAGACTGGCTCTTTCTTAGCAATAGCTCTACTGAAGAAGCCAGGTGCTATTCTTGCAGGCTGGAGCAGGAGGTATTTTGGGAGTTGAGTTGTTCATGTCCTGTTTCTGTGCTTCCTGGGTTTTGTATACTTTGGGGTAAAAATAATGTATAGTTTGAAATTTGTGTTGGTGTCTGTAAATTTTCTTTTTCCACTGTTTCCATCTGAGAAAGTGTTGCCATTTAATTCCCTGGCTAATCAACCACAATTTTTAATGTGCCCAACAATGGTATGTTGGCAATTTAAATCCTGGCAGTGTTTGTAACCTGGAGGATTGTGTCTGCAAGCAAAGAACTCCTGGGTCATGCTGATTGCAGTCCCCAATGACAGATAGTTTGACCTGTTAGTGCTGCTTTGGTGTGACTGCTGGAGAGACTGCAATGCTCTTCTTTTTCCATGGAGGTTGCAAAGGGTTAAAAGGCCAATTTGAAGTTGGGTATGTGCTCAGCTAATGTGGTGAAGCTAATCCAAGTGCACAAGGAGAGATGACTGACATTAAGTCTGGTTATCTTTTCATCCTGCATTTTTGGGGGCACAGAGGGGTGGGGGTGCAAGCCTTCCATCAGCATCTGGATCTCAGCTTTTTCCACCACTATAGCAAAGCTCCAGTGAAATCCTGTCTCTTCAATGGGCCAAAAGATTCTCCATGTTTACAGGGACTTCTGATTTTCAAAGTGCATAGTAATTGTCTGCTTGAACTATATCCTCTTAAAAAAACAATCCCCACCAGTTTAAAGGTCATCAGCAGAAACTTTGCTCCTTCCACGCTCAAATCTGGACTAGTGGCATTGAGCACCAGCAAAGCCTCCCCATCTCCAGCTCCTCCGAGCTGTCTGCAGAGCACAGTGGTGGCTGACGGGCTCACTGAAGGCCTGTTGAGAGTCTCCCTCTCCCGTCTGTGCAGCAGAGAAACATGAATGGAAAGTCCCTTTCCCCTGTCCTCTCTGAGGCCTGCTGAAGTGAGCACTGGTGCTAGGGAAGGGCACAGGCAGCTTTCTCTACGCAATAACCTCTTGCTTATGGTGGGCTTGATCCCAGCCTTGTAGGAGGCATTTCTGGAGAGGCCAAGCTGTACAGGGACTTCTTTTTAAGAAGTGTTTTTCACTGACGTGACAAGCTGAAGGGGGAGCAGGGAAATTCCATCCCATCCTCACCCTTACTGTAAGGCACCAGCTCAGAGCACATTAATGTATGTACATTAACAAATGTTCCAGTTTGTCTCCAGTGGAAGACAGCACCTTTGCTCAGTTGAATGCTGGACAAAAGCCTTCACAAAGCAAAATATGCATCGCAAACCTGTGCAAACAGCCCGTCTTTTAAAATGAGGAAAGCTCCTTTTACTCCCCTTACCACCACCACCACCTCCCTATAAATTTGCAAACATCCCTGACAGGTGACAACTCCCCTTGCAGAGAAGTCTGTGTTTGCTTTGCTGTTTCTGGGGCTCAAAGCGGCTGCAGCTTGCACTAGCAGAGAATGTGTAGCCCGAGGCAAGGTGTTTGCTTTAATCTGAAATACCTTACAACCCTCTTCCCCTCCAGCTTCTCTTTTCCTTTGGATAGCTTCAGGGCACGAGCTTCCCTTGCACCTGTCTCTCCTGTAACCTCAGCCATGTCACTTCTAGACACGAGGTGCTGCACGCAGCTGATTGCAGCAAAGGGTTGAAGAGGGCAGATAAACACAAAGGAATGCAGCAGAAACAGAGGGGCCCTGGGAGATGAGCACTGAGATCAAGGCAGAGGGCTTTTTAGTATTACATTTGTCTTAGGAAAAGAGCAAGGACAGCTTTTCTCCAAAATGTATCACCATGGGAGATTTAAATGGGTGCAAAGCAATTACGACTGGTGTTTTTGAAGGACTTGTCCTTGTATAGACTTTGAGGCAACCCCAATCAGCCTTTAAAATAAGTTCTGCACCTTCTTTCAACTTACTTCTGAAAAATGAAACTTTCAGTCTTAAAGGATGTCCACCTTTGATCCCAATGGTTGTGCTAGTAAGACCTGGGATTTTTTTTATTATTTAACTTTTGGGGGTACAGTTGTTTGTTCACAATAGAGTTGGCAGTGGGGAAGGAGCTATAGTGCTCAGAACAGTGCCTGAAGAAACTGTCATACCAGTGGGCTGGAAACTGAGCATAAGTTCTGCCCTGCAGAACACCCATTAGTTGTGTTCATTGCCTTGAAAGTGCAACTGTTTGGAGAGAGAGCTGGAGAAGAGGGCTGGGTGACACAGAAACCCCTCTCATCTGAGCCACAGCCCTGTCTCTTGCTGAGCCAAGCCCTTGCAGTTCTCACACACTTGTCTTTAAGGAAGAAACATTATTCCTGTGTCCATATAAGAACAGGGTAAGAGAAACCGGTGATCTGCACTGTCTTGGGATGAAAAGAGCTGGAGGGGCCAGGAAGAGGGTTTGTGGGTCTGGTGTAACACCAGACAGTCAGCAGCCTTCCCTGGCTGTGTGCCTTGTGACCAGCTCTTTCACAATGTCCTGGGTGGCCCCTCTGTGAGGCTGTCGGCTGTGCCCCTTCCTTTCCTCTGGTGTGAACCACAGGCAGACTGGAAAATCCCAGCAAAGATCTGCCTTTTTGCATGACCGGAGTGAAAGGCTGGTGGTCCCTGTGGGTGTGGAGAACACTTAGGTTCTGCCATGGCCCTAGTGTGGGAAGGAGCTGCAGATGTCCAGGGAGGTAAGTTGAATGTGTGTCCTTGTGGGCCTCCTACCATTCATTAGGCCCACCAAAGAGGGGGACCCCAGCCTCTACTCTGATCAAGGATGTAGCCAGCAACCATAGCGTCTGTGGTGGGGGGTGTCTAGCTGCCTGCATTCAGGAGGAACACTTTTTGCAAAACCTATAACCTGCAGTGCTAGAAATTAGGTAATGTTATAGCAATTTTATATATTTGTCTGACTAAATGCCCTGGAGCAACAGGGAGGAGGGGTCTGGAGACCTCTCTCTAGGAATGAGTGTGTGGCAGTGCAATAACCCTGCATTGCCCTGGAGCCCTCTTAGTGCTGTCAGTCTGACCTACCAGGTGCAGAATTGCTTTCCTTCACCATCCCTCAGAAGTCCTGTAAACTGTTCACCAGTGCTTAGAGAAGCTAGTCTAGACCCAAAAAAAGCTACTTTGGATTAACGACTTCAGCGAGCAGCATCCTGATAAAAGTGTTACTTGAGGCGTTTGCAGAGTCTAAGTCTTCTGTCACCACCATCCCAGCAGTATGTCCAGGGTTCCAGGGACCTTGCCGGCAGGAGCTGGAGTGCTGTCCCCAGTGATGGAGCAGCTTGTCCTCCTCCCCCTGTACATACCTTCCTTTCATGCCCCTGAGCGAGCTCTCCTCCCGCAGCCCCTTGCCTAACCAGTTCAGTGGAATGCCTTTTGCCCAGACAGTCGCCGTGGTCAGAGTTTTCTTAACCTGGATCCATCCCTCCCCGTAAAAGGCAGAGAGAATTCCTTGCTGTTTTTTTTTTTTTTTTACTTTTCATTATTTATTTGTTCTTCCTCATCTTCTGCAAATAATTGTGGGGATTTGCTGTGTGTGGCTTGATTAGGCACCGCTGAGCTCCCTGTGGGGTGGGTTTTTGTCTTGAGGATGGTGGTGTGGTACAGGATGTTGTCCTTTTGGGGCTGGGTACTCAGCTGCATGGGCTGTGGGTGTCCCAAGCCTGGTAGGTACAGAAGTCTTGGAGGTGCAAGATGCTTTTCATAGTTTTATAAGTGAGAGCTGAAGCTCTGTGAGTCTGCTGTTCTCCTTTATACATGGAGGTGAAGATAACAGTTGGCTGTAGGATAGACAGGATGCATCCCATGGAGGACATGGAGGTGTCCAGGCTCTCAACCTCAGCCCTCTTAACAGTGACACATCTCAGAGCTGGTGTTTGACTCCCAATGGAAACAAGAAGCTTTTCCCATATTTAGCTTGCTGTAGGCGCATGAAGGAGCCACCCAAGCCACCTTGTACAAAATACCCTCCCCTGCTGCAACCCAGTGGGCTGTAGCGGAGCTACTCTGTCCCAAGGTGGCTGCTGGCTCTCTTCTGCATGCTCTCAGCCTTGGTACCATGTAAATCAGTTCAGTAATTCATATTTGGCAGCTATGCACTGAATTCCTCGGTCCCCGTCACCTGGGAGCTGTGGTCAGGATCAGATGTCCAACACAATGATGGGCAGACACAAAAAATTCCAACTTACTGTCCAGAAGGATGCCTGTGGTGTCCTATCCAAGGCTTTAATACTAAAGCACAGGCTCTAAAGTCTGTTAGCTTTTAATTGCTTCCTTAAAAGTGTTTGTCTGGTTCGGGAGGACTCCACTTGTGGCAAGTTAATGGCTGAAGAAGCAGATGAAAGCTGGTTAAGGGGCGGTGAGACTGTGGGACAGGCTGGGCATCCCTGTGTACCCACAGCAGGGCAAGGAGAGTGCCTCAGTGCAGGGACTGACTAACACATGGTATGTGCTTCCACGGGCTCTGGCAGATGTTGCAGCCCTGCGTTTTGTTCAGAAATGGTTTTGCACCTGGAGGATAAGGCTGATTTGATAACTAGATGCAGCAAAGTGGGTTGTGTGGCCATCTGTTTCCACGCCTAAGTATTCCTGGATTGACCATAGAAAGGAAGAAAGGACTTTGTACAGCACAGGGATGTGATCAAAGCTTTTATTACTGTCTGGTTTGTGCTTGAGAGAGCTTGAGGCTTGCCAAGTTTCTCTTCTTTGTGGGTATTTATTCGTTCCATAGCTGTGCAAAGAAAGTTGAGATTATGCAAAGGCATTTCCATAATGAGCAAATGCATTATTCTGTTGGAAGCTTCCCTCCAGCACCTCTCTTGTTTGCAGTTAAACTCAGAAGCTCTCCTAATTTAGGCTTGGCTACGTAATCTTGCTTAGTGTTTAATCTTCTGCAGTCTAGGTCCCCCCAAATGATCTAATCGTCACATTTAGGGCTGGAGATCCAAATCTAGAAATGGTCAGTTCTTTCAGATAAGAATGAATGTAAAGAATGTATTTGTACATTCAGTTTGGCCAAAGCCGGAAGACTTCTCTAATTTTGTGTGTATCAGGGATCTAAAGATGTATTTATGATTCTTTAAAATATTTTTTCCCTGGCTCCCTTTCCTGGGGTACTTGGCCCTGATTCTGGCTGCAGACCAGAGCTGGTTTCATTTCTTCTTGTAGGAATGCAGCCTGTTGATGAGTATCCTTACAGAGTGTTTTATTTTTGATGTAAATTCCCAGGATTCTCAAGGGTATTGAAGCAAACTAATGGGTGATATGTCTGCTGTGCTATAGATCATTTTGGAAGCGTATTTAAGATTCCTTTAAATATTTCTTCCCTTTGAGCATCTTGCTTTGCATTCATCTTGGGAAGGAATAAACTGATCTTAAGCTGAAAAACACAAAGCTACTGGAACATAGTCATATTTGAGATGAGGTGTTTGTTCTCCTGTGGAGGGGTGGCTTTAACTACACGACTTCTATTGCTACGAGCACCTGAAGTGGAAGAGTATAGCAATTGGAGTCCTGTCATCTGCCTACATGCAAATACCTCAGAACAAGCGAAGCAGTCACTTCAGAAAACATCTTCCCCAGGCAGCTAGGCCTGCCTCCCCAGGGTTTCCATGGTGCTGTATGTGCTCCTTGGGCAAGTATGGAGCAATAATGCATCAGTGCTTATTTTATGTCTTCAAAAGATCTGCACAAACACTGAATTCATCTTGATCTTGAAGCAACGGATTGCAGGAACTTTTGCCTCTGGAGCAAGTTTTAAGGTTTGTGCTGTCTTGATGGGAACTTCGCTCTGTTTCTACCTAGTTGATAGGATCCTCTTAGGATCCTCTTTCCTTTCCCTCCTCCCCCCCTCCCAAACTATAGACATAATTTCCATATTTGATGGGAGCACTTTGATTGGGCTAGAGCCCACAAGTGGTATAACCCTTGGGTGGCTGGCATTTCAGCAAGCCATGAAGTGCAGCATGAACACCAACAGAAGTGGAGTGGCCATCCTCAGAGTTCATCTTCCTCTGGACTTTGTTTTGCATTGTTATTTTTGGTTGGTTTTAAACCAAATTGCTGGAAGAAGGAATATAAGATCCCTTTCTCTTGTTAGCTGCAAGTAGGGTGATGAATTGAGCTGTCTGTATCCAGCCAAGTGAAAACATCACTGAGCTTTGTGGTATCCCTCTTTGTAGGCTGAGATGGATGGAGGATGGGAAGCACCTCTCAGTGCTGTTGCAAGCTGCAGAGCTGACCATGCCAGGGAGGTGTTGCTCCTTTCAGGCTAAGGCAAACCTGGAGCACAGCCCTGGGAGTGTCCGACTCGCCTTCCTGGTCCACCACAGCCACAGTGTCTGTACTGCAGAGAGCTGTGGGGTGTAGCTTTTGTTTTAAAAGTCATTTCTTGCATTAATTGGGATTCTTGCTTTGAAGAGAGTCTTATGCATCCAAAGTCTCACTGTGTATGTTGCTTTGTGGTTCTGCAGATCCTGCCCACAGTCCTGGTAATGACTATTATTTTTTCCTCCAATATTTCATGAGGAGACTTTTGGACTAGGTAATATTTTCTTCTGAATCTCTGTACCATCTGCTTTCCACCTCACTGTCGTTGATTTGATAGCATTAAAATTAATGAGGGAGTAAATTGTCAGGCAGTCAAAAATTAAATCAGTCACTGTGAAGCTGCAGATTAAGGAGTGGTTTGTGGCCTGGGTTGGTTTGCTCACTGCTGACTGAACTCTTCACTAATCAGCATCTGAATTTGCAGAGATTAATAAAAGATCAAAGGATTTTTCAGTAATGAATGTAACTGTCGCTCTAAAAGAATGGATTTTTATCTCCAACCTGCTTAAACAGAAGGAAAGGTACCCTGAAGTACTCTTATTTCTCTTTGAGAGCATGGGTGGGTATGGTGAACCTCATGGGGATGTCCGGACTGGATTAAAATTAAACAAGTTTGAAACAAAAGTGATCTGTCTTCTGGGGAAGATCTGTGACCCAATAACTGAACCCCATGGCTGTTGCCATACTGGTGGTGGACCGGCATGTGAGAAAGGCAAAGGTCACCCAAAGACCAGCACTGCAAAATACAACGTTTCTGCATAGGAAACAAAGCATAAACCAGTTTGCTGGCTGCCTCAGGAGGTGGTGGTACCCCAGCCCTCCGGTGCAATACGTGATGTGTTAACATGAGAAGTGTGAATGGTCATTGGTTGCAGGGTCAGGGTTTAACCAGAAGTTTAGAAGACTGTTCTCGAATTATTGGAAAGTGGTAGCTTTCTTTTCAATACTGGATTATTTTAAAAGGATTTGGGTGGGAGGGAGCTGGCAGTGTAGCAGAGTCTGGTTGGAAAGAGCTGCTGTGATTGTGCGTTTATAAACAGTTGTGCATTTCATGAGAGCAATCTGTAGTTTATACAAGATAAGGGAAGAACAACACTTTCCCCTCAGCTCCTTGTGCAAGAGCAGCCCTGGTCTGTCAACAGTTGCTTCTCTCTAATTGAAAACAAAGGCTCTGTAATCTGTCACTATCTCCTTTTCCCTTTCCCTGGCCAGAGCTCTTGGTCTCTGGGATGCAGGTTTGTGCCATGATCCTGTCCCACCTCCAGCTGGAGGGATGGGACTGTTTATGCCAGTCAGGAGCAATTTTCATTATTTTTGTTGTGCAACCCTCTATTAACTTTTGAAAAATATTTCACAAAAATGGGGGCCGGGGAGGTGGAAGGAGAGGGTCCATCATGCTGTGTTGAGCATCCAAAGATCCTCATGAGGCAAAAATGCAGTTTGAGTGTTGAGGCTTGTTACTCCAACAAAAGAGCTGCGGAGGCTTGAACCCCCGAAATCCCCCAGTCGTATTTCCATGCATGAGTGTCTGCTGACCCGTGTTTTGCGTTCATCAGCGCAAAAGTGTCTGCTCAAGTGTCTGCTGGCCAGTGGTTTTGCAGGCTTATATGCTGCCTTGCCAAGAGCTCTCTGTTCATGCAGTGTTCTCTCTCAGCTTTTTCAGTGAAAGCAACTGTTCTTCAAAGAGAATCACTAGGGTACAGAAAAAGTTAGAAAATTAGATAAAAGGAGCACCAGGAATAAGCAGAAACACTTCTTTAATAAATCATCTGTATGCTCTGTGACCAACCTGTGTCATAAACCAAGTGTGAGTCTCTGGTGGCACTTGGATGGGAATGACCCTTGATGGTATTGGAGGGGTTCTGGTTGTGCAGACATAGGGCAGGTGTGGGGGCCTTGTATCACTTCGACTGGAGAGCAGTATCTCTCTGGAGGAGTGTTTTGCTCTCTCATTAAATGGAGCTCAGCAGCCGGAGGGCAGAGTGCCCCGGGGCTGTGTGCGCCCTTCCTAAACCAATATTGCACAGTGGTTGTGAAGGGAACTGGTTTTGTTTCACAATTCCTTTCCACCTTCCTTCTCCCTGCTCCCCTCCATGTAGTGTTATCTCCTGACATGATGCCATTAACTCTCTAATTAGCCCTAGGGGTGTTCTAGGGGAGATAACGAGACTGTAGGAGCTCAAATAAGCAGCGTGCGCAGATGTTTACCCAGGGTCGGAGGGCAGGGCTGTTGTGACAGGCGATTGCCTTGGGGAGGGCATGTTCCTTGGAGAAGGAGAAACTGACCTGCACCATGGGCAGAGCTGGAGCTGGGCTCTACTCCTGTCTTTGGCAAGTCCACCTATTTACCCTGCACTTTCAAAATGGGGGGAAAAAATGCAATTTGGAGTCCTTGGAAGAAGGGATTGATCGTCAGTACTAAACCCTTGCAGACAGGTCATATTTGTAGCTTGAAGGCTCATACATTTGAGTGCATTCCAAAGGAATTTTTGGGCTTCCGACCTGTGCCTGGGTCAGTGGTGAGGAAGCCAGGAGGGAATCGAATCTCTGCTTCTGGGTGTAGCAGAGAGCTTAGCTCTGAGAGCAGGGGCTACCTGGTCTCCCTTGCAGGGGGATGAGCTGCAGCTCCATGCAGTGCTCCAGAGCAGCCTGCCCAGGATGCACACAGGGCTGTAGTCAGCAGCAGGCAGGATGGAGCCTTTTATGCATCATCTTTTTTTGTTTGTTTGTTTTGTCTTGCCACAGATGGTTGGATTGAAAACACACACAAAAAAAGAGGAAAGTCCCTGTTTCAGGGACTGGGATGTTTTTCTCTCTCTTCCCTGTGGTTTGAGCAGTGAACTTCTCTGCATGAGTTTTCAAGAAGGCAGGTTGACTTTTACATTTTCTTGAAAGTATTTTCCTTTTGCTCTTGAACCTGGCTGTCTGCTATTCCAGAGTATCACGTCTGTCCCTGTAAAGTTTTCACTGAAAAGACTCTCAAAGCCAATTGGCGGAAGGCTTGCTTTTTGAGCATTCGGCAGTAATTCAGATGTAACAAAAAAACAAACAAGACAAAAAAAAAAAAACTGTGCCAAAAAACTGTTCTACTTTCTCCCTCCTCCTTCTGTTATCTCAGTCCTAATTTGTAAACGTTTCTGAGTCAAGTGAATGTCACAGTCCGTGGTGACACGGTTGATCCAGATGCTATTTTTATAGGAGCAAAGAAGTTTGAGCAGATTTTTTTTTTTCTTTAATCTGCAGAAAATTCTGCATGAACCGCCTAACACACAGGCAGGTGTATGCACACACACCCCCCTTCTGCAAGAAATTACACAATCTCCAATTAACACTGCAGTTGTGGTAATGACATTTTTAATCGTCGCTATTTTGCGCACTTACCTTGCGACCAGGAAGGTTCAGAACTTGCACGTGGTACTGGCGAGAGAGACTGGGATGAACCGTATAACAGCACGGAGAAGGAGCATTCAAACAAAGAGCCTGAATCAGCAGTTTGGCTTGGCCGACAGCTCATTTTGGAAACTTAGGGGTCTTGTTTGCGTATTACTTTGTTCTTCAGCATACCAGCAGGAGCCACAGAGCATTGCCAGAAGCTTTCTAGAATATCTGAGTCAGACCGGGGAGGGTTGCAGCTGAAACTTTCAAATCTAAGTAGCAATTATTATTTTTAGTTTCCTACAGTATTGGAGGTAAATTGCTTTAAGGAGACTTCCTTTCCTGAGGCTGAGTTACCTTTTTTTTTTTTTTTTAAATTCAATCCAACTAAGCATCCAAAGCATGAAGTGCAAGCTCACTGCTTTGGTTTGATTTCTTTGTTCTTTTTCTGTTCAGGGTGGGAGAGAGCTTATTGGACTAGAAGAATAGGGTTAAACCTTGTTCATCTGGCCTCAATATGAAGTAATTCTTTTTAACACGTGAAAGGAGGGCCTTTGCCTGCATCTGTTTGCTTTTTCTGATGGTATGATAAGGCATACAAGGCATACAGACCTATTTACAAAGATTGTCTTGCCATGACTTCAGACCATTACAGTTGGTGTTTCCCTTGGAAACCTGTCCAGACGGCTCAAACAAATTGTAACTATCACTGCCCCATGGCTGAAAAGTGAGTGTGCAGTCTGAGGAGGTGGGGGCTGTCATTCTGCTTTTATGACTCAGCCACTTAAGTATATGGTATTTCAGGGAGTCAAGTTTTCCTCTGAGAACCTTAAAGATAGGCTGCCTGGCTGCTGTTAGGTTGTTGGAGGTTCATCTATGCGAAACTTTTTGCTTCTGCAAAAGGAGAGGATGAGAGCCCAAGAGCGTTTCTTTCTCATCGTAAGGTAGAAAAGTTCAAGCATTTACTTTCCCTTGTCCATAAGTGCTGGTACGAATATTCAGGGCACGACACCAGCCCGTGGGACAGGGGGAAGCATCTTATGAGCATCTTTAGATCTGAAGCCAGTGAAACAAAGTTTGGACCCCTGGGGTGATGAGAGGGGTATGCTTAACCCTGGGCTGCAGCACTGCTGGTGTGTGCAGTGTCTGGTGCATGCTCTGTTACCTCCTGCCACCCCTGTTGGAGTGGAGGTGGCCTTCCTGGTGTCCCTTGTGGATGACTGATTTGCAAAAAGCCACTTGTCTAGCATCCACTTTGAGGTGACCACACAGGCTGATGCCTCTGAAGTACTGAGCCAGGTCAGGGCAGTGTGTACAGAGGGAAGGGATCTGTGCTGACATGTCAATTTATTCATGCTATATACACTTCTCCTCGTGTTTGACATGCAGATCTCTTTGGATAAACTTCCACATATCTCTCTCTATCTGGGTGTTGCTTCACCCACAGCCACCTCCAGCCAGCTGTGGGACAGAAGATGGCAGATACATAGCACAACAATGCTGCATTAATGACCTGGAAAAGGAGGATCTTCTGATAGCATAGCTATGAAAGAGGTTTCTGCAATGACTTGCTGAGGTTGGGAGATTTATCTGTGTATCTTCTCGTCCTCTCTCCATCCCTTCCACAGATTCTGAATTCATGGGGCAGTATCAAAAACTTGACAGTATTTAGGGATCAAAATAGTCCTCTGAGCATAGCATAACTTTTCCTCAGTATTAGACAACAGAAAATCCACAGGTGACTTCTAGTTTGATGTCCAGCTCTGTGTAAGCTGTGCAGTGGTGCTACAAAGTGCCACAGTTGGCTAAGGGTGCTGAGCCTGTTCCCTGGAAACCTTGCCTATATCTCCAATTAGCACTTGTATGGCTTTTTGGCTTGTGCCCATCTCGGTTGAGGTCAGATAAGTACACCAGGCATAGCCCCTGGTGTTAAGTGGTACTGGGGAAGGTGGAGAGGAGGGGAAGGGGCTGTGGCAGTGCTCTGTTGAGTTGTTCCTGTGATGTAGGAAACCTGTTGTGTGCTCAGCAAGGCTCCTGCCACCTGGTAGCTCAGGAGCACTGAAGCTGTTCATGGCCCCAACCTGAGCTGGGATGTTGCTGATGGTAATAGGCAGGGCTCTGCGTTGTCTGGGGAGGGCTTAGTGCTCCTCTTCAGCCCGTTCTTGGAAGTGCCTCTTTGCATTGTGCTTGGTGATGAGGAATTGGTAAGGTGCAGTGGAAACACTTGAAACCTTTTGCTCTTGTGCCCAGCAGCTCCCTGTTGAACTGTGCTCATGGCGTGGGAGCTAAATCAGACCCCATCCCGCTTCTTGTGGCAAGAAGCTGCCGTGGGGGAAGGGGGGCACTGCAATCCTCTGCTCTGTGTTTGTTCTTATTTTGTTTCCTGCCTGAAGATGGGTTTGCTCCGTTTTATTAGTGGCAGTCTTAAGAATGTACTGCCTGTCTGTAGCCTGGAGAGAAGCTCGTGTGAGCTCGCAGTGCCCTTTAATTCACAGAGGCTGCTGTGCGCTGAAGAAGGCAGCCCAGAGAGCTGTTGGCCCTCTGAGAAGCACAGCCTGCCTGCTTCCATCTCCCTGCGAACCTGATTTCCCTCCCTGTGTGCTCAGAGAATCTGGGGTTAAATGATGCCCAGAGGCGAGGCATGGCAGGGAGCAGCGGCGGCTCCTGGGCAGAAACTGAGCTTCAGGGAGGTGTTGAGGCCGTGTGTGGGTTTCAGCCCCGCCAGGGTCCCCTCTCCCTCCCTGCAAAGCACCTGTGGGTCGGTCGCTCACCACTCGAAGTGCGAGGCTTGGAGTTTTCTGCGAGCGCTCGCAGTCCGTGCTCGGCAGTCCGGCACGGGTCTGCTTGACGACAGGTCCTCAAATAAAACTAGGGAGCGCTGTCATTAGGCTGGGCGGGCAGGCGGCCGCGCTCTGATCTGGATGTTTGGTTTCCTCTCTCCCCCCCTTCCCTACCTCTTTAAGAAAGGTGTTTTGTTTCTCCTTGCTTACCCTGCTCTTCGGGAGCAGCTGCCTTTTGTTCTCGCCGTGCATCCCGCTCGCTCGGCGAACCCTCGCGCTGGGTGTTTTGGAGTGAGTGGCTCAGGGTGATCCAGCCCCGCTCCAGGTGGGCGGCCGGAGCTGCCGGCAGCACAGCGCAGACCTCGCACGGCCGGCACGCTCCGGGTGTCTCCATTTGGGACACTAGGACAGGACGGGGGATTGTGTCTGCTTGTTCAGAGTAAAATCACGTTGCGATCTGCCCGTCTGTGCGCTCTGCTCTCGCCCAGATTGAGTCTCAGCTAAGTGCTCTTACTTTTGAAAAGTTTGCTGTGGGCATAGTGTCCAGGTGGTTTTTACTAAGCAGTACCTAAAAAGTTTTCCCACATATTAATTCCAAATCGTGAGTCCCTTTGGATGAATTGCTTTTTTTACTTTTAGCGGTTCCTTGCCACAAGTTAGAAGCAACTACAAAGGAGGGGGGGGGGGAAAACGTAGCTGGAGTGATACCCTGCAAACACAGGACCTGTTGGCTGTGAGCATGTATGAGAGCACACAGATGATGGAGAATGTAGCTGGATTACGGTGCATGAAGCCAGTGATTGATTCTCAGCTCCTTGGGGTTTTTATCCCAAACCTACACACTGCAGCAGCCAGATACTTGGCTGCGTTACTGCACCGCCGGTGTCGAGCATTGCATCTCAATCCCTTCACTAACGTTTTGGGCTTTGGTAGCAGCAAAGCCTGTGCCTGAAAAAAGCAACCCTGGAGTCTTGTCAGAAAATAAATAAATAGGAGAAGTTTCTCAGAGGGGCTCCTTTGGAGCAACTCCATGGCTATCTTTTGAGTTTCCAAACTCATAGAAAAGTGTCAGGGGAAAGTTATTGTTTCCTTTCTTTTCCTTGTCCATCTTTATCTTTCTTTTTTCTTTTCCTTTT
>VXAY01007256.1:199615-344248 GCA_013399855.1 Oxyruncus cristatus
TTCCCCCCCCCCCCCTTCCCTTCCATTTGCTTTTTAGAGATTGGTGATAAGGAATTCTAACTACTTAATGAGCTGGGAGAGGCCTCTCTCCATTGGAGTGGAGGACTCCAGGTGGCACTTTGACAGATTGGACAGGTAAGGCAGGAGAGCCCCACCTCCTCCTCCTTGCCTATGGTTAGGTATATAAGGGAAACTTCAATTATGCAGAGAGGCACACTCTGAGTCCTGTTATCTTCCAAGTAGCATCACATATTTTTAGGGTCTTCTAGGGGGTGGGAGGTGTTTGTCAAAATCCTGGAGCCAGAAGAAAGAACAGCAGCATTGATCAATTTGACTGCTAACATGTTGTACCTGGAAAACAATGCCCAGTCCCAGTATAGCGAGGTAAGGATTCTAGGTTTGAGCTATGATATCGCTAATTATTTTTATTTTTAATGAATGTGTGCGATTTCTTCACCCCTGAAGTTAGGTGTGGAATATACACTTGTTTTTTGAAACTTTTGCATTTTACAATGGGAAGAGTTTGGGCTAAATATCTGAATGAGAGTGAACTTCAAGTCTTTATATTTGGGACAGCAGATTTGTTTTGGGAACCTTGATCAGCCAAACATAACTTTCTTTCATTGGAGAAACAAGGCAAGGTAGTTGTTTATAGTGGGCAATGCACACAGGTTGCGTTCCTGTAGCAGTCTGAACACTATCTGTGTTGACTGCATTATAACTCTTTTACGAGTCTTTTATTGCCAAAATTGCTGCTTGTGCTTTAAAGTGGATGGTATCTAGGAAATAACAAAAATGTGTTATAAAATCCCTTCTTAGGTTACTTTTTAAGTAAAATAACATGCAGAGAAAGGTTTTGTGCCGCAAATGCTGCGTTAGCGTCCACACCAGTAACTCTTTTACTCAGTGCTGTTAATACCTTGCCTTGTAACTTGCAACAGCAAGGTATTTTCTACAGGGTGTTTGTATAAGCATATTATATGAGGATGAATGTGTGTACAATGGATGCATTTTGCTTTCTACAGCCCTTTGCACCTCATGGGTGTGAGTGGAACGCGAACTTCAGATGCAGCTTTGATTTAATTTTTTTTAATTATTAATTTAATGGCTTTTAACCAGCTGGGTCGATGCTTTGTAAGGTGACAGTGGGGAGAATTGCCACACGCTGTGCAAATCTTTCAGGAAGTTACCAGGGGTTGAGGGAGATCTAACGACAATATTGGTTTACATTCCAGCGGAGACAGCAGCTGTGTTGACACTTGCCAGAATGGCAGAGCAGCCACAGCTCCTCTGTGTGTGTGCGGGTGTGTGAGCGCGTGTATTCCTGGCGAAAAGGCTTCAAGTGCAGGGCATGGGGTGCAAGCCCCGAAGCAGACAGAAGCTCAGCCACTTGGAAGAGAAAACAAAACACAGATTGAAAGGCCGAGGGCATAGCTGGGATTCGCGATAGCTGGCGAGGAAAAGCATGTTAAAAATACATACTTGGGGCTTGCACGCCTGGGATGGTGGGTTTGTGACTCGGGGAGAGCAAGGGGTAAACGGAAACCAGTGTGCTGTCCCTGTCCCCCTCCGTGTGCGGGTCCTTGCTGCTGCTGCCGCCATGCAGGAGACCCAAACAGGGCGACTCTCTTTTTTTTCCTCTCTTCCTAAGTTAATTATAAACTCTTAAATGTGGAGAGAGCGCTTCTTGGAGTGTTTGCTTGGTGTTATTTGTCTGCTGCTATCTGATCAACTTTCACTGAATAGCAGCGGTGGGGCTGTGGAGTCCCTATGGTTGACTTGCTTGGGCTCATCTGTCAGAAGCGATGCGCTCAGGAGCGTTCTCGCTCCGCTTAAATGCCGCTCATTACCGTTCCTGTCAGGGGAAGTTTTTAGAAGGCTTGAGCTCTGAATTTTATTTTTTTTTTTTCCTTTTTTTCCTCCCACCCTCCCTTTTCCCTCCTTGTATTTGAGCAAGGTGCACCGACTTTGTTCACCCAGCGAAGCCTTGTGCGCTGGGGAGGGAAAACTCAATTAGCACTGACTTGGCTTCATTTCTGAAGAAGAGCAGCCTTGCTAATGACTTGTCTCAAAAGCGAGGGAGACTTGTTAATGCTCAATTAAAATATATTGGTGATGATGAACCTCGCCCATCCTAAGCTTGCAAACAAGAAGTAGGCTTTGGCATGGTTTCCTTAAAAGAGTAAAAATAAAAAGCTTGCACTGTGCAGATAGAAGCAGCACTTTGTTGTCATTGGTGCTTGCTGGAGTTCAGATTTTAGAGCTGTTGCTGGGTTGGTCACAAGGCAGCCATACCAACTTGTGAGAAACTTAGTATAGACTGTATTTTGGGTCTAAAAATGGACAAAAACTTATCTAAGGAGGGGCTAATTTTTTTTCTTTCCCCCCCCCCTACTAAAACCAAGTTTTAAAATGGAGAACAGGGAGTCTCCTCTCACCCGAAGCCTGTTTTGTGTTTTTTGGTGGTGGTTTTTTTTTGGGGGGGGGAAGGGGGGAGTGCTCTGCCCAGCTGCCCCAGGTTGCTGGCTTCTTGCTTGCAGATGCTGAGCTGTGCCCTCCTCACCCGTGGGCTGTGCAGTGCATTCCGCCCTGCAGCCTGGGAACTGGCCCTTGCACGAGCCCCGGTTCGGGCTGCGTGGTCAGGGTGGTGAGCTCACACCATCGCCCACAGCCCTTCGGCGCCCGTGCCCGCAAGCGTGGTGCTGAATGCCACGGTGAGATGAGGTGTTCCTCCCAAACAGGTAAAATCTCCCTGAGAAAAGCTGAGAAGGGAACAAGGGTGTTGAAGTGAATCACAGCCCTGAGAGGCTGGAGGTGGAACCTGCCTCAACCGCTTTTCCAGCTTAATCTAACCCAGCATTTGATCTGGGTTGACTATAAGAACGACTAAAGTCTTCGCTGGCAGAGCACTGGACTTGATGACCCTGGAGATCTCTTCTTGTGTGTTTATGAGTAGATGTGAAAAGAGGGACACTGGGGTGGTTATAATAGGGTGATGAGGTGCTGATGAACAGGAACCCTTTGAGTCTCATTGTGTCTTCCTGCCTCATCTCCACATCTGGAACTTTGTGTTGTATGCAAACCTTTGTGGGGAAGCATGCACAGAATTGGGTGTGAGGGAGAGTATCTGCAAGTTTGTCCGGTCTTATCCGAGTTTCCTGGGCGCTGAGAGGGGAAGATGAGAGCAACAGAGATTCCCTTTAGGAATTCTGGATTCTTCTGCAGTTTAGCTGAGATGATGATGCAGAGTTTGGAGTGTTTGCTAAAATCAGATTAAATCATTGCCAAAAGAATAAGCACATCTTGTTCAAACACTGATAAGAAATATGTGCCATGACTTTTGATTATATCTGTCATCCTTCCCAAAGATCTTCCTGCTCTTTGTGGGAGACAAATCAAAGAATCTCCTTCCGTTAAGTTTTTTATTGTAGTTTTGGGAGGGGAGGGGGGAAAACTAGTTTTTTACTAAGAGAATTTCTTCACTGTTTTATGACTTTTTGGCAGCATTCCTTCACACTGGAAATTTAAAAAAACTAAATACAGACGGCTGAAAATATCTTTTGGGGTTAGGATGGCCTTTTCAGAAGGGTGCATTTTTGGTTTCGTTCTTTCTTTCTATCTTAGCTTTTAAAATAACAATTCAGATGCCTGTATTTGGACTGTAGTGCCCTGGATGTGAGTCCTTTCTCTTTGTAGAAGCAGGCTTGTGGGGCTCTGGGGTGGCCTGGAAGGATGTCCTAAGGGAGCTGGACCTCCTCAATAAGAAAAATGTTTCTTACACCTGTCTGGGATATTGGTTCAGTAAACATTAGTTTAAGGTTAAGGAATCTGGGTGTTGAGATGTAGCTGATTTTTTTTTTTTTTTTTTGAGCATCAGTTTCACTGGTGCACAGTAGAAGTATGACTGGGGCTTATCCTTGTTGTCAGCCTGGATTTGGCTGAGAACTACCAAAGGACAAAGCCATGGCTTTCCTTGGCTGTTTTTGCCACATAGCAGTAGTCACCCCAACTGCATTTGGCAAAGGCTCTTCACCTCCTGCTGCCCCTTTTCTGTGGCCCTCAGCCAGACCTGAGGTAAAGGCAGCAATCTCTGAGGGGTACTGCCTGGTCACTGCCCAGGAGACCAGCCCATGTGCTCCCTTCCTGCAGTCCGCAGGTACCAGAAAGAAAGGCTCATCTTGGTAAGGAATCTGCAGTGCCCTCTGTACCCCACATCTTGGTGAAAGTACTTGAATAGATACTGTACAAAGCCTAATGCGTTTCTCAAGGAAGAAGGTTTTGGCTAAACCTGACCTCTCCTGGTCCTATTTGTGGTGATGTCTCTGAGTTCTGGTGGCTCTGAGCTGGCAAATAACTCCAAGTCCCTGCAGGAGGAAACTTCTCCCTGAGCTGTGCGGGATTCAGGTACGAGTGCTATGCCTTCCAGTGGCCTCTCTTTATTTAAATAATTATCAATACCCCACGTGTTTGGGTGCAGTCTGTCATTAGGAGCAAGGAATAGGGAGATGTATTGGAGGTTGTGGTCCCTGATTGTGTCCAGCTGCAGTTCCAGCTACGCTTCTTGTGTGTTCATCCTTTTGCTTTTACTGTAATTGTACTTAAGGGATTCAGCTCTTTGTCATGTGATGACATCTGTGCAGGCTTCTGAGGCATGTGTCTTATCCTTGGGCTGGAAAGGTCTTCTGCAAGGATGTAGAGGCCCTTATAACCAGGTTCCTTTTCCTCTGAGGGGTTTTAAAACTTCATTCAATTTGCAGGGGTTTGGCCTGAGGTAGAAAAGCCTAAGGTCAGATATGCATGTATCTTTTGTTTGGAGAGACTAAGTGGATGCTACTGCCCAGTTTGCCAATGAAGAGGGTGAAGTAGACTAGAGACATGGGTAATAGGAAACCACGACCTGCCTCTTGCAGTGTGCTCCATCTCCCTCTCAGCTGAAACAAGGGGATTACGCTGGGGGAGAAGCACAGGGAAGGGCAAGAGTTGAGTGAGGTCCAACTCCTCACTGGAGCAGGTTTGTCATGCCATAGATGGCTTTTTGTTCTATCATAGGGTACCAAAAATTTTTTGTGATAGTAGAGGTAATGTGACCCCCATATTGAGCAGTGAATTGAGGATTTTACCTGGAGAAATCCTCTCCTTGCTTAAGGTGGAGGAATGGGACCTCAGCAGTCTAAGGCTGTGGGTGTAGCCCAGAAATAAGTGATTGTAACCTGCATGTGGGTGGAAAGAATGAAATGTGTGCTTTTTTTATACACAAAAACGAAACCTGATGACATTTGCCCATTTGCACAGCTTTAGCCGTGTATGGCATGCAGTACCTATGCAGAAATCAGGATAGTTTGGCTGTGTGTAAAGTGTTGGTACTGCTCAGTAACACTCATGCTTTGGCGTTTGCACAGTCGTGCAATTACACTAGACATCGGATTGGAAGTTGCATCCATTTTACAATTTTCCATGCTCAAAAGAAGGATTAGTAAGCAGTATGAAATTAGGGACAGATGATCTCTGTTTCTTGCTTCATTTGGCAAGAAACTGATAGTAGGTATTTTCTAGAATGAAAAGTTTTTCAGTGTGAGAGATGAAAAAGAGCTGCCATTGCAGTGCAGTCGGGAAGTTCTACATCTTGAACTGGTTGCAAATGATGATTTGCAATTTGTTTTCCAATTTCCAATTTGTTTTCTGTAAGTTGGCCTTGGTTAAGACAGGATGAAAGTATCCATATATATATCTCCATATTTTGTTCATGATTTTTCCTTGGGGAATAGAACTATTGTTTTGACCGATTATTTTTATTAGTCTGACGGTTTGAATCTTTGACAATGTCATCAACACTTGATTTCTGATTTCTTCCAACATGAGCCCAGTTATGTTATTGCCCAGCTTCTCAGGAGCTAATTTTCTTTTCCTTTCCATATCTTTTTTAATAATGAACTAATGGATTTAAGTGGAGTGAAATTTTGCCTTTTTTTTTTTTTTTCTTCCTCCTCCCTAGGCATAGAGAAAAAACAGAAGGAAACTTTTTCTGCCTTGTGCGTTTCAACCCATCTGGTGGCAACCTTTGTCTTGCATTTGTCCAGTTATGCCTAGTGGAAGGGTTTATTCCCAGTTATGACTCTGTTTACCGTGAGACAGAAGCATCACTAGTTCTGTGACGAAGACATGGCTTCTGCAACAGGAAAGCTGTGGATGTGGGATGTGAGAGGGTGTAAACCATTTGCTTTGCTCTTTCTTTCCTCTGGAAGACGGTTATAACTAGTGGAGAAACTACTTATTTCATTATCGTGAAGGGCTGAGTAAAAGTGGGTGTTGCCTGGCTCAAGGCAAATTTTAAATTCTATTTACAAAATGTTCCCACTGAAAAAAAAAAATCTGGAAACGCTTCAGAAAGGAGCTCTTGCACCGATGGATTTGTGCTAGACATTGTTAAACCCTGTTATTTTTCTGGCACTGCCTCCAACGCGTCTTGAGAATGTGCAGAGTAGGCAATAAAATGAATGCAACTCTTTTAAAGCAAGGTTGCATAAATCATCAGGAAGGAGAGGAGCTTCTCGTACACTCACAACAACACTCGCTCCATCCTCTCCATCAGGGAAGTGAGCTCAAGCTCTTTGTGCCACTTGGCCTGGATTAGTGTTAAGTCACTTTTAGTATCAAGTGGAATTAAGAGGAAAATAATTTCTCTCCAAGGGTGTTAAGGTTCAACTCTTTTTTTTCCCCTGGATGCGTTTTCTGGATTCTTTGTTGTCTCAGTGCCATGATCGCCTTGCAGTCCCTTGTCAACTATCCAAGGCCCTGATCTTTAGAGTGTTGCGTGAGCCCAGCCGTGGTTAGGTGTGCGGGTGGGTCTCTCCAAGTGAATAAACTTGCTGTTCTTCAAAAACTTCCTGTTTTGGTTTGGTTTCTTCAGTAATAGTAGTAAATGATTTCTGAGGAAAATACTCCAGTCTTTAGTCTCCCAAACAGAGCTTCCCATCAGAGCTTTGCTGTGCTGGGAGGGGAACCTGTAACTGTCAGATGGGTTAAAGAGCTGCTTCCCAGTAGCAGCAGACCATGGCGTAAAGCCTCAGTAGAGCAGCCCAGAACACAACTTTGCAAGTGATGATTTATCTGTGAGCTACTGAGAAGAAAGGTTCACCCCTACATTCCTCTGCATTATTTCTTATCAACACACTGGCTCCTGGAGGAGAATCCCAGCTCTCTTCTGAAGAAGAGCCTATCAGAGGCTTTCCAGGGTTAGCTTAGCTGCTTGCAGCTACCTTGAGCAAGGAGCAAATAGGATGGCATTAAAAGTGATTGGGCTTTTACTTCTGTAAGGCTTCTAATATAAGGAGCAAACCCAGCGAGAAATTACTTTTCAGGAAGTTGTAGATAAGACACATGAAAGCTTTAGTTCCTTGACGTTGGCAAAGTAAACTTGTATCTTCTTTGGGAACTTGAATCTGAACTTGATAGTATTTGACAATACTGACCATTGTTATCAGCAAAATGTGGGAGATGTGTGTGGGGGGGTTGGTGGTTGCTTTTTTGTTGTTGTTCCTGTTAGATTTTATTTTCTGATTTGTACTAGTTTTGAGTGATTGTGGAGTTGATCCAAGAACGCTCAGTGATATCTTGTATTTTTGCAAATCCCCTGTCACTGCTGTTTCACCTGAAGTCTTAATGGTACAGCTGAAGGAGTAGTGTTTTAGCCAGGATGTGTGTGTTAGTATCTAGAATAGATGGCTTGAGGTGCGATATATTTCTGGGCTTGTGCTCAGTCGTCCGCTCTGTTTG
Source organism: Oxyruncus cristatus (assembly GCA_013399855.1). Classification (NCBI taxonomy): domain Eukaryota; kingdom Metazoa; phylum Chordata; class Aves; order Passeriformes; family Cotingidae; genus Oxyruncus; species Oxyruncus cristatus. The sequence goes on from VXAY01007256.1 coordinate 207,389, forward strand.
GAAGTGGACCCAAGTGGCAAGGCTCAGCATGTTTGAAGTTTAATGCATTGATTGGAGCCCAGCAGCCTCTTGGGATCGATTCCAGAGCTTGGATCCGGATTAAACTTCCCCCCAAGGACTTTGGGAAGTGGTATACAAGGGGACCTAATGAAATTTGAGATGAGTCCAACTTCCTCAAGATGGCAAGAAGATGAATGTTTTTACCAAGGGCGAAAGAGTGGGAGGAAACGCCCAGTTTAGGGAGGGAAGGGGAAATATTTTATGGTGGGGTAGTGTCTGGGAATGAAAGGGATGGATTGTGTCTCGGCAGATATGAATCTTTCGGTTTTAATCCACATCTAGGAAGTAAATACAAAGAATCTTGCTGACTTCTGGGAATGGGGAGAGGCAGGAGGTGCAGTGCTGGGCTTTTCAGCTGTGCTGCTGAGGCAGAAATCCCTGTGCTGCAGAGCTGCAGTCCAGCTGCATAAGGGGATGATGCACAGGGCTGGAGCGCGATGCCTCAGGAGCGGAGGTGAACAGAACAATAGGAATAGGTGGATGCCAAAAAAAGTGTTGAGTCAGCAGGTGGATCTCTGCTGTATTGGAAATGACTTTAAAGTGTTTAATCATTTTGCTTAGTTGTTTGGGTTTTTTTAGGTAATGTTAAGATGTCTTTGGGCATCACAAAAGTCTTTTTTTGGGGTGTGATTGCTCAGAGAACATAATAAAATTCTGACTGATTGCTCTGTAAAACTTGGATTCTGCAGATTTGTCTCAGAGACTCAATAGCTTCTGCAAGCCTCTACTGTGAATTTTCACTGCTGCAGTTTTACTCTGCATTTCATCCATATCCTAGGAATTGGTTCCATCAGGAGCACTGGTGGTGACTGTCTGTAAATAGATGAGTAAACTTCCCTCCACCCTCTTTTAGCAGCAGAAAAGTGTCCAAGGAGTTCTTAAAAAGGAAACTAGAAAATACACTGGCTAGGTGTGATCTAATACTTTGCAAACAGGAAACTACTACTTGAATAGTAGGGTGGGAAAGCTGTTGAGAGGAGCCTTGGCCAGTCTGCCGTGTTGTGTGTCTGAAAGGAACTGTGAATGTTCAGGTTGGAGGGGTGGGGAGTTTAATGTGGTATTGAATGGAAATTAGTAGGTATGTTGCTACTCAAAAAAATCTGCAAGAACCCCTTTCTGTCTTTTGGCTATTGAAATCACATGAATCGGGGTAACTGGGGGGGAGGGGGAGGTGGGAATAATGAGACATTCCTTGCAGTTAGCTTAGCTAACTTGCTTATTGCAGAAAGCAACCAATAAAATCATGGAAGGTCTGTTTTAGAAGAGTATGTTCCTGTCTTTCTGTTAATGTGAGCGATTCCATATTGAACAATGAACCTGTCAACTTCTCACCTCGCGTAGGGAAAGGTCTGTCCAGCTGAGTACCTCAAATGTTAATCTCTGAAGCCGTGCCTTGTATAAGTGACCATAGCACCATGTGTCCTGGTGTTTGCTGAAATCAGTAGTCTTGGACAGGAGGGAAGTACTGAAAACTTGGTTTAGTTGTACCATTAAGACATTAGGTCCCATACCACAGAGCCTATTGGAAGTCCTGTGTGCGCAGAATATGTGGCAAGGTGATTTAAATGGGGAAGATATTGGATATTAAATATTAAAATTAAAAATATTTCATTTATTTTAAATAAAAAGTAAAGATAAATATTAAACATTCCCCAATATTTAAATTGGGGAAAATATTCTTGATGTTTGTAAAGGTGATGCAGTAAAGTTGCTGTGGAAGAAGCCCTGGGTTTGCGTGCACATTGTGTCTGTATACTCTCACACACCTCTCTCAAAGACCAGCTTCTGGGTCTGTTGTATGCACAGCCCGGCGTCTTTGGAAAACACCATCTAGAACTCGTGCTCACCTCTGAGTAGGTTGCAGCAGTGATGTGAAGCTGTTTCTGACATGTACCACAGAGGCTGGGTGGTTAGGGGAGTCTCCTGCCTCTGTGTGTGTGTGTGTGTGTGTGTGCCTGTACTGAACCCCAGCAGACCCCTTGGGTGCAGGCAATGCCAGCTTGGTGCAGGCCAGAAGCTACTTTAATGCAAAAAATAGTGTTGCAAAGCCTTGCCTCCTTTTGTTCTCTGCAATCGGGATATAATCAGAACTTGGCATCCAGTCCTCTTGACGCCCCCACTCAATCTTGAAAGTTTTTCAGTCTGCTTTTTGGTATCCCAGGCTTTTGAGAATATCATCCAGGAGTTTTCTTGCCTGATTTGGACAGATGAAATGGCCAAATACAACAAAAAATCCAGTAGATCTTTCTTTTAGTCTATAAGGACTCTGATGGTGCTGTGTAACCCTTTTCCTTTGCTTGCTCTAACATGTTTTAATTTGCCCTTTGCCCTCCTATAACTCTTCTTATGAATTCTTATATTCCATAGTTGCACCATGCTTCAAAGAGTGGGCGTGGGGGGTTTATGTGTGTGGCTTCTTTCTTTTTTTTTTTTTCCCCTTTTTTCTTTTTGGTATGTATTTAACTGCTTGACTTATTTAACTTGCAGATGATCTGAATTTCTTGTTCTGACTAAAATGCTACCTAGCTGGAGTATTATAGTGTCTGAAAAAAGCATTCTGATTTTATTGAGCACAGTGATGAATTTGGGAGCTAACTTCAACTTCTGGTGCTATTCTGACCCTGGTTATTCATTGTCCTTGTGCCCTTTGGCCATACTTTGGTGGTTACCGTGTCTGCAGCCTTTCACTGTGGATGACACACAGATATCCTGTCCAGCCTAATGCTGCCCTCTCAACACAATAAAATGCTGCATGTCTGAAGTGACTGATAACATCAATGGATACCGTCCAGTAAAGAGTTCAAGAAACAAGGCAGCTTTAATTAACTGCTGGAGTTTTCCTCTCCAGACCCTGCTTCTCCTCCCCACTTCCCCATTTGTATTTTAATTGGTTCCTCTTTATGTTTAAAGTTTTGTTGTTTGTTTTTTGGTTTTTTGTTTTTTTTTTTTTTATCCAACCTTTCAACATCATTGTACAAATGCAGCACAGAGGATTTCTGGGCACCTGACTGAGCTGTGTCCCTACAGTTGTTCTTAGCCACTGGAATCAGGCAAAAAAAAGCCCTTGCTGAGATCTTGCAGTCTTTTTCTAGTTTTTCTTTGTCTTCATTACGTTTACATCTCTTGGGAGCGCGAGGGGGTGCTTTTCCAATTCGTTTGTAGTTTATGGCTCTTCAGATCTTTGTTGGCATTGTGTTGTCCAGCTGGTGATAGGACAACATAGGAGACTCTTGGCCTCTCTTTCACCTTTTTAGGAAGCTGAGTTGTTTGGGTTATTAATGAATTTCCTTTAAGATCATGGAGTTCTAATGTCTCATGATTTCATAGAGATGATATAGTATGATTTCCTTGGTTTTCTTCCCTCATCTCTTTCTTGTTCATCTGTTTTCATATTAAATTGCTGAGCACAAGCTCAGGGTCAAGAAATGACTCTGTTGCAGGGGGGGTGGATCTTGGACTTTTCCTGTTCTAAACTGTCTGAATTTTCAAAATAACTAAGCATAGCCTAGATACTCCAATGAAAGTGTTTTATATTCATGAAAGAGGGTTTTTGTATGTTTTAGGAAGACCTTATGGTCTAAATACCATAAAATGATCTGACTTTTAGGAACCAATTGTTTTCTATGCAAGTAGAAATTTTTTTGAGCCTAATTCAGAATTTTTTTTTTTTTTTGAGCCTAAAATACTGCTCTGGGGAAATCAGTGATATTATTTTCAAATACATCAGAAAATATTTAGAAGTATGTACACAATGTAGGATGTCCAGCCTTAATATTTGTGTGAAGTGGGATGCACTGTCATTCTGATAATCCTCGAATTAGACAAGGTCTTTTACGTGAACCTGTGGCAGGTGGTAGGAGTCAGGAATTACAGGCATTCCTGCTTTGGGCTGTCCTTGTTTTAAAAGGCACCCTGCTTCTGGCTGAAAAACACTTCTTACTAAGTTAAATGAATTAACCAAGGGGCAAAACTCACAGTTTAGCTAAAAAGGAGAACAATTACAGCTGGGGGGGAGGAACAAGATGACTCCAAAGCTTACAGCCCTTCTGGGTGGACAGAAACTTGCCCTCACATTTCTTTTCATTAATTTGTCTCATTCTCAAAGTCCACGTATGCAGGCAGGTATTTGTAGGCTTAAACTTGAACATGAAGTTTTGCTGAGTTCAGCAGAACTGTGTTTCAGTGAGACACATGGTTTACAGCCTTACTGGGTATGACTCCCTAAAACTGTGCTGTTTTTGTAAACCTAAAGGGTGTAGATGTGGCATGACGTGCATACTGGAATGGCTCATCCCAGTGGAAAGCGCACAGACTTTTCTTCCTCCCCGCAGGATACAAGCCGTGCTGTTTTTCGAGTGTGATGGCATGTGTTTGCAAATTACTGGTGTGCACTGTTTGGTGTGTCTAGTGTGTTGTCCATTAAGTGGGCCATAGGGCTGTTTGGTGACTGCTGAGAGGGAAGGGATGCTCTTTAAGTGGGCAGAGCAGTGAAGTTTTTAAACTTGTGTATCTGAACTTTAAACATAGTGGTGTGATTTCAGTTGGTCACTTAATGCTGGGGATTTTTTGGTGGGGAGAGGGTAATTGTTGGGGTTGGGTTTGGTTTTGTTGGGTTTTTTTCTCCTCCCCAGCTGGTTGAAATGAAGGATTGTTTAAACTTTCCTTATGTGTTTAGGTGGTGTTGGAAGCTATCCAGGCAACTGCTAGGGTCATCTTACTACTTAACATGAAATACGTGTGCAGGAAAATTGTGTATGTCACTCATGGAGTTCTGCTTTTTATTCTTGGAAGAAGACTGTTTTTTTTTCCTTTATTAGTCTTGAATTTAGCTTCTTAAAATTACTGTGGTTGTACATATTGCACAGCCCTGTAGAACTCAAATAGATTCCCTTCTAAATAACATAGGAGGTGGTATGCAGAAATATTTGTGCTCCCTGCGTAAGGGTGGGATTGAGCTGAGGAGATGCTGTTTGGTTATGCTGCAGGAGGTCTAATAGCCATGATGGGAATGACTGACTCCAGGGCCTTCCATGTACTCCATCACACTGGGAACCTGTTACACCACCAGGATGGGAAATACCTCCCCTCTTCCTGGAAAATGCAATGTCTCAAGAGTAGGATTACTCAAATCAGATTTTGTTCTATCATCATGCCTGGGAACCTATCTTGGTAACTTTGGTTGAACCAAAGGTATCAACTGTTATCTGTTCCCTCGCTCTTCACACTGAGTATATGATGCACATTATCGTTTTATCTGAGGGTTTCCAAGTCCTTGGTGTATTCAGCTGAACAGTAGCTCTGGGGAAAAACCTCTTCAAAATAGACGCACAGGATTTGTGTTCATTTTAGAAGTGGAGCTGGAGGGAGTGCTGCCAAGCTGGTGTTGAAATGACTGTACACATCTTTTCCTCATGGCTTGGAGGGACCAGAGTAGTGTCCAAACTGAGTTTGTTCCTCAAAGAAATGTTTTAGTCTCTCTCTCTCTCTCTCTCTGTGTCTTTTTTTTTTTTTTAATGAGAAAGAAGGGTAGCAAGGAAAACGAAATCACAGCTTTCATTGTGATGAGTGAGCTCTCTTGGCTTCAGCCCTGATCTTAGCTGAGGGCCATGGGTGGAGCCCTTTATTTCTTGGCACTGCTCTATGGTGGCACAAGCAGAGCACCTACATCGGGTATTGTATCATCTGCCTTCTGAGCAACTGACAGCAGTAGTAATTGGTTAATAATTGTGATAGAAGCACTTCTGTTTAGCTTAAGTGACTTATTTCCACCTATTAAAATCCTTTGCTAGGAAGGTTTGAAAACCTGGGTGGATTTATCTCTCTGGATATATTTGAGGTGTGTGTCATCTGATTTGGATAGGCATCAAGCACTCTGGAAAACATTTATCCTCCTGCTTTTAAGATAACTGTTCTACAACAGGATTCTGAATATTTCCCTGGTCTGGCATTGAAATGTTGCTGTAAGTTGCTTCCTGCTAGTCCTGCAATTGTTAGTCCTAGTGCGTCATTGTGGTGCAGTTAAGGACAAAGCACTAAATTTGCAAAGTGCTGTGCCAATCTTTTTGTTGCTAATAACCATGGTAGATTATTAATTTCATCATCTCGTATCTTTGGAGAATAAGCACCAGGTGTTTTGCAAGGCTTTTTGAGTAGCTGGGCACTGTTCTTGAGCTGCACAGATCCAGTGGTGAGAATTAAAATGTAGTCGGTAGGTGTGCACAATATAGATGCTCGTTCTTTCAGCGTTAGGGAGAAGGGTTTTAATAGGAGTGGAGACATCTGGGTGTTCTACACCTGAAGATGAGAACTTTTCCTTTATTTTCTCAAGTGGAGAAGCTTTTGAACTCTCTCTGAAATGTTGGTAACTGGGTAGTTAATAGCTGTAGCTGTGTATTTTAGGGGATTTTTGCTGTGGAAGTCCCCTTGAGAACTTTTCTTGACTTGCATTAGTTGCTTCCCTCATGCCTTCATACGGAGATCTCTTTGCACATCTATCTCACAACCTTATTAATTAACACAGTGGGCTTAAAGCAGGCTGTGGGTTCTTGCTGCGAGGCAGCATGAGAAGGGCCCCAGTTTGGGTGGGTTGGGGCATCTTCCCTCGCACGCACCAGCTCTGCCGTGTGATGGAGCATTCGCATTGCCCTCTGGTGGCAAGTGGCCCGGAGCTGCTGGGGTCAGAGGAGAGGCTCTGCTTTACCTTGACCACCGTGTTCCCTGGGGAGACCCAGCCTCCCAGCAGCAGAACCGAGCTTACAGCTCTGCAGTTTTCAGTCTGGGTTTTCATTCAGCAGCCTCCCTAGTGAAACCACATTTCTCCTGATCTAGAGGCATGAGTTAGCACAAACACCTAAAAGTGAAGCTGGTGGGATATAGGAAGCGAAACTGATAGTTCAAGATACATTATTGAAATGATGTTCAGAAATACATAGTCTAAGATCTAATTGTAGCCGTCTAATTATTTGCAGCTAAACTTGCCTGAAGGTTTTTGTAATGCTTCAGTGATATTAATAGTTTTAGGAACTTGACGGAGGGAACAAAATAGTGAAAAAGGCACTGAAAATTAGATAATCCGTTCTTTCAGCTTTGCATGCAATTCTTTCCACCAAATAGCTTTCTCTTTATATCAGGATTTGGTGGTGGGGCTACATTCTGTAGTCGTTTAAAACAACCCCGCATCAAAACATGAGCTCGTGTTAAATTCTGGGCTCCAAACTTGCCATAAATTAATTTCTGGCTTAAATGCTGTTGTGTTTCTTTCTGTAAACGGTGAAAGGAAGCTATGTGTGTGCAAACACACGCCCTGCAGACCCTTCTGGGGCGGGGGGCAATACCTTTCAGACTGAGTCTGCAGCCTCTTTTTGTTCTCGCCATCCCCAGCATTGCTGGGGCCAAGGGGCCTCGTTGAGGTGGTGGGTGAATTCCTGCGTGTGCCTTTCCCGGGCCTTTTGCCCCTCTAATTGTCCTGTTGTCAGAAGGCGTGTGCCTCCCAAAGTCTTATCTGATTCCTCCAAAACCTTGCAAGCAGTTCAGATGTTGACCCCTTGAGCACAAACAACTCTCCCACCTGCCTTGGGGCATAGCTGCGAGACGGGGTTTAGTGCTGTGTGTGTGCAAACCAGCGGCTGGCTTTGTCACCAGCATGGAGCACCTACCTGGGGAGGGGAACAAGGGGCCAGGGAAGGTGAAAGGCTGGTAGGACTTGAAGCAGGAGAAGGGGAGTCCAACAGCTGCTTGTGTCAGCGTGAGGATAAGTGCGAAGAGATTAATAGTTATTTAAAGAGCAAATGGGGACACAGGATTCAGCTGTGGCATGTCAGTGTATAAATGCAGTGGAATGGCTGCTCTGCTGATAACATTTAGACAGATGGTCTCTGGACTGAAAGGAATGAAAAGGATCTCTGATTCTCGTAAGGATATCTTACATTTTAATGGCTCATCTATTTTATTATTTTTGTTTAATTGACGTCCAGGCAGCACCTTCAGCGTTTCCAGACAGTGCTGTCCTGTTAATGCTGAGTGCCTGTTTGGCCATCGTTCTCCATCAACTTAAGTTGCCTGGATTAGAGGGAATAGTTTTTAAGTGAAAGCTGAAACACTATTGTTTTGCTGTCTGTGTGTCTGAGCTGGTTTAGGAGACTGTTTTCATCACAGCTGTCTTTTCATCATTTGCTGGTTAGGGAGTGTGTCTGATGGTAATCTCCATGAGAAATGAAATTACTGAGTGATACTTCTACATTTTTAAGAAGTCTTCAGGTCTTCCCTAAGGTATTCTGGGGCAGGAGGGCAGAGAGGGTTGTTTTTTGATTCAATGCAAAAATATCGAGCAGGTAAAAGACTGTTCCTGATACAGTACATCATCATTTTGGCTCTTTCTGTACAGAACCAGCCTCAAGGGAAAACATGTACCAAGAGTCCGTTAAATAGGTCTTGGTTGACTGAATAGCCTGCAGGAGTTGAGACATAACTGTCATCTGTGTTGCCAAAGCTGCAAGCTCCTTTTGGAGAAGGAGAACAAGTCTGAATCACTCATTCCCTTGTCAACTCTTTAGCATGCAGTGAGTCCAATCGCAGATATTAGCTGTCCCATCTAACAGGGGTGCTGTGCATCTATAACATCCACACTGTGACAGAGGGAGAAACTGAGGCAGGGAGGGCAAATGACTAACCTGAGGCAACACGAAGAGTCACTGGTTCACCCAGGATTAGGACTCAATATGTAATTGCTCTTATTACTCTGCTGCCTGCAGGCCTCAGACAAGGCAGAGGCCCATTAAGTGCAGTGCTTTTTACATGGTGAGGAGCAATCCCTGCCCTGCAGACCTTGCTACCTGCAGTAGGCTGAGGGTGGAGGGGGTGAGGTGCCTTGCCCAAGGACACAGCGCATCGCTGACAGAGCAAGGGAGGGAGCCAGCCCTCCCTTCTCTCTGCAGCCCATCCCCGCTTCCAAAATGAAGTCCCCTGTGCTGTTCCCCACCAGACCTTCCCCTTCATAGCACAGCTTAGTTGCAAGCTGATCCATCTCTGGAAGGTCCAAGTACCTCACTGAAGATCCCAGACCATCAGCCTCACCTTCAGTGTTTAATGAAAACCCCAGAAAATACCAGCCTCTCCAGTGAAACAGAAACCTGAGGAAGAGCTGCAGTGGGAGATTTAAATTTCTGTAATTCCTCCTGTTCTGGAAGAATAGCTGAGAGTGTAGAGTCTTCGGGCATAGGGAGGATGCTTCATCCCTGCAAAGGGACCATCCTGTTTTCCTCTGTGGCTGAAATGACTGGTAAAGCTGGATTTTAAATGGCTTGTCTAAAGTCCTGGGAGAGCTCAGCATATAGCTCATGCTGTTCCTTTCAGGTCCTTAGAGGAGTGGTGTGCTGCTCAAAGCTTCAGTAGGGCTGCTGGGATTCCTCGTATTGGGAAAGCTTTTTGTTACAGACCTTGTGGTTGGTGCTGATTCCATGAACCTTTGCTTTTTGGCTGATAGTAAGTTGTCTGGAAAAGGAGCAACTGTTGGAAAGACGAGGCAAGTTACGAGCAGGCTGGCTGAAGTACACAAAGATAGGTGAGCTTGATGGTTCTGGGTGGAATTGAAGCTATAGGATCTTGAGGGACATGAGCTGCTTGGACCTTTGGACAAGAGGAAGAGCCTGACAAGAGCAGATCCCTTCTGCTGTGTCAACAGCTAACAGAACTGGGTGCCTTTATTGCTCTGTGTTCCTGGTTGAGCCCAGAGCTGTTGGGAATGGGTACCTCAGACCTTTTGGATGCTGCTTGCCCTAAGCTGGGTGCAGGTAGCGCCCTTTGGACACACACAAGGATGAGACTGTGTACCTGACTGAACCCTACGTACCACTTGCCTGCTGCCCTCTCACTGTGGCCGATACCATGCCCTTTGGAGGATTAAAAGTGCATGGTAGTTGTGTAACTTTCTCCATGATACTTTCCCAGCTTCCAACTGATTGTAGTTCAGAACTTTAAAATCAGATACGCTTGTCTAGATGGATTTTTCTCCAGCAGAACTTGTCTCTTGCTTTTTTGAATGTATGTAGGCTTTTAGTATTGTGTCATTTTGTGGCAAAAAAATCCATGTTTATTTGTGGTCTTTGTGAAGAATTACTGTGTGTTTAAACCAAAGTTTTGCTTAAGACGTTTGCGTGTTTCCCAACTCCTCTACTAAGAGAACATGAAAATTAATTTTGTATTTGCTGTTATCCAAATCGCCTAGGAATTTATTCCCTTCTGTCATACTAAGTTCCACCTTTCTCCTCATTGTCTTCTTCCAGGATGAAAAGTTGTCATCTACTGTATTACAGGAAGGCAGTAAAAGGGTTTGCTTCTTATTGTCACCTTCCTCTGAACTGTGATCCTCTTTCATCTCTTTGAGGTGGGGGACTACAGCTATACATTGTATTTAGGGCACTAGGCACGAGGTTTTTCTCTTAACCTCTTCTTAATCTCACCTTTGCTTTTTCTGTACTCTATTCTGAGGTTTTTTGTTTTCATGTCTTCAGTTGTTTCATATGCGGTTGGCTTGAAGGCTACTTAAGCACCACACACTGTACGACCGATTCTTCTCAATTACGAGGGGAAACCTTCCATGCTGTCAGTTTCCATTCTGCTTGATGAGAACTTGAGTTTCTCTACCACTGTCTGTGACCGGTCACTGGGAATTGAGTGCATGGTGCAAAGTTCGGTGCCACAAACGTTTTTTTTTTCCAGTGAGTCACACATCAGCATGGTTACTACCCGAGTTAAAGGCCCTAAATGTCACTGTGTGTAGCGGAATCAGATCCATAGGAGGAACAGCCTTTGTGTAGAGCACGAGACTGTTGGAGATGATGTAGCCTTGTACAAGTTAGAGCCAGTTGTGCTGTAATGAAGCTGCTGATTTTTATCAGGTTATAGCAGTACCTCCAAAAGGTCTGTCTGGGTGTTGCTAGACATAGCAAGCCTGTCTCCTTGTGATGGCTTGCTGCCGTGCGAATCACCTCCTGGTTGTGTGCAGGCTGTTTTCCCAGCTCTGCTGTTGATCCACTCTGTGAGCAGCTTTACTTCTTTCTGTTTCAACCACCAGTGTAAAGAGGGGGATATCCCTTGCCAGTCTTTGCCCTAGTGTGACACATGTACGGTGGTGCTGAGATTATACTGTGTACCCTGTGTTGTGAAGGCTATGCCATGTCTAGCCAGGCTGTCCTAATGCTGCTTCTCTAACACTGCTGTGCATCTCTTTGCCTCCAGCCACAGTACACAAACCTGGGGCTCCTGAACAGCATGGACCAGCAGATCCAGAATGGCTCTTCCTCCACCAGCCCTTACAACACGGAGCACACGCAGAACAGCGTCACAGCCCCCTCGCCTTATGCCCAGCCCAGCTCGACTTTTGACGCTCTCTCGCCCTCCCCAGCCATCCCTTCTAACACAGACTACCCAGGACCTCACAGCTTTGACGTATCATTTCAACAGTCCAGCACAGCAAAGTCAGCAACATGGACGGTAAGGACACAGCATCGCTTTCCTCCTTCGCTGGCTTCAGTCCCCGTGCCCTTGGTGACACTATTTCTGTGATACATATCAAGGCTTATGCAAGAACAAAGTGACCTGAGTCCTCTTCAGAGTATGATGTGTCACACAGAAAGGAGAGATTTATCTTGGTTGCTCTGGGAGGGTGTGGTGGGAATTTAACCCTCAATAATATCACTAAATCCCAGGTGAATAAAATGCTTTGCAAAAAAACTGGTTACCTAAAGGCCCTTTGGGTCTAGCAGATATGTTGGAGTAAAACCTGGAGTGGGCATGAACATTGCTTCAGTACTTGGCTTTTTTCAGTATCCATGGCCTCGTGTGAGGTTTGGCATGAGGGCCATGCCAGCAGGATGGAGGTGGTGCTCCTTGCTCGGACCCATGCAATGGGAGGCTTTCTCTTTTTCTGTGTCCTTCTCCTCTTGAAGCTGGTGTGGGAACCCCACTGTCACCAGCTTGGGTCAGCCCTGTGTTGGGTTTCTTTTAAGAGGGAGGGGTTGTTTTATTGTGGGGTTTTGTTGTTGCCTTGTTTTATTCAACACTTTGCTCTTGCTGTCAGAATACTACCTTTTTTACGAAAAAAAACCTGCAGAAGCTTGAAACCTGAAGCCCAGCTCTTGATTTTCAGTGGTGCTGGCTTGATTTTTCAAGCTCTAGAGACTTCCTAGTCCAGGACACAGCACTGCAGGAGCTGTAAGTCCAGCTGTTGTGGTTTAGGGCTCTAAGAGCAGAGATGTTTACAGTGGAGAGTATTGCTGTCTTAAAGATGTTCGGTATTTGCCTTCCTCTCCTGCAGGCACTTGGAGTAGGTGCAGCAAATAATGTCCTACCCCTTGCTACCCAAATAAAAGCAAGGACTTAATTTTATTTTTTTTTAAGCAAAAAGATGAACTTTTTACCAAAAGCTAAGAGCATTAAAATAGCATGTGCTTTTTTTTTTTTCTATTTTCCTTTTTAATTGGAGGAGCTACTTTGATCTGAGATTTAAATACAATCTAGCTGCAAATGCAACTAAAAAAGGAACTCCCAGCCACTGCTGCCAGCAAAGCGGCAGAGATCTTGTGCTCCACTCTGGAAAAAGATGCCACATAATAATAGGTCACTTTAAGTTTGCATCCTATATGTTTTAAAAGCCTTTTCTGGTAAAATTTGTCTAGAACTGATATCAAGAACTTAGTTCAGAAAACTGTGTTAAAAGAGGTTGAAATGTGATAGATCCAGTCACAACCGAATTTTTCTTATTCATAAAAGGGTGAGGTATTTTTAAGGTTGAGGTTGAAACTGTATTTTTTACTCATCTGCATGAGGAGCTGTAGTTCACACTTATTTTCATGTCCATGTTTCTCCTATAACACTATACACAATGTTTATTTTCTCTTCCCTTTAGGTAAGGAAACTGTGGGTCAGTTCTACTTTGCATTTCTCAGGGTAAAAAAGTGCTGGCTTGGATTTTTGCAAGCTGCTCTGGAGAGGGTCCTTTGAAGGAGATATGAAAAGACATTCTCTTTTGATACATATGGTACAAAGAATTATCTAATGCAGCTGCAAGGAACCAGAGTGTTTGATGCTGTCCTTTCAACTAGGAAAAGCAGTCTTTTGAAATGAGGTTTGAACATATGTAGTAGGCTGTTCCAGCAGAGATGAAGGAGAGAGAGCTACTAGCAAGCTTAAAGTTAAGCAAGCGCTTGAGATATTTCACCTTAGTGGTAGTGGCTTTCTGGGATAGAAGTGCAGGCTGAGTTTTAGTGAGGATATGGGTACTGGTCAAAGATCAGATTACACGCTGACTTTAAAAAATAAATAAAATTAGTGTTTGGTGACTATAGTCATCAAATGTATGCAGCCTGGGACAAGGCACATTTAGCCTTCCCTCCTTTACCTTTGCCCTGATGTGTACCACAGTACCAACAGATGAAGGTGTGTTTCCTATACATGTTGCAGTCTGTCTAGGTATAAGTCTATGTATTTTACTAAAGGAATGGGCTCTTGAACAGCTCTCTGGTCAGGAAGGAGTGAGTGTGGTCCAGGTGTCCCTGCACTGAGCCAAGTGACCCAGATTTAGCTGCTCGTGCAGGAGCTGGCAGTGTGTTCTGTGTTGGCAGTGGATTATGACAGTCCTGTGGTGGTGGCTGGGGACCTTCAATCAATACGCCTTTCACAGCAGAGCATCTTTCCATCTTCAGAGCTCTGCCCTTCTGCTAATTAATCCACCAACTCGTTTCACATGAGCTCTTGAGCAGTTGGTAATATGTGTTCGACAGCTTTATCAGTGGGGTGGGTGGGGAAGGACGTGAAGGCTCTCCTTCCCACTGTTGTCCTGAGAAGTGTGGAAACATGCATGAAATGTTGATGAAAGGAGGAGTGATTGCCCCATCCTCTCAGCAAGAGCAAGTTCTTGGAGTTGCTCATCCCCCCCCCCTCCATGTGACTTCATACACTTTGATTAATGCCTGTCATCTTTTTTTTTAATGATGGATTAGGAACTTACCCAACTGGAAGAGTTTCTTCCACTGCAGTGACCTATTAAAAGTGTAATTACTTGATGGCCCCACCCTTATTAAGAGTCCAAAACTTGAAAGCCTTGTTTCTGAGTTTGGGGTTTTTTTCTCCCCTCTTGCAGTTCCCCGGGGTAACAGTATTGTAAGGAAACCCATTGCATCGCACTTTCCCCTGTTTATGAGTGGATGAGCCAGACTGACCCACGTTGCCCTGCTGGGAAGGCTCAGTGGTGACTGGCAGGGGATCTGCTGTCCTGGGTGACAGCTCACTTCACCTCACCAGAGCTCCTCCGGGCTTCTGGGCTGAGTCATGTCAGATCAGGTCATGGGAACGAAGGCTGTGGGCTTGGTGAGAGGAATGGGTTAGTTCTCCAAAAAGCAAGAGCCGCTTTCATGGAATGATTAGAGACATGTGAAGATGCTTCAGATTTCTAAACCACTTGGTCCATTTAGATCCCAATCTGTGTGCTTTGGAGACAATAATCTGGAAACACATGTAGATCCCAAGGTTACTGTTGTTGGAGGTGGGGAAGGGAGAAGAGGGTACTTGCTGAGTACCTAAATGCCACGTGTCTGAAAATACCCCTGGCCTGGAATAACTTTTTCTCCTAAAACTTTGTTTTGTTTTTTTTCCCTCCAAATTGTGCGAACTCTTTCTGTGGGGGAGGTTTATTGTCCCTAGACAGTGGACACCCTTTGCAAAATCAGCAGTATTTGTACAGTGTAGGCTGGAAGGGGGATGAGTGTAACAGCTTCTCTGCTCAGGTTTGTGATGGGTTCCTAATTAAAAAGGAGAAAAAAAAAAAAAACAACCAAAATTACAAAGAGAAGCACTGGCTGATGCTAGGTGAGAAGGTGATTCCATATGTATGAGCAGTTCACTTTGAAAATATTACGAATTTTCTCTCTGAAGCCCTTCATGACCTTAAGTAGGAATTCCAGTAAAACGTGCTGTCTAATCAGGTTAGGTCTTCATTTGTATGCAATGTTGATCTAATTAACAATGACAAATTGAGATTGGATTGCAGAGGACTTTATAAGCATCCTTGATTATTTTTTTATTAATAACCTCAACGCAAGTAAGAAAGCAACTTAATCAGTCTTTTCAGAAGGAGAATCTTTAACAGTTGAAACTGTATTGAAGTGCTTAAAAACAAAAGCCTTTATAATCTAAATTGGACAAAGTTTCTTGTGTGTGTACTCATACAATAAAACCTTTTTGAAAACCATGCTGCAAAGGAAAAAGCAGTTATTGTTTGTAATGCTGAGATGAAGAGTAGGTTGCTGAGGTTGAGTGAGAAGCCTTCTGAATTGGGTTAAGTAAGAACTTAAGCAGAATAGTGTCTCATTTATTTTGGGAGAATTCCCATATGCCCATGCATGGCAGTATCTCCTCCTATTTCTGCAGCAGAAGGAAGCAAGGCATTTCAAAAGTTTGCCACCTCAGATTTTTTCTTTGTGGAAGTTGTGTGCAGACCTTCCCCACCCACTCTGAGCACAAATAAATAAATAAACAACTGCACTCCCTTTTCCCTCTAAAAAAATATTTGGCAATCGCCTGTCACTAGCATAACCTGCTGCATGGGGAAAAGCATGGTTGCAGTAGGAAAGTAAAAATTAAAATTGTATGTCAAGGTAAGTAAAAGTTAAGATTACTGCCAAATGCAAGCTATCAAAAAATTAATCTGATCCGCCCATCCCCAAAAGCAAGATACCACCTTATAAGTCATGAGACTCTTTTAAAAAGACAAACAGGTTCTTCTTACTCTTCCCCAGGTTTCTGAGCCTTTAGGGTGCATCTACTAAATACTTTAAAACTTTTTGTGGTAGTCACGAGAAGGCAGAAATTGCTTTAAGTTTTTAAATGAAAACTAAAATTTATTTGCAAATTTTTGATTCAGCTGAAGAAAGATGCCCAGCCCTGCAAGACTTGCATAATTCAGGTGTTGGCAATACCTGAGTTTAGCAGTTTATTCTCATGGTCTGCAGTTGATTGGAGCTGAGCTGGGTTTGTTCCTTGCAGGGTTTGTTATGAAATACAGAGCTCTCCAAAGCTGCAATCCATGTTCCAGGTAGGCTCACTGGTTTTGCTGTTCTCTGTAAACTCAGCTGTACCTACAACCATCAGAAAATGCTCAGGTTTCAGACTCCCTTTGCTAGCAAAACTGGATTATAATCTCTGCACCATGCATGAAAGCAAGTAAAATGGATTGTGCCAGTTGGGCTTGGTGAATTTGGAAAAGCTGTATTTTAAGGAAGCTGAAAGGAATGCACTTAAATTAGTCCACACGAGCAATAACAGGTTTCTGTGGTTGAGAGAACAGATTCCTTGGCTGGGCTATCTCAATATTTTTATTTCAGATTGGTTCATTCCATTTTTATTTTAAATACATTGTGTCCTGATCCACCTAGTAAAATTGAGAAATTTTTTGCCGGTCCCTATAAAATGAATTAGAGGACTGTGCACAAGCACAGTGAAGCAGTGAGGGGGCAATTACATGCGTACATTGACTTGACTCAGCAGTTCCTAATTATGTGTTCAGTGTTCTCTTAAATAATCTGTTCAAATAGTGCATCATTTCAGTAACACTGGTAATGTCCAATCTCTCAATATCTCACATGAAGACTCTTTCTAAAGGCTGGTGACTCTCCCGATGAACACTGTGCCAAGTGTTCCTGTGAAATCTTAGCCTTGTGATTCCTTGCTGGTGTGTTGGTCAGTGCAATCTGAGCTTTCCAGTTTCACCCTTTAACATTGCATTTAAAGCTGTCGGGAGAAAGGGAGTGGAAGTGGCCTTGTTATAGGATTTTGGATTTTCTTGTCCTCAGAGGCTCTTAGTCAGCAAAAATATAGGATTTGGCTGTTCATACAGGGCAGGTGAGAAGGGGCTTTATAAGAAACTCATTTGTGCAGAGGGTTTACAGACCTCCATGAGCACTCAAATTGGTCACCTGCTGGCCACTCTGATAAGAAATGTAGACTTTCTCTTCAACCCAGCTGGTTCTCCATCTCAGTTAATTTTGCTGGTGATAAACCCCCACTTGTTACAGCAGGAGTGAGGAAGGGAAAAGATGCTGTAATCCAAAGGGAGAGAAGCAATCTTCAAGGAGGAGGCAGTGGAGGAGGAGATGGGGTTGCAGCCTTCGGATGCAGACGCTGCAGGCTGTGAGAGCTGATGCAATGGTGTGAGCTGAGGGCTTGGCTCCTCACCCATCCTGGCAAATCAGGACCGCTGCCGTATTTGGGCATTTGTCTCAGGTGAGAAGTGGTTCAGATTTGGCTTCCTTAAGCTCTCAGCAGCTGTGCCTTTCCGAAGAGGCTGTTTCCAGCGTGTGTGGGCTCTTGGCACAGGGCAGCTGGGGAGGCAGGGCAGATCTCAATTGCCACTGTCGCTCTTGTGCAGGATGAGGTGGTGATCTTGTTTTCCTGCTTGAAGAGCTTCTGAGATGTGTTTCCCTCAGTGTGACATTACAGGGCCTAACAGCAAGGCTGTTGAGGCATATGTAACTTGTCCTAGGTCATCTACCTGGAAAGAGAGGAGCTGGGCTTGTTGTCTTTGAAGGAGGTGCCTTTCTCACGGCAGGGAGGTGTTTTCAAGCTCACAAAGCTGAGAAGAACCAGTTCAGCTGTGAGAACCAGCCAGGAGGGGCCTGCTGGCTTCTGTTTGGGTATTTATGCTTGAGTGAAATGAGATCTTAATGCATTAGGTTCTCTTTGGAATGTAATTGTGCTTTTTCCCCATAATATCTTTGTCATGTATATTTTGGTTTTATTGCTAGTTACCTTCTTCTGTTACTCCTTACAAGCAGCTGTACAGATCTGCGTCGTAGTTTCTAGAAAACGTCTTGTGATGTGAGCTGTCTTGCTTTTCTTCTTTTTCCTTCTTGTGGCCGTGATTGTTTCGTAAATCCTACTGAGGCAGTATTGCCCCCCTGTATGAAGTGGAGGTTTGCTATATGCTCTCTGATAAACCAGTGCCCTCCATGATGACAGAGCTGCACTGTAGTGTGAGACTGCTCTGTAAAGCACGGTCTGTACCCCACACATCTGCTGATGCCCAGGAAGGATGAGAAGGGGAGTTATTCACTTACTCTATGACTTGGTATCTGCCAGCACTGGGAACAGAAAATTTGGGTCTCCTGCTTTGAGTATGTCCTCTCAAACAGCACAGTCACTGTGGGGCACCCAGCATGCCTGACCTGCTGAGAGAAAACAGGCATCAGATAACATGAATGTCCTTCCCTCTCAGCTAGGATTTAGCCTCTTAGTTGCACTGTTTGTGGCTGATTCTCTCCCACTGTAACAGGATGTGAGTTAGAGCTCACTACAAGCCTCCCTGGATCTGAAAGTGAAAACCGATGAGACATTAGAACATAGGAGGATGGAGAAACAATGGGGAGGGGTTGTGTCCCCCACAGGGGCAGAAAATCCCTCTGCTGATTTGTACAAGCAGTTTCTAGTTGTATTGGCATCACTGTTTCTTTTTTTCCAGAAAAATTGTTATAAGGTTTTGAAGGAAAATTCAGAGGTGAGGAAAAAGTGCAAGAAATTTTTTGGTTCTTAAAGAGTTTTTTTGGTTTTTTTTGTTGTTTTTTTTTTTGCCTATGTGGAAAGGAAAAAGTGTTAATTAAACATAATTTTCATCAATGCAACTTGCACAAAAAAAAGCCCCACCTACTTTCATGAGAAAGGAATAAAGAGAATCATAATCCTGGATTAGGTATCTTTCACTACACATATATAAAAACAACACTGTGTGAAAAGGGGGAAAATATATATGTGTACATACACACACCAAACATACCAATGTGCCTCCAGCAGTATTACCAAAGGAATTAACTTTACAAGAAACAGCCACAGCCTGGAAAGAAGCCATTTTTCAAATAAAAGCTGAATGAGACTTGTGGTTTCTGAGAACTATGAGAAGGAAGGGTTAAAAAAACATTTACAGATAAGAATAGCTGATGTTGGGAGATGAGTGAACATCCTTAAATAGGGGAGGGTCACTATTTAAATCAGCTTTTTTTTTTTTCCTCCTCTTAGCTAAAAATTGGCTTCTACTAAGAACAACATGTAGGATTAATGTAGTACTTTAAGTCTTCAAAGTGCTGCACAAACATTACTTCCCTAATCAGCAAACACCTTTGCTTGGTAGGGAAGTCAGGAGTGGAGTTGCCATTTTAGAGAAGGGAAGTGCCAGAAGTGCCAAAGTTTCTGAATCAGTAATTTTTTGGACTGGATTTTTCCCCCCTCCCCCTTTTTTTTTTTTCCTTTTTTGATGCTTCAGGTTTTTTGTAGTATTCAGCATGGGGACTGCCTCTGGGCTGGCTTGTAAAAGCTGCTGAGCTCTCCTGGATTTCACAAGCGCTAAGCATGCAAAGCAGCCCAGCAGAGCTCAAAGAGGCATCAGCAGAGTTGCCTCCTTACCTTTCCAAAGGTCATGGCACGCTGGCCCAGAAGGGAGGTAGTGGCTCCAGGGCAAGGAAGGTTTCCTAATAGCTGCCGATTTTCCCCCATAGCATTGATCTGTTTAAGTTAAACTGCATCAACTGAGCTATTTCAACCCTACAACAAAAAAAGTCGTGCAAAAACTATTTGAGTGGCTGTTTAATATGTTGTTTTTGGGTAAAGTATTTCAGGTAGGCTGGTGCAAGAGCTATTGCTCACTTTGCAGACAAAGACTGCCCTTGGAGATGATCGTTCCTTTCTTTAGGTCAGCTGAAATATCACATTTGTCATAGATATTGTGTCCCTGCCAACTCGATGCAGAGCACACAGCGCTTTGGCAGTGTGCTGAAGCAGCATAATTCTGTGTGTGTTGCATTGGTGGTGCTCCGTGTGCTGAGGGCTTAGCTCCAGTGCTTGGCAGATCATATACTGTGAAGAAATTCCTACTTTGTTTTAAGAAGAAGTGTCCTGGGTAGGGATGCCTTCTGTATAGAAAGAGCATGAACTTTATTATGCAATGGAAGCCTTTTCATGAGGTTTTGCTATGTGCAGGTGTGTCAGATTTGTTATTGTAAACACAGATACCCAAGTAAGAGCTTAGATCCTCTTGCAAATAGACCTGAGTATTGATACAAACTTTACCGTTTCCAGTTGGTAAAGATAACACTTAAACATTGAAACAGAAGTTGGTGGAGCCACAGAAGGAGAGTACTACTTCTTCCTCATTTTTTGGTTTTTGGGTTTTTTTAGATGTATTCTGTAAGAGTGGGTTTTTTGAGGAGAGCAAAATATTACTTGTTTGTTAAGAAGGAGTGTTTTATGATCTGCTGATACACGTTAGCTGCTGAAATTCATCTTAATTCAGCTTTATGGAAAGTTGAAAAACGTGTTAGAGGAAACACAGGAAAACAGCACTCAAGGCTGACCTGGCTTTCCTAAACACGAGACAGGACTTGGGTCTAAATTTTCTGGCTCTGTTGTTTTCCCCATTAGCCGTGACGGCCATGCTGCTTTGGGGCTTTCCTCCCTGCCTGTTTTGTACCCTGGGGTGCACCACACTCTCCTCCTAGGGAGAGAAGCCACCCTGCCAGGAGATGCCCTGCTCAGGAGCAGCAGATTTGGCTCCCAGCCCAGCCTCAGAGCTGCTCCCACCCTGTGATTTAGATGTAATCTGGGTAATGTTGTGCAAGTTATTCCCTCTGCCTCTGCTCCCCCTCTTCCTCCTTTCTACATACTCACCCTCAAATCTGGGACTGTGTCATGATTATCCTGTGTTGTAAAATGCTTGGGACCCTGATGTGAAATGCCTGAGGGGGACAGCCAGGCACTGCTGCTTGCTGTGTGTACCTCTAGGTATCCTCAGCTTTCAGGTCTCTTTCTTTGACTTAGTTACAGGACATTGGAGTCTTTCTACAAACTAACTTTTGAGGCAACCAAAATGTATCTCCAGGCTAAAACTTGAAGCCCGAGTGCCTCTTGGGTTATTGCTTCCCCTGTTTGAGATCTTGAGCTTTACTAGCACTGGTCCTACCAGGTGTGAAAATTACTGACCCAGCAGCCATCTGGGGGCAATGGGAATAAGGAAAGCCTCTTCCTGTTACGTAGGCAGAGCACAATGCTGTACCAGCTGCTGTGTTCGCTGTGGTTCCAAGCCTTGACAAACTCACCCTGCCACTTGTCGGGTCTTATTAGCTCAAGTGTGTGAGCTGTGGCAGGGAACTGACTTGCTCCTGACATTGCAATGGGAGCAAAGTGAGCCCAGGCTTGCTATTAAACCTGCACCCAGAGCTCCTTGGACCACCCCCCGCCCCTTAAAATGCAGGGCTAGAAGAGATTCCCATGGGGAAGGGATGGGAACGGTGCCACTGGGCTTGGTGCCCAGCCTGAAGGGTGTTTGCAGAGCCGGCAGCGGGGCAGGCAGAGCACCCGCTCTGTCTGCATTTGAGCATCAGCACCGCCATGGGTGGGAGAGAAAAAGTCTTCCCATGAGATGTTTGTCCAGTGTCTGAGCACTGAATGATCCTTCTTCATTAATCAGCAGGGTGGTGGCTGGTTTTGCAATGAGTTCCTTGTCTCCCATCTCTTCTCCTGCAAACCTCTCATACAACTCATTCTTAGTCATTTTTTTTTTTACCCATCCTTGGTGAGTTCTTGTAGGTGTATGAGCAAAGTGGACTTCTAACAGAAAAGAGTCTGTGTTCTTCAAGGTATCGTACTAAAACCTCTTACAGTATTGACACTCACAAAGGAAGTGGTGAGACCCCTAGGAAGATCTTCAGAAGAGTTACCATTAGTTCTGTAAGGTTTGGCAAAGACAAAGCATGTGGACTGATTGCTTTTCCATCAGTTTCTGTAAGGAATTCATAAATTTGACCTTTACTTGGCATTCCCTTTATGTGCCGACTTCTCTCGTGAGTCATTTTTGCCCATTTCCTTTGTCATGCCTCTCAGAAGGGCTGCAGAGGTTGGAGTCTGTCTTTCTGGGCTTGTTTTTCAGCAGACTGATCTGTGCAAGATAAAGATGAGGAGAACTGCGTTGCTCTGGTGCTGCTGGCGTTCAGAGGGTGCACTGCAGCATGGTCCCTGGCTGACAGGAAGAACAACTACATGGGCAAGACGAGTTCTAGGATGATTTTTCAGGGACACGTGCTGGAAGAAAACCATTTCCATGCTGCATGTCTTCATGTCAAGAGCACAAAAACCCTCTGATGCTGTTAGTCATTCTGCTGATCCCAATCTGTTTAATGGGGTTATTTTGTTTCAGTATACTGATATTCTGATGCGTGCTTTGCAGCTTATTTCAGGGAAGCTTCCGAAACATAAACTCATGAGGTCTTCCTCTGAAGTGAGAGGGCTTTGTAGCATTTTAAGTGTTGATAAATCACCTGTCCAGGATTGACTCTGTTGGTTAGTGATTGGGAATGACTCACTTGTGGCTGCTTCCCTCTCCACCACACAGGTCTGAGCTGTTGCCAGCCACCTTTCCCTCAAAGTCCAGCTGCTGGGGTGCACCTTACACTGGACCCCCCGGGTCACGCTGTGTCCGCAGCATGACCCCAGTGTAACCTGCTCGCTGGGGCAGTCAGCATTTCTCTACTCCCGGGAGGAGCAGAGCTGAGCATGCAGACAGGTGCTGACTGCCAGAGAGTGAGTGGTGCAGGATGGCCAGGCATTCCTGTGTGCTGGGGGCTCTCTGGCTCTGGGCAGCTTGTTGCCTCCAGCCTGCCTGGCATGGCTCAGCAAGGGTGTAGCAGTTCACTCAGCTTTTTTTAATGTTGGTTTCTTGTTTTGTTTTTTTTTTTTCCTTTTTTCCACTGGCCATACCAATCTGATTACACCTTCGAGGGATCATCTGCCCCTAAAGCTTAATTAAGGAGCTCTTGTCTGACTCGTCACTGACTCACCTGCCACTGTATGAGCTCATGTCTGACTTGTCCTAGGAAGATAGTGAAATATGTCAGGCTTCTCTGAAATATAGCAGTTTTTTGTTTTATTGCATCCCTGACATTGCTGTTGGCTCCTGCAGCAGTGAACAGAAAGATGACTGCCCCAGCTTGGTTACTTTTATCTAAACTTAGTCGCTTGCCTCTTTGTGCCTTGAAAAACCAGATGGGGTTTTGCTTGCACAGCTGTAGGTATGTTAGAGTTAATAAAAAAAATATTAAAAATTAAATAACCTTTGAGTTTTGGCTTCAGGCAAAGTAGGTGAAATGATGTGTTTTGGAGATGAATGCTCTTGCAGGAGGCAAGATGTAGCTTGCAGGAGAACATCTGCAACCAATCCATTCTGTATGAGATGGGGCCAAGACTTGTTTGTATCTCAGTACCTGTTCAAACATGTTATAGCGCAGCAAAAAAAGAGGTTTTGAATGCATTGAGGAAGGGTGGGTAAGACGGGAAAGAGACATCAAGCTGAATGTTTGCTTAATAGCTTTGATTTCTTCATTAAACTTTTAAGCACTTTAATAATTTGATTAGCTGCTTTCAGAGCACTGTAGTTGGGGGTTTTTTATTATTATTATATATTTTTTTCTTTCTTAAAAGAGAAAAAACTCTACTCATCTTGGTGCTGTGAGATGAGCTTGCTTTCTGGCCTGGAGCAAATCTACTGTTTGCTGCTCCTTTGTACCCTCCCTGGGGACTGCTGGTGGAAGGATGTTCTGTAATTCATTGATCAAAGACGGTGCAGAGACTCAGTTACCAGGCTGGCTGCCTGGACCCCAGAATGCAGCTTCCCAGTCAAATGCCCCTTGCCAGCTACTCCAATCCTCTTTGTTCTGTAGGAGCTGAAGGTAGCGTGAACATCATGCAACTGCAGCTTGCAGGGCTCCCTCGTCTGCCTTTAATTGTGCACTTGAAATGCCTCTTTCTCAAGGCCTGTGGCAGCATAGAACAGTTACATGACTCAGGAGCAGCTGAAGTGGTGAGGTTGGCGGTAGAGGTTGTCCTGAGGTTCTGGTATCATTGCACTGATGTTTCTTATCATACTGAGCTCTGTGGCTTTAGGTTTTTTGTAAGATGACCCCTGAGATGCACATGCAACTGTATTATTGGTTTGCATGTGTAACTAATGGGAGTTTTGAAGGTGCACACTGTGTATGACTGGGATCTGTTGTCATTGCAGTGTAGCAACTGGTATTTAGATCTTTTTTATTGTCTTATGGGCTGGATTCCTTGCTGGGGAGCTGAGGGCAACTGATCTAGTCTGAGAAAGGTGGACAGGGTGAACACAGTGCCTCTAAAATCCTACCAGAGGAAAGGGGCATGTATTCCAAATGCTCTGTCCTAAGTAGAGATGGGGTAGTACTTTGCCAGTACTTAAAACCAGCAGACAGGTTTTTTGTTCCTCCCGTTTTCTCAACCAAATCCTGCTGGGACTTTGCCAAAAGTGCTTGTGTAAGCGAGGCAGTCCTGGTCATGTGCTGATCTTCATCCAGTCCTCAACAGGGAAGCAAATTAAAGAACTGCAAGATGCACAAATGCCCGTCCTCTGCCTTTGATGTAGACAGGGTTCTTCCACTCTGCATTTCCTCATCAGAGAGAGGTTATTCTTACTGCTGTGTCTTCATACCGTTGTCAAGTCCCCGGTGACTCTCGGTGCTGCTGTTCACTTGTGTTCCCTGGCTGGCTACCAGGAAGGCCTCCTACGGCTTGTCCACACTTGGCAGGTAGACACACATACCTAGGGATGGCCTTAGGCTCCATGCAGTGCTGTGTGGTCTTGCAGGCTGTGCCTAGAAAGAGATCTGCTGTGTCTGTATGGTGCTGCAGCAATGGGCAGGGTTCATTGTCCTTGGCACGTTGCAGCTGGAACGTGATGGTTTTAGAGCTGTGCAGAAATGGCTTGGTCATGCCTGAACTCCTTTTTACTGCGTGTCAGACACTGGGTTAGCATGTGGCCAGGCAGCACTCCCTGCAGCTGCACTATGGCCGTGCCTTGAGCACGAGCACTGGTTGCTTTTGCCTTACTCTGCAAGAAGTATTCTGACCTGGAGAGGCAGTCAGGGCTGTGTTCAGGTGCGGATTATACCTCACTCCCCCAGGCTTAGGGCTTCAGATGAGGAATTTAGGTGGCCCTCTTGTCCTTCCTTAAGTTTGTGTTGCTGGACTGCTTGAAGAGCCTCGTGTATTTCAGGCTGCCCAAATGGGTCTGTGTCCTGATGCACTGGTGTCTCATGCAGTCTTTCTTTTCTTCTTTCAGATCTGGGTTGCCATGACACTTCTGAGAAATAGCAGAGCTTATCTCTGGAGAACTTTTCTTTTGGAGAGAGTTTCCAAAATGATTGGCAGACTGTGGTTTTGTTTGCTTGCTTAGGAGCTTCCATCCCTAAATCACTGAGGAAGGTGGCTGAAGCCACTAATGACACCCTCTTACTCAAGCATTGGCTGAATGCTCCAGTTTTATCCCTTTCCTGTGCAAACATTGCCTTGTCCCCCCAAACCTCTCCTTGCTCTTTCTCTGAATTGGGTGAGATAATTATGCCTCCCAGCCCACTGCAGCCATGTGAAAATGGGTCACTCTTGCTTTTGCAAGGACTTCTCAAGGAGCTTGCTCTTTGGAAAGTCAGCACATGGAGAAGCACATATCAGCCTCTGTGGGAATGGGGTGGTGGGGGTGTGTTTTGTTTTGTTTATTTCCCCTTGGCTACACATGCAGCTAAAACCTGTAACCTACAGGAGTTGGAAGCTCCATGCAGAAAATTAGCTTAGGTTGGTGGAAGAGTTGAGATCGCATTTTTCTTCGCTAATTAAAGGATTAAAGGTGCAGAGATTTAGAACGAACTGTCAGAGTGCTACAGAAGAGAGCCTTTGATGGTTGAATCCGACTTGGGATTAAACAAATTGCATTTAAATAAGAAATATGTGGCAACAGTTACAGTCTAGCTGGGTCTCTATCGTTTGCTGTCCTCCAGGGTCAGGTAGCTGGTGTGCTGTGGCTAGGGCTTCTTTTCCCTTACCAGCTTCCTTCTTCACAAGTGTCTCCCCCTGGATTGTTTCAATCTGTTGCCTCCGTGCTTTGTAAAATGGGCTTTTTTTTTTTTTTTCTAACGTAGTGCTTTGTGCAGAGGAACACTCTACCTTACACAATAATGATCTGCTGCCTATCATAGCAGTAGCATGGTCACATCCTTGTGGTGTGTTTTGTAATATCTCTGATCCTACTTACGCTTTTTCTGCATCCTGGTGCTTTGCTATCTGCAACTGGAGAGCTAAATACTCCCCTGTGGACTCTTTTCTGTTGTTCATTTGTGAAGCTGGTGGATGGAAAGAGCCTTTTGGGTTATGTCAGTTGTTTACTGGTGTATTCCTCTTACATGGTGGTGGCTGATAAAATTCTGGAGATGCAGTTGGCTTCTGTAGGTCAAAGTCCTTGCCTTCTTGGATGTCATTTGATTGTCTTCAGTGGGATACACTTGCAAATGGCTTGCCAGTGTTAGTCCCAGTCCTTCTCCTGCCTTTTCATTTGGATAGCATTAAATTCAGAGCTGCTAGGGGGATGGATGTTTTTAAGTGTTACCCTTGATAGCACTTGCAGTGGTGAGGCTCATGAGCTTCGTGGTAGCTATCTCGGAACAAACCTTGCTTTCTGTAAGGGCAAGAATTCATCTGTACAGCATCATGCAGGGCAACAGGATGTTCTGTCCATGGAGACTTTGCACCTTTCTCTAATGGATCACGTATGAGCTGTAAGGAAAATGGGAGTGCCAGACAGTGTGAGCCAATAACTTCTGATGTTGCAACTCTGTCTTGTTTTGTTCCATTTTGTTTCGTTTTAGGGAGGAAGGGGCTTGCCTTTGGTTACCTGCCACCCATATAAAATCACGAGGGAGTTTTGTTTCTTTTTTTTTTTTTTTGGGGGGGGAAGATGGAGAAAATCACAAAATTGAAACTGGTGAAAAATCTGCTGGGATACCATAATCACTCAAAAATATGGCATTACTTACTAATTGGGTGTGGTTAGTTGGGAAATATGACTTTAAAATTACGTTTCCCAGGGAACTATTCCTGTTCTCATTGTTATCCAGTAACAACAACTCCTTTTTGTTTGGGAAAGCAGTCTTGCTTTGAATGGGCTAGGTGTTCTCACAAAGCATCTGTTGCTTGGGGTCTTCAGGCTTGCAGTTTGCAAATGAAGCAGTGTAGAGGTTTTAAGGTCTGCAGGGACAAAGAACTGTTTGGTGTTTTCCTTGGAAAGCATCTTCAGGTTGTGGTTGCAAGGATTTGCATCTAAATCCACATTCATTCCTGTTATGTTTCCAATTAGATCATGCAGAGGACATAATTATCTTTGTTACCAAGTGAAATAAATCAATTGCTAAGTATTGAGAGACTTGATGTAATCTATTTCCAATAATTTATAGATCTGTTAGTATGTCATGAAGTATTTTGGCAGTCATTCCTGATGAGTTTACCTAGCAGGCCTGTAAAGCCTGTAAAGGTCCATGCAGGCTTGCTTTATGCATTTGTGCTTTCTTATTGAAGTTTCAAAGCAACCTAAAAATCAGAGATATGGACTGTGCTGTGTTCGAGCCTTCCATTTCTTAGGTAATATTTTACTGCACAATTTCCTTTGGCTTGCATGTCCATTGGGATGTGGTTTTTCTTTCTACTCTTAGAGGGCAGGAAACGCAAAGCTGAAGATTGTTATTTCTATGAGGGATAGGAAGGACTGCTGCTAACGTTTTCCGAACTCATTGCAATCCCTTTCTCAATACTGCTCTACAGAACAGCTCTCTTCCCTTAGCTGCTGCAGTTGCATAGCTTCAGGGCTGCTGGGGAGCATGAGAAAAAGGAATACCCCAAGCCTGGGATAGGCTCGTTGCTCTTCCTAGCCAAGAAGATGCCACAGCATTGACCTCACTAGCTGCCTGGGGGTGAGGTGCTGCATTTTGGAGGGGATGGCTCCATGGCCTGATGGCTGCAGCAGCCACACTGGTACGCTCCTCAGCATGGAACTGTATGAATTGTTTCCCACGGTACGTAGGAAAATCAAGGTCTCAGTTCAGTAAGGCACTCAAGTGAGTGCATAACCTCTAGCACGTGAATATTCCCAGTGAAATCTCTTGGGTTCTGTTGGAGTCAGCAAGGCTGCTCCCAACCTTAAAGGTAGGCATCTGCTTAAACACCTTGCTGAATCATGTCTTGACTTTAGAAGTAGGCTCAGGAGAAACCACATGAGTTGACTCGAGGACTGTGCTTAGCTAGGTCATTGAGGATGGAAGGAGAGGGCTGAGAAGGGGGAGGATCTGGGTAAAATACAAATCCCAGAACCCTGCAAATGCTGGTAATAGCTGGTGTCTATGTTCTCGTTTGACTTTCTCGTCATTCATCCCCAAAGCTTAATTGTATGGATAAAAGGTTTAAAGATTTGACTTAGTCACCATTCAGCCTAAGTATGCTGGAGCTGCTGCCATGCCTTATTCATCTAGCTTAGAACTGAGTTACTACATCTTCATGTTCTCAGTAAAACTATGACTTGCTCAGTTAGGTGTAATTTTTGTCTTTCCTTACTAATCCTTTAAGTTTTTTCTGTGACTCAGAACTAGAGCATGGCCTCATTGGGTTGGCAATTGCAGAAAACAGAGGGGTGTTTGCAGAAATGATTTGGTTCAGTTTGGATCCTCTGTCTTCTGGGAGGAGGAGAGAGCCCCTATCTGATGGTCTTCATATAGAGGAAGAACATCTGTCCCTGGTTTGTGTCTGCACGTTAGTTTGTTGCCTTGCTCACTATTTTTGCCAGAAAAGCTTTGTTGGCTTTTCACTTTAATTATCAATGAAATGCTCTGCAAGCAGGAGAACAATATTTGCATAGATGTAATTCTGGAAATTGAGTGTAATGTGATCAGGAAATGGGACAGGCCCTGGCTGTTATCATGGAAGAGACTTGCTGGTACCTGCACCTTGTTTCAAATGTAATAAGATCTGACTCAGGATAGTTTCCTGGACGTTAACAGAGAAGACTCAATGCCATTTTGGCAAGGGACTGGTGCTAACCTTTCTGCACAGGAACAAAAGAGACTTCTGGCAAATTCATAAATCTGTTCTGAAAGGGCTGCTAACAGTACACTTAAGATTTAGAGGGAGATGGTCTCCCTTGGAGCAGAAAAGCAGGTGTGTATGTGTGTGTGTGCTTTCAGGACTTTCTTTTTGTGAGACAGAAGCCAAGGAACAAGGCGCTTGTGTGCACTGCCAGTGAAATCTCACCAGGAAGACATGATGCTACTTGCAAGGTATGCACAAGACAAGACCAGAGGCGCCGCAGTGCTTGATTACTGTCAAGGGCTCAGTTGGAACTTGCCTTTGCTCTTTGGCCTGCAGCATTTATGTAGAAATTGGGGACGCTGCTGCTTGCTTCCAAAGCTTTGCCTTGATGGGTCCTGCCCACATCTAGGCAGGGAGGAAGGGGGGGGTTTGGAGCTTATGAAGTAAACAGGAAAATTACTCACCTTAATGATGCATTTCACTGGCACTGCCACTTTGAGAGACTGTCAGATTTAATGCTTTCTGTCTTTCCTTCCATCACCTCCCATAGGTGTGATTAATATTCTATTAGAAGGATGAAGTGGAGAGGTATCTGTACTTTCCTTCAGGGGGAATAAATGAGGGAAAGCAAAGTGAGTAGGACAGAAAGGGGATCATCTTTTTACATCTGGTCTTTGAGAGTGCACATACAGAGAAGCACTCACTGACTGACTTGGCTGGTGGCCCCTTGTTTTATCAGAGCATTTCAGTTCACATCTGAACCCACTGGCCTCCCAGTTAGCTACTGGCCCTACTTCACGGGGTGCATTGACCAGTTCCCCACTCCAGAAACAGACAGGGAGCAGTCCTGCACTTGGTCACAGCATAAGAAATGTAGCACTGTAGGAAGGCAAGGAAAAAATACAAATACCTGTATGTGAACTTCTTCAGGGATTATTTGGCCTTTTTATAGAGTCCATTGAATCTAAACCCTAAGCCAAGAAAGAATGAACAGGATAGAAAATGTATCTGGGCAAAGGTGTTTAGTATGAGAGGTCAGAAAGCATTAAATCTGGTTTTAGTTTTGAATCACTTTAATTTTCTCTCCTGTATCAGAATGAGTATGCAAAGATGACTGGTTTGCATCTCCTGTGAGTGACCCAGCTAGGAAGATGGGCCACTATTTGACACACATACTCTAACCCTTGCAACGTGCTGACCCTGTGGCATTTTCCAAGTAGGACAGTCCTTTGGCATGAGCTAGAATTTGGGTGGAAATCTGTCACCATCTAGCAAAGTGTCCTCTTTCCAAGGTGTTGAGTGGCTTGTGCAGTCTGTGGCAGAGTGCCTGATACCTCTGAGTCTGACTCTGTCCCTGAGTTGCAGGCTCGGGATGTTTCTGATTGAAAAGACTATGTTGTCAGACCAACTTTGTTGTGTTCTTTTTTTTTTTTTTTTTTTTTTTTTTTTTTTTTTTTTTTTTTTTTCAAATGTGTTCTATCATCCAGCTTGGCTTCCCTCTACTGTAACAGATACTGTACTAGTGACTCATTCACTTTTCTCTGAGTTATTAATGAAATCCCCTTATTTGCAGATGCAGGAACTAAAAAGAGTTTTGGACTTAGGTCTTAGGTTGGGCATTTTCTTGTACCCTGCTCCTTCCCCTTGATAGCTGAACCTGTAGCTATATTCCAAATTGCTGAGGACCCAAAGCCTTTATCTACTCTGGGAGGGGGCTGCAACATCTTGACCTGCTTATCTGAGACTTTTACAGCTGAGTTTTGAAACCAGATTAGATTTGGTGGGAGCAGACATATTTTGGAGAGCATTAGGATTTTTGCTTTGCTGTTTATCTTAATTGAGCAACCTTTAGGTACTACTGTGCTGCTTCCCTCCTTATGGTTGAGTTCATCACCCTTTGACTTTCAACAGGGGACAAAAGTGACAGGGAGGTGCACTAAAAATTAGTGTGTGATTACTCCAGACAGTGTTTCCTCTAGCTGATTAGAGTTTTTGGAGTTTGGCTGGTCGGATGGAGCGTGCTGCAACATGTGGACTTTGAAACAAGTGAGATCTGGGAGGCTAATAGGAAACACACAGCAGATTTCCTCTTAGGCTGAACCTGAGACAGATAACAGTAAGAAAGTGTAATTCCCCATGCTAATCTAGGAGGAGGTTTGAAATGGCCAGCCTGGGCTTTGTT
This sequence comes from Oxyruncus cristatus, assembly GCA_013399855.1. Classification (NCBI taxonomy): domain Eukaryota; kingdom Metazoa; phylum Chordata; class Aves; order Passeriformes; family Cotingidae; genus Oxyruncus; species Oxyruncus cristatus. The sequence goes on from VXAY01007256.1 coordinate 238,578, forward strand.
TAAAGCAGTCCATGAGCAGAAGAGGTTGTGGTGCTCAGTATCAGAGGCCAAGGCACACGAGTCAGCAGCAGTATGTGGTGGGGAGGATTTGCTGTTTGGAGCATGAATGTGTTCTTTTTAGTTCGTTCCAGGAGTCCTTTGTAGCAAAAATCTGATTTCCTTTAAAATACAAGTTGAATCAGATCTTGAAGTTCAGAGTTGGCTTCACAAAAGCCATTCTGCAGAGGCATACTGATTTAAGCAGGCGTCATTAACAGTGCTGCCAAAGGGTAAGCTTATGCTGAAGATTTTTTTTTTTTTTTGCTAAATCAAGTCTTGGAGGTGTTGACCTGCAGCTTTGGTGTATACATTCTGGTGTAATGAATAGAATTGCCTGAAAGGATTATTGCTGGTCATGTCGTTGTCTCAGTGTCTAGTTGGTGTGATGCTTGAGGTCGTACAATCAAATTAGTTTCATGTGAGCAAACACATGTAGTCATATATGTACTGTCCACTCGCATTACCTGCAAGCAGGCGTGGGTAGATGCAAATACTTGTAACTTCAGTGTAGCACTTTGTTTGCAGTGGGTTACACTCTTGCTAGGAAGATACGAAGTAGCCACGTGTCGATGAGAATCGTGGAGCTATGAAAGGAGGGAAGAAATTCAGTGGAGTTATTCACAGAGCTGCTTCTGCATTCACTTTAATGGTTAAAAATTTTGCCCTTGAACTTTACTGGTTTACTAATTAATGCTCAATTATTGAAATGGATGTTTTTCAAATCCAATTTTAAGTGACTTTAAGCATAACTTTAATCGTTCCTCATTATTCTGCTGAAATTTAACACATCATAGCCTTTAGGTGAGTTTGGGTAGCGTGAGAGTGGACTGCCTACAGTGTATATTTCTTAATGTTATATCTCCTGTGGCAGGCAAACAGGTTGCTTCTTTGTTGTGCATTTGTAATACAGAAGCCACTGGGAGTCCGAGATATCAGGAAAGATGTTGTTCAGCATTGGGTCAGATTTGCCTTTCAGCAGATTCGTTCTCATTTCATACCTTCACCTCACTACATCTCTGGTGCAAAGTAATCTATCAGAAGTGCAAATTACCAGACATTGTGAGCATCTGAAACTTGTTCAGTACTGCTGCAGTTTCAGTTTAGAAACTGGACATAATATGCAAGCAGCATGTGAGCTGGCTGCACAAGCTAAGGGCATTTGACTGACTGCAAGAGTCTTATGATTTTGGTTTTTAAAGAAATAAATTTCAAAAAGGTTTAAAATAATAGACTAGCAAAGGAAGAGAACTCACAAAATCAAATCATAAAGCCTTCCTTTACACCCATCGCTTTGTATCCAAAAATATGTGTAAAGTTTGCCTCTGAAGTTTTCCGTCGGAGGCTTTATCCTCTTGAAACAGGATATTTTCAGTTAGTTTTTTTCTGTTGTTCATTTTTGAAGTGTTTTCAAGCCAGATTTGAAGAGGTCTTCAATTGTTGATGAAGCAAGTCTGTACATATGAGATTGAAATGTAAAAAGTTCTTGAATGTAAAGTTTTCAAATTTACAACTGTTTCACAATGCAAAAGCAATATGGGAAGCTCAGTGTCATTTCTGCTATCATTGTGGCTTTGCTGGCAATGTTCTCTAGAGATATTCCTAAAGGAGATGATACATCCTGATCAAGGTAGTTTTGAATTAAAACCCCTGGGAAGCCTCAAGCGAGACACTAAGTATCGTCATATGAAGGAGTGATCTCATTATCCTAAAGATGGAGAACCTAGCAGATGCTCTGAATTCGATATTTTGGGTAATTTCAGGGGGGTAGCATGACCACTTGTGAACATCCCCTTCTCAGCCTGCCTTCTGAGTCGGGGTGTTTGCGGGGCGCTGGAAGGGGACTGGACGGGAGCGTGGCACAGAGGGAATCGCATCGTGCGTGGAGGGAGAACGCGGAGCTGTCTCTGTCTGCCAAGGCGAGGGGGGTGGCAGTGCCTCTGTCGGAGGGGAAGGGCTGCTTTTCTCCCCCTTTTTGCACCCTGCGATGGCACAGTGGTGCCACAGGGGCCCGCGGTCCCCAGGGCAGCGGGCGGGTCGCACCGGCAGCGGCCCCTGAATCCCTGTCCGCGGGCTATGTTTCTCCGCTCTCCTCCCTGCCACCCCTCCCCTTCCCCGTTTACCTAAGCAGGTCAACACACACACACGCACACACATATATTTATTTTTTGCGCTAAGGTTTCCAAGGCGCAGCAGCAGCTGCCGGCGCTGGGAGTGCCGCCTGCCCCGGGGCAGCCCCGACACGCTCCTCCCTCCCCGCGTCTCCCGTTCCTCTTGCGGTTTCCGCGGCGCTGCCGGTCCCCACGCACCCGTGGGTCGCGTCCCCCCTGGGCGCGGGCGGGCGGCCGGGGGGACGCGGGGCCCACCTGCCTGATGTCAACATCCCGGCGGGCGAGGCCGGCAGGAATGTGCCGCTCCCCGCCCGGCGCAGGTAATTAATCCCTGCGACTGACAGGTGGCAACAGGCGGCCTTTGGCTGCGGCTCCCGGGGAAAAGCGCTCGGAGGAAGGATTTTAATAGCTCGTCAGCACCGTTCGTGCGCGCCTGGCAAAGGCGGCGGGGAGGGGGCAGAGGAGCCTGAGGGGGGAAATGAAGTTTAAGTCTTTGTAAAGGCGGACGCCCTTGGGTGATTCACTGCCCTTCCTCAAGAGGGAAGAGAGTGTGACATGGTTTTTCCTTTGCCCCGGGGTGGAGAAATTTGGTAAATGTCTGCAAAGCACTAGTGGGGCTGCATCAGCATCCTCTCTGGCTCCCATCCTCCCGGTCATCGCAGCATGGCTTCCCTTGCAGATGGGGGATGCTCACTGGTACAATGGGCTGTGAGTCTGGGGGTTGTTGCCACACATGGTGGATCAGTAGGCACCCGAGGGGCTGGTGATTGCTGGACCTGTCAGCTGTGCCCATGGTTTGAATATCTGCTATGTCCAGTAGCAACGAGCTGTCCACTTCTCTCTGAAGCCTGCTGAGATGGAGGACTTTAAACTGAAGCTGCAACAAGTCAGGTAGCAAGTGGTGGGGTGAAGGTTGTGCTGAGCTGAAGGTTAAATCTGGAAGGAGACGTCCATGTCTGCAGAGCTCCTGTTAGAACTCTTCTTCACTGGGTGTCCTCTGGGTGTAAGTTGCTTATTGGAATTGTGTATTTGTGTGCACACATATGTTTCTGATGTGTCCCCACATGCTCCCAATGGTTTCTCGTAAATGAGAAGTTAAATCATGGTTTATCAAAACAAGAATGTTTAAGGTGCTTGAGTAAATCTCAAATTTTATTCTTAGTAGGTAGCTTCCTTTCTTTCCACAGCCTTTTTTCTCCTAAATAATTAAAACATATGCAGATTATTTTCTGGGGTTTTTTTGTGACTCTCCTTGTTTTCACCTGTGAATACTTTGGTGCAGGTAACTGTTGCTTTCCCATTCTTCTAATCCGTTCTTTTCGTATTTTTTTTTTCCCTTCTTGGAGTTACTTTGGTAGGGGAGAAAGCATAACTGACTGACATAGCTTTGAAAACATCAAATTAAACAAATCTAGTTAACTGAGTTGAAATAAAACATGTCTACTTGAAAGAAGTTTGAAAAAGATTTTTAAAGACCTGTTGATCTGATCAGAAGGGACTCAGGGAGCTGTAATGCCAGAAGCCAACCTCTGGGATCACCTTCAAGTTGACATCCATCAGCATTTGTAGTGCTGACTGAACCCTGCTCCTTTTAAAGATTTAGGAGCCGTAATCCCCCGGCTAGATCAGATGGTAAAGCAGATATTAGAGGTAGATTTTGAAAGGAGTGTTTGGGGGATTTCACTGCATCAGAGTTTTGCAGGCGAGTTGAATGCTCAGTGAAAAGCCATTGCAGCTTCTATTGCACTGAGCATTCAATCCTTTCTAGTAAATATTCTCCATTTGAGAGTCGAAAAGTGTTTTGTTTTCTCCTTTAAACCCTCTGTTGACACACCTTCCGGAGAAGGGGCTTACTAAGAAATCAGACAGGTGTTGCCTGATGGTAGCTGGAGTGTGTATATTGTGATACTGAATTACCAGCCAGGGTGCCAAGAGTGGGTAATACAGTATGTCTGCACAGGCAGGTGGGGAGAGCAGAGCTGCAGGCACTGGAATGTTTTCATCTTTCCTTTTAAAACATATTATTAAGCAAAAAGCTAAATTCACAACGGCAGCACTTGAACCCCAAAGAAAAATCTGAGCTAAAAGCCCTTTCTTCTCCCTCTTGAAAAGAGGACACACTGCCAGAGTCAACTCTTTTGTTTTAAAGGACTTTCAGATCTCTGTCTGGTGGAAGTGGTGTTTGCACTCCTCAGGCTGTTGGCACAACTTTTGTTCCTACTGCTAGATAATGACTATTGTTGTCTTGTTAACTGATAGGTCTGTTTGTTGGGTCAAGCTCTTTTTTTATATTTGTGCTCTGAATTAATTTAGTTTGCCTACTTAAATGAGTTGATTAAGAGTCATGCTTTGGATTTCTGGGAATTTCTCGTATCGTGATCTTACCCCTCATACAGCAAGTGTTCGTCAGTTCACACATCAAAACAGTGGCAGGGGGACACCTCCTGCAAGGTGGGGCGGTTTGGGGCCGAGGAGCAGCAAGAGGGGCTGATCCCTGCTTACAGGCACTATCTGAATGCACAGACAGCTTCTGCCTCTGGATTTCTTTCTGAAGCGCATTTGCTTTGAAATCTATTTACAATATCCTGTCTTGCTCTGGGGATATAGCGATTATCTCTGATCCAGTACGAAGTCACCACGACCTAGTTGTTTGCATCTATTTATGCCAGTAAGTGGCCGTGCATCAGGTTACCCGTGGTTGCAGCGAAGTTGGCAGGGTGGGAAACTGGAGCCCTTTACCGTCTGACAGCAGGTACCCCGTGGACAGATTTACACCAGTGTTAAATGACTGTCCGTTCAGTGATTACACGCTTGCAGGCGGCTGTGCCTGGGGTAGATGTGAAATCATGGCTCTATGCCATGTCTTCAGGCCCTGTGCAGTGCCTGTGAGGCTTGAACTCCTTGCAGTTGGGTGACAAAGGTGTCTCAGCCTTCCTGCTGTCTCATTTTCCTCTGCTGGGCACTGCTGCTTGCATCCCCGTGCCCTGACCATGTCCTGAAGCAGAGGCGAGGCTCCTGGTTAGCCTTCTTTTCTGAAATGCCAAGTTCAAGGTGTTGGCCAGAACCTGCAGGTCTTTAGTTTACCCTATGTTTTGGGAACATTATATATATATATATATATATGCTTGTTCATTAGCTCTCAGCTGTTTACTTTCTGTGAAATTAAGCTGCAGGTCCAATGCCTCCCTTGGTGGTTGTAGCCAAAGGGGCCTGACAGTAGGGGTGCCAAGGGGTAGATGAGCAGGTCCCTTTCTCTGCTGGTGGAGGGGCCATGCTGTTTGATTAGCAGCTGCAGTATTCATGCTGGTGTGGGGTACCTCACTGTCCTTCTGAAAGCAGTGATTTTTATTTTCCCCCTTTCTTGTAACCCCAGCTTTCTGTCTTCAAAGATATTATACATAAAATTACAGTCAACACCACTAGTCCTGCTTGGTGACCGAGGAGTGTGTATCTCTTCCATTTGCTGAGTTCTCTGGATGCCTGCAGACACAGGACACGTTGGCTCCTGGTGTGTGCTGTGCCCTCCTTGCACCATGGCTCTTCTGTGTTTGTGCTTTCATTTCAGCCTGTCACCTTTGGGTGCCCAATTTCTTCACCCTTCAGTGATGTTAAGGCATCCAAGTGATTAGTTGGCTTTTTGAGATTTTTGAGGCTTTCTGTCCTTGAAGCCGTCACAATGCCATGAGCAAACTGATGTATTGAAGGAAACAATGCTCTACAGGTTTTCTTCCTCTTTGACATATAAGTTACTCTTCTTCTACCTCCTGAGATGAAAAGACAAGATGGTGAGCTCACTCTTACCTGCAGTAAGGAATTGCTTTTTAATTAAAAAACAATAAGGAATTTCAGGTTTAAAAGATGTACGATATAAATCACCATCTAGATCTGTTTCGCAACTTTTTTTTTTGTAATTGTTTGGCATGTTCCCTGTTTCCGCGGGCTGGGTAAATCCTTTGTGGGTTTAATCTCTAGCCTGCAGGCACATAAAATAGATTGCACAATTTGGCCTTTGCATTCTAAAGAAATCTCTTTTTGTAGCTTAAATACATTGAGCATCTTCTCTGCCACATGGCGGGAGGGTGTTGAGTGAGGAGGGAAGGGACTGGCTTGGCTTACGTTTAATCCCACTCTCCTACCCAGTGTCTCTCCCAAGTTTGGTCTTTCCTATGTTAGCCATGTATATACCACTTTGAAGTGCAAATAATCCCTGAATATCACCAACTAATCCTTTTGCTGCCACGTCATCCACCACCCACCCGTGCACACACTGGCTCTTCCCATCCCAGTGGGGTGGATGGCCCAGTCGTGCTCTTGACCAGTATGAACCTGTTGCTGCTCTGTTTGAACAGTTGGGAAAGGGGCTGTATTGGCCCATGGCTGCTAGAGACCTTTTTTTGTGGAAAAAAACCCAAAACCACCTTGGGGCTTTCACTTTTCTTCCTCTGCAAGAACTGAAGAGATGGAAATGGGGAAATGCCAGCAATTCCTGTGGGTTACATTATTAGAGTTACTGGGAGAGCTCTGCGCTCATCAGTGTCTGGGCACCAGGAGAAAACTGAATACCTCTGGAATGGGGTACTGGAAAAAAACTGCCTTATTTTGGAACAACCTTGTACAGCAGGGAAGACTGGAGAGTCTCCTTCATGGGAGACATCCAGGAAAATGGTTTCAGGTTATGCAGTACTGAACCAATTAAGAGTTCCCTTGCAATCCTCCCTGCTAAAACACATGCCTTTATTTCATTAAGGGGTTTTGAAAAGAAACCAACAACCTCAGCCTTGATGTGTTGCTGAGTAAAGGTTTCCAGGTGTGAACACACTTCAGGAAAACACTGCATCAGTGTTACTGTTTTAGTGGAGAACATCTTAAGAGAAACCTAACGTGCTCCGAAAGAGCACAGTGAACAGTGTTCCAGGTGTTCATTGCATGAACACAGCCTCCCTTTTGGAGCCAACTGCACAGTTCTGCTCTAGGTCTCACCATTAACCTGGTTTCTGGGTTGTTCAACTCTTCTGGTCTTTGAGTATTTGGGAAAAAAAAATATTTTTTTTTAACCTCTTTTGTGGATGTAATGCTTTGAGTTTAGAAATGAGGAGATTTGCTACAGAGGTGCTCAGTAGATGTATGAAATACTTTTAGAAGATGACTGAAATGTCAGATTTGGTACAACTCCCAGATTGGTCAGTCTTGCTTTCAAGTACTGTTCAGTCCCAGGGTTCATGTTTTTATTTCATCTCTTTGCAAAGTAGGAGGGTTTCTTCAAAAACAGGATGAAACACTTTACATGTGTGGTTTCCAGTGCTTCCAAGATTACAGGGTGCTGTGAAAAGAGTAGCATCTGTTTTGTTAGGTGGGTAATGGGTCCCTTGGAAGAGAAGATGTGTGCCCAAGAGAAGTAAAGACTCTATGTGTTCGTGTGAAGGAAGTGCTCTTTTTTTGAGATTTTTGCCTTTGGGAAAACTATGATGTAGATTCATGTTCTGGTGTTTTAAAACAGGTAAAGGTCTAGGGATTTTGTCACTTTTCTGGAAGTGTGGCTCTTGTGCAGACAAATTGCTTTCAGTTACATGTGCAAACCCGTCTCCATCCTTCTGGTGTGCCTCTATCTCTAGCTGACCTTCCTGACTCTCTTGGTCTTTTCACCTTTCAGTATTCCACCGAACTGAAAAAGCTGTACTGCCAGATTGCCAAGACATGTCCCATCCAGATCAAAGTGATGACCCCACCACCTCAGGGAGCTGTCATCAGGGCTATGCCAGTCTACAAGAAAGCTGAACATGTCACTGAAGTGGTCAAACGCTGCCCGAACCACGAGCTGAGCCGGGAGTTCAACGAGGGTAAGGAGGGCAGTGCTTTGCTGGCAGTCCCTCTCCAGAGCTGCTCGGCTGATGAGTGGCCAGTGCAAGGATTTGACAGCAGCTTCAGAGCAAACCTTCTGGAAACAGACCTCCCTCCCTCTTGTGCAGCTTTTTATTTCCTATGCTTAGCAGGAAGCGTCATACAATACTTTAGCTGTCCCTGTGCAAGCATGTCCTTGGGAAGACAGTACTGAAATAAACCCCACGCCTGCCCGGGTTGGATGGATGTCTGTCCCCATGGCAGGCAGTGTTCCTCTGGCAGCCTTCCCCTGCTCTGCTTTTGCCCCTGCAATGAGAAGCAGCTGTTCCTGTGCTCAGGAATGAGCTTCCATGTCGCTGGGACAGGGATCTAGTAACAGGATGCAATATCATCTCCAGTCCTTAATCCACGCCTCAAAGACATAGGGGCTGTTTATCTCTAGCAGGACAACACAGAGTGCCAGCATCAACTGTAGGCAACCTTCCTGTACACTCACCACTGTTGGTTCAGTATTAATGTTTTAATCTTTTACTTGCTTCTCCTCATGTTAGTGAAGTAGCAGCTGTTTTTAAAATGTTCTGGGGTTTTCTGCAAACTCATGGGCTGGGTTCCATTTTGCCTTGGCCTCTTAAGTTCACCTAAGTTCAGATGAGCATCTGTTTTATTCTACGTGCATAATTTATCTTCTACTGTAAAAAAAAACCCAGTTGGTGTCAGTTAGCAGGATGTCTTAGGAGCCTGGATCCCATTGCTGGTTACAGTGCAGCCAGCTAGAGAAGCCTCAAAAATAAGCAAGGACTTGGGAGTGTAAAGTCAGTGAGACAGTTCTTCAAAACAGTTTTTCATATTAGAAAGTGCTTTTCTGGCAGAACTGGATTTTTTGAGTGTTGGTACCTTTCAATAATGGAGTTTTAAGAAAGAAAAAATTAAAACTATAAATTCTTATTCTGAAATAGTTATTGTCTAGAAATAGGCTGTATTTTGAGTAAGAAATGAATAGTTTATACTCAAATTGTTGAGATGAACCCATAGTCAGCTTCTTTCCTAAGAATTCAGTTGTCTGAACACTAAAGAAAGCTTGCAGAAAGGAAACCTTTAATTATTGGGAAGTGGCCTAGGAACCAAGAAGATCATGTTCCCTTCTGCTGCTGTAGGCAAGCAAGATTTTTCAAGCTGACTGTTAACTAAATGCATGTTTCTCTTGCTGCTTGAATCCTTTTTAGCTCTTTAGGATCAAGACTGATTGGAGGGAGCAGAAGAGGGCTAGCAACTGATGGGGAAAAGAGTAGGAATTGAAACTTGAAGGATTTTGCTTTGTGTATGCATTAGAGGGAGGAAAAGAAAGGCTTTCAGCTGGTGTGAAAATCCACACGAATTTTGTGCTGGAAGAGGTGCTGTTGACATTTGGGCTCACTTAGTCTGGGATCTTGGGAGGCCCTTGTTCAAGTTTAGTCACAGATGCCCAGAGTGAGCTTGAGAAAGTCCGTGTTGCCTTTGGTGTCTGGCATAAGGGATCTTGGGAAGGGATGCTTTAAGGGCTAGGAAGTATGTGTGTGCCCTGTTAGACCTCTGGGGCCAGGAGTTCCCTTTAGGGAAGGTCTTGCCACCCTGTGCATGACCTTGCTTCACTGAACAGCATCTCTTGGTTTTTTTCCTCCTTGCCATTGCAGGGCAGATTGCACCTCCCAGCCACCTGATCAGGGTGGAAGGGAACAGCCATGCCCAGTATGTAGAAGACCCCATCACCGGGAGGCAGAGTGTGCTGGTCCCCTACGAGCCACCCCAGGTACGTTGTGAGCTCAGGGCGGTGGCGTCCTGGCACACGAAGGGGTGGGGATTGTAACCCTAGTCAGAGGAGTTGGGATCTTGTGCTTTCCTCATCCTCATTACAATGAATCCCTTCTTCCTCTTTGTCAGAAATGAGCTATTAAACACCTTCTTTATCCCTTGAGGGCAGGAGTTCTTCATTTCCTTTAAGGAAGCCTTGTAGTGGGGGCCTTTTTCATGCTAGTCCCATTGCAGCTGGGGAAATAAAAGAGGAGAGCTTGGAAAAAGCAGAGCTTTCCATCCACCATCTCTTGTGCTCATCTGCTTTGTCTCATCCAGGTTGGTACTGAGTTCACGACAGTCTTGTACAACTTCATGTGTAACAGTAGCTGTGTTGGAGGGATGAACCGTCGCCCAATCCTTATCATTGTGACACTGGAAACCAGAGAGTAAGTAGTGTATTTATCATGTGTGTAAACCTTTGCTGGAGAGGTGGCCTTCTGGCTTCTCTTCCACTCAGGGCAGAATTCCATATCCTTAGGAACAGTTTGATTCAAGAGGCTGTGGGATATTTTTTAGATCTCTGCAGGTGGGAGTTGCCCAACCCCTGGGAAATCCTGACTGGGAAATGGGAGGTTTGGGTCCATCTGCATAGCCTGGTATGAAGCTGAGGGGCGCTGCTGGCCTGCATCCACGATGCCAGCTGATGTTTCTTCTCGCCTGTCTTCCCAGCGGGCAAGTCTTGGGCCGCCGGTGTTTCGAAGCCCGTATTTGCGCTTGCCCAGGCAGAGACCGCAAAGCAGACGAGGACAGCATCCGCAAGCAGCAAGTGTCCGACAGCACAAAGAATGGTGATGGTACGAAGCGCCGTAAGTAGCTGGCAGAGCTGGGCAGATTGCAAATCGTGCTGTCACTGGGTGCGGTGCGTCCCCGGTGCTTGTGCTGCAGGGACAGGGTGGCGCTGTGCATGGGCTTGGGGACAGGAGGACATCAAACGTCTGTTCTCCTGGGGTGAGTCAGCCTAAAAAAGGAGCTGGTGTTCACAGTACACTGTTTGACAAGCTGGGTTTGTGGGCTCTCTTACAGCACTGTCAGTGGTGCCGGGGGAGGTGCTTATTTGCCACCTTCCAATTACATGCCTGGAACTCAGCTTTTTGAACCTTTACTGCTTGTTTGGGGCTGTGCTGTTATTCTCTGCTTCATCCAGCCAGTGTCTTGTGCTGTGGCATGTGTCTTCCAGCCACAGGGATCTAGATTAAGGCTGCACATAAACCCTGCCGTGCATAAGAGGTGCTCGAGAAGCAGCCTCTCCCTGTGCTCTAAAGAGTGCAAAGTACTCATCGGATGTGCAGGATGTGGAAATCCAGCTTTGGTTTCCCGTGTGCACTCAGTGATGGCACTAAGCTGAACAGCGACGCAGATTGGAGTGTGGCTTCATTTTCTCAGTGAACACTGAATGTTCCCTTCCTGTTGTCTCATTTTGTGGATCAGTGATTCACCAACAGCTCGAGAGCACTATAATACCAAAACTTACAGCCTTTCCTGTAAACTCCTAAACATGGCTTACTGGGGTTTTGTCATATATCCAGTGCTCTCTGGCTCATGTGTTTTCCCCAAATGGTGTGGCCAGCCAATATCTGCAGTCGTGTCTGCCTTATGGAGCCAGGAGAGCTTGCAAGCACAGTTCTGGACTGGCTCAGGCAGAGATCCTCACTGAGCACTACAGATCTGAGCTGGCCATGCACTTCATGTCTCTTTTGTATCTCTTTTTGCTTTCTTCCTCATACCCTCCTTACCCTCCCCATTTTTTTTTTCTTTTAATGGGATGATTTTGGGGTTTCTCTTCCAGCGTTTCGACAAGGAACTCATGGCATACAGATGACATCTATCAAAAAGAGACGTTCCCCAGATGATGAGCTCTTATACTTGCCAGTGAGTTCTTTCTATCTTTGCATTTATCCTGTGTTTAATATCTGTCTTGGTGACTTGAGACTCACCTAGACTTCGGAGAGAACTGATGATGGTGCTGGGATGTGGAAGAATAATTTCTACTTTTTTTATAATCCCAAGAGCCACCTATTTTAAGTACATATTACCAATAAAAAAATTAAAAATTCCATTAGATGATGACTAAGAGTGGCTTGTGTGAGGCACATGAGAATATCAAAAGGGATCTCTCTATCCTGTTGGAAACGTTGTCTTTGAGATCTAACTAGGTTTCCTCCTCTGTCATTTCTGGGTCTGTAGCACATGACCTTTCTCTAGAAATACTGTTGTCTTACCAATAGGTGGATGCTTCTCTGGCTTTTATATGCTTTTACATGTATTACCATTGTAATGTAGTGATAGAAGTAAAATACACTGTACTAAATGTAGGATCAGAAAGGGCAAGAAGCATCTGTAGTATGCCATTCCATTTAGCTGAGCCATGTTTAGTTGGATAAATCACAAACCATAATGTGCTTAGAGGAAAAGGGAAATCCAAATGAGCTCCCAAATTCAAGTGCTCTCTTTTCTCAAGACATAGAAGATTCAGCAGCAGATCTGCTTACATCTGAGACAGGTAAAGACACTTTCTGTCTAAATAGGTTGGTTCAGAAGGTTGCTTTTGGTTGGCATAGATTTACATTGAGCCGTATGACAACTCCAAGTGTTTATCAGCCTACAGTGTGAGATATCACTGTTCAGCATTATGTGCTGTACCTCCAAGGCGAGGCTTAGCAGTTTTATTGTGTATGCATATTGTATAAACAGAGCATTTGCATCCTACTCTGGTTATTTACTTGACTTTATTTAAAACTCACTAAGGTGGCTGTCACTAAGGAGTATAGATGCAGTCCTTTAAAGCTTTTCTTCCCCCGCCACCTTTCCTTTTCTCATGATGCAGGTGAGGGGACGGGAGACGTATGAAATGCTACTGAAGATCAAAGAGTCCCTGGAGCTGATGCAGTACCTTCCCCAGCACACAATTGAGACCTACCGGCAGCAGCAGCAACAGCAGCACCAGCACTTGCTCCAGAAGCAGTGAGTATGAGAGTGCTTGCAGTGATCAGTGCAGTGGGGACAGTGGGAAAGGGGGAGAGAGGAGAGAGACACAGAAGGCTTCTGAACAGTTGTTCATAGGGGCATGGTGCTCAAATGAGGGCCAAGCAATAGGACAAAGCAGTCCTCCTTCACCAAGCACAGGTCCTGACTGCTTGCAAGGTCCTTCTTTAGTCTCTTATCCCACACATTTCAGCTTTTGGCCTCAGGGTGAATGAGGACAGGCTCAGTTCCTCATTTCTGACTTCCAGCCAGAGCCCGAGGGGCAGCACAAAAAGGCAGAGAAATTGACAGCCCGTGGTGAGAAACCTGCTGCGTATGCCTGCTCCAGCTGGGGAGCACTGGCTGGGTGCACTGCTCTCTCATCTGCTCCAGGGGAACAGCAAAAAACATGGAGCCATCTCCCTGTGTTCTCCAGAGTACCCACCTGAGCATCTTGCCACAGCGTGTAGAGTTGGAACTGTGAGCACTGGCTCAGCTGAGTGCTTGGACCCCACTGCTATGCATCTCTGGTGTGTTGGAGGGCTAGTGTCTCAGTGGGACAACAATACTTGAGGTTGCTTGGCTATAAAACAGGAAGCTGAGAGTCAAGAACAAGGTTGAAACATGTAAGATTTCCTTTGTCACCTGTGGGCACTTCAAAGGAAGTCTCTACATATGCACTTTTTAAGTGATGTCAAAAACTGTACTTTGCCAACTGACTCTCCATGTTTCTCATGAGAAATTTTCCATCTGGGCAGGTGTAGGCCCTTTCTGAACTCAGCTGATGGGGCTGCACTGGCATTGCTTTGGGGGGTGCCAAGAGGATGGGGAGAAGGGCCAAATGAGTGTCTGGTTTCCGTATTCCTCTCAATTCCCAGAGCTTTGCAGTTACAGAGGCCAGGTCAGAGAATGACTTCCCAGACAGGCTGTAAGCAGTGTCATTCATGGGCATTGCTTCACCTGCTGTCTCGGGTGACATAAAATAGCTGCCCGGGCTGTAGGTGGCTGCCAGCGGTAGTGCTTAGGATCTCGCGCGTTCCTGCTGGAGAGCTCTCACGTCAGGAGGCTGTGGGTACAACTCATTCCCCTGCAGAGGTTAGCACGAGGCCAAGGCACCACATAAGTCCCACTTGAGCCTGTAGGGATTTATTTCGGGGCCTTGGCCTTGTCTCAGGACTTCTGCAATACCGCAGCTTTCAGCCAGATCTCTGTGTGCGTTCGCGTCTCGGCCTGTGTGTTCTCGGTGTCAGCTGGAGTCTTGTGGAGGTGTGAAAAAAGCCTTGTGCCAAAATGGCTGGAGCATCCAGGGCCTCTGGACTCCTTTTTTTGGGGGGCACTTAAAAATCTCATTATTATTACTTACTTTTATCAGCCATCTACACTGTTTGTGTATACTATAGCTTGTATTTACTAGCTTCTAGGCATTGCAGCCTTTGTGCTCTCTGCTGCTTGTCTTCAAAGCTCCACCTGAACCACAACCATTTCAGCTGAGAAATGGTTTTGTAAGCAGAAATGGACAGCAGCAGATGACAGCTTTTGCTTGGTGCTGACAGTTGGCTTTACCATAATTACTGTTTTCATTCTTCCTATATCAGGAGGATGGGTTCCTGGCAACGGAGGTTGGTATTTGTGTTACCTTTAAGACCAGCATGTAGAAGTCCAGTCATTTAATTTAATGAGATCTTTCAGCATGTCTCCTGGCACTTGTCCCATTATAAACTCATTTTTCTCAGTTACTGAGTGTGCTCAGAGACAAGGGAGAAAGATTAAGATCTTTCAAGGATGCCAGGAGTGGGGAGAAAAATAATTTTCAGTGTTTGTTCGGAGCTGCTGCAGTTGTCTCTGCCGATAGCCTGCCATCAAGCAGGGTCCTCTGTGCTGAAATGCATATTCAGGCAATAGTTTATTAGGTTCACTTGGGTTTTGGTGCTTTCTCCTCAGTAATCCTGGGTAGGACTTAATATCTGGAGGAATTTGTTCAGGGCAAAGGGATTTTTAGGCTGAAAAGACTCCTAGATGCAATTGCACCCCAAAAAAAGAATCATAAAAGAGTTTGAGGTCTTGATGTGAAAATAGGGAGAGCAGACACTTTGTAGGGAATGGTTTGGATGCGAGCAGGTTGCTGGGAGATGTCTTGCCACTGCTTCCTTGTCAGACTGGCCAAACTCAGCAGCACAGAGACTCTGGCCTTTCATTTTCTAAGTAGGGATGCATTTCCAAAATTCAGGCTCGGTTCATCTTGTTTCAACACATATGTGAAACGTGGAAGCTAGGAAAGTGCATATGCCATGACCAAGTTTGAGTGTGTTGGATGCTGTAGGTTCCAGCAGGGCTCTGTGGGACTGGAATGTTTGCAAGTTGCCTTGACTGCTCTACAGTCAAGCCTTGATGGAGGAATTGCTTGATTTTTTTCAGTTTACTTTTCAGGGCAATGATTGATATAGAGAAGCTATCTAGGTGTGTGGGAAGAGTTGTCCCTTTCATTCCTACAACATGGGAAACTTCAGCTTTTTTGATGAGTAGGAAAAGCAAGGGTGAGGTTATAATGGTGAAAGGTAGCTTTAAAATGATAGATCTGTCATTTTGGAAAACAGTTGTGTAATTGCTCTCATGCACATACAGACCAGTATTGCATTTGACAGGCCAGCAGATGCAGCTGTCTGACTGTTCTGGAATAAAAAGGACAAATCTGGTGACAATCAGAAATCTCATGTCCCACAAGATGACCAAAATACTTCAGTGTTCCACGTTGTGCCAGACTACAGTATTTCTCTGTCTCATCTCCTCTCTCTGCTTGCTCCTTTGTGCATGGTTTTCTCTTATTTACTGTTATGCCAAATACCTTCATGATCATCAGTGGGAAGTTGCTGGGGTTTTTTTCCTGCAGTTTCTATTCTTCCTTTTTCACTGTTAAATCCTGGGGCCCATGTTTGAACTGCAGCACACATACTTATTTAGAAGACGTCCTTTTCATGGTCTGCCACCACTTGTGTAAAACACAGATTTGCCAGATAATCACTGCTGTGAGAGGTATCAGGGGTGGCGAGTGCTTTGTTGGAGAGAGAATGTTTCTTTGATACCCCGATGTGAAATACATTTACCATCAGTATTCCCAGGGAGTTATCTGCACAGTCTTTAAGGGTTTCATTGGAAAACACTTTTCCATATTCAGCAAAATTTCCTGTGTCGGATTTCACTTTGAGCACTGTTTAAAGAACAATCTGAATTTCCATTTACCGCAGCATAGAATCACAGAATGTCTCAAGTTGGAAGGGACCCATAAGGTCCATAAGGATCACTGAGTCCAACTCCCGTGACTGAAGGATTTTCACAAAGTCTTCCAATGGCTACTGAGAAGAGGGCTCTTACGTCTGAGAGGGATCTTGTATCCCAGCAAACATTTCTTTCGTATCAGCAGGGCTGCAGCTACCAGCCCATTGGCTGCCTTTCAATCTAGTGAGCAGCACAGCTCGTTATCCAAATGAGAAGGAATTAACCTCCTAAGTAGGGTGTGACAGAGGTTAGTTATCCAGTGCCTGGAGTGTCCCACCTGACCTGGAAGCTGCAAGGATCCCAGTGCTTGGTGTCTTGGGGAGGGGGCTGGTGGGGAAGGTATTCTTCATACCTCCACCTAATTAATCTCATTTTTGGAGTGAAACCTAATTATGGATTTTTGCATGTTTTGTTTTGGTTTTGTAGTGCTGTGCTTGCATGTGAACTCCAGGCACTTGGATAGTGCCATAACTAGAGAATTGCCACTATGAAAGTAGCTAAGTAAAGTGCTTTATGGGCTCCAAAGATACAGTGCCCTCTGCATCAGCTCGTGGCCCCAGGGAAGTAGTTAAGCTGTAATCACTACGGGCAATAGGCACCATCCTCTCTCCCTAGCACCAGCCTCTGCTTTTGAAGTGATTTGTAGTTAAATGCGGACTCAATGGAAGCTGCTATTCCTCTTCCCCTTTGGTTGAATGCTTTGTTCCTCTTTTGTCAGTGGGAACATTATCGGGGCCTTATTTGTATCCATGAGACTACGACGCAGAGTCAGATTTCCCTATCAACTCGTTGTTTTCCCTTCCTTGCCAAGCACTCGCTTGTGCCTGGGGCTTTCCAGCTTCCTGAATCTCCCTGTCACATACCCTCACTGTAGGTGCTAAGACATCTACTTTTCCCCTCCTTCAAAGCCCATACTGTGATCATGAAGGTGGAAAGTGACTGTTTCTCTCTTGGTGGCTGGTGAAGGGTCCTGTACATTCATCTTTTTCTTTTCTCTGGTTCCTTCTTTACAGTCTCCTTTCGGCCTGCTTCAGGAATGAACTCATGGACTCAAGGAGAGACCCTCCCAAACAGACTGATGCCATCCTAAAACATTCCAGCCCCCCAAACCCATCAGTATATCCATAAACCGAGAGGGCAGGGTCACTGCCCAGCTGGTGGGACTAGGAACAGTGGGGCAAATACACACCCTGATAGCAGCAGAGTGAATAGTGAGAGTAATCTTCTGAAGGGACTCAAACTTTGCGAAAACAACAGACACTTCTGCAGACCTCTTAGCTGTAGCCCATAGCATTGGGAGGTCAGGAACCATGATGTTGTCTGTCCTGGTGTAACTTTTTTCCTGTTTTTGTAATCTGTCGATATCCTTTCTTCTTACTTCTGTATTTGTGAAACTCAGCAGGGTTTCTCTGAGCAGGTCTCAATTTTAAAATGCCTTTTGTCTTGTTTAAGTTAAAAAATGTGTTCATAGACTGGGGGGATGGAAGCGGGTGATGTGTGTTTAAATGGTCTGTGATAGTCAATTTGGCCTGTTTTAATGCTGGCCATGCACTAATGGTGCAAGCAGCTGATGTATTTGTACTGCTGGACAGGGAGAGGTAATAATTATATGAATTGGCACTGCTAAGAAATCATTATTTTCCACTGATTTAACATCATGAATTGTTTCCCCTTATTTTTAACTTTAAAAAGGGTCTGATCTAAAATACATCAAAATTGTAAGGAAGACTGGGTGACTTTGACTTTGTGCCAGCCCTACTGGCATTGATCCAGCTTTACTGAACTTAGGAAGGTCGCTCCTGAGTCTGTGGGCTTGATCCAAGTCGTGGGCTGTGCTGCACAAGTTGAATGTGAGGTTGAAGTGTAATGACATCCATGTATGCTCAATGTCCCTGTCTCTTTGCAGCTGAGGGTGTAAAGGGAAAAGTGTCCAAAATTGCTCATTGTCCTACCTGTGAAAAGGGGTCAGAGTTTAGTCCCTTTCCTTACAGATGTTCAGCAGTTATTAGATGTCACCATAGTGTTTTCATCAACCCTATTATCTCTTATCCCTTCTCTCCAAACCTCATAGTTCAAAGGAAAGCAGTGCCAGCATATGTTGCAGTTGACTCAGCCAAGTGGCCTCAGGCCATGCCCACCTTGTCCGTTAATCTGGCAGCCAGAGGATTTTGCCAGTCGTGTCCATGAAGTACATCTGGGTTTAGCAATTCCTGCACAGAGGACTGTTTTCTCAGCAAGGACTTCTAAATTCTCACAGTGCTTCTATCAAACTCTTATCTCTGAAAGCCATTTGTACGGGGCTTGACAAGGAGGGTTTTGACTCATTTGGAAATTTCTTCTCTAAGTATCAAGCCCAGACTATCACAATAGAGGAACAATCAGCAGGCAAGTGATGTGCCATGGAACTAACCTGACAATGCTGCGCATGGCACCAGGTGTGGATACTGGCAATGAGGGAGGAGCTAGTTGAGAGTGGGTATTTTGCCTGCTGTGGCTCCTCCCTCTGAGAGGTGCTCAAACATCTTTACATAAAGAACAGCCCCTAATGCTGGTAAGGAAGTGTCCTTCAACCCATGATTTCAGGCAGTGGCATTGCTTCTGAGGAACCCTCCGATGTTCACAGCAGCAAGAAACAGAAATGTGAAGTTCCTGAGAGTACACCAGGAACGGTGCTCCCTGCAGGCTGCTGTCTGACCAGATCAGCAATGGCTGGGGAGCAGAGCTCAGTTGCAAATACCAGTGATGAACAGCTCCTGAGAAACACAGGAGGCTGTATAAATACTGGTGGGGACCTGTGTGCCCTGCAGTGCAGTCTGTGCTGGATTTATTTGGGCCAGGTGCATACCCAGCTCTGAAAATGTTGTCAGCACAGCCTGCAGAGAAGGTGCCTCCCAAATGCAGAGCAGGCCTCCTGGCCCAGCCAGTAATGAAAAAAAGCCTGATACATTGGGAGAAGACTTATCTCTGAACATCATATCATCTGCTTCCAGGCAGCAGAGCTGTGATCTGAGCAGGTGATGACTCGTACTAACATCTCCTTTGAGAGCCACATCCCATCTCTGGATATCTCCTTCATTGTCTTAGCAAGACTTGTTCTACCATAGGAGTGTAGAGGAGGGCTGATGGAAAAAAGCCCCCAAAATTGTGATTAGTATATAAATAATAACTAATTAAATCCCAGTAGTGACTATTTCATATAATTGCAGCTCTACCATCGTTCCTTTTGTAAAGAAAATCAAGTGCCTCTTTACTTTGCCTGTAAATTCCAGGAAATTCTTTAAGATCACAAAGCAGGTAATTATTTTTTTGTGCCTTTTTATCTGGGAGAAGAAGGGCAGCTCAATTCCTTTCCCTATGAGAGGTGGGATCCGAACTGTAAATGCAACCCAGTTGTAGGATTATGCTTGGCACTGTCATCTGTCCTTCCAATGAAGGTTTATTCCTGGATCCTGGTCTTGCCTGCTTGTGGATGGCAATATGAAAACACTGTGACAGGGAAACACAATCTGTATCTAGAGCTCTGCTCCAGGGCCTGTACACCAGCAAGCCTGAGGAGGCAGCCCACCAGAAGATACAAGGCATCCACAGCCTGCCCTGGGAAATTCCATTTCATGCTCCAGTTCATCATCTGGTCTGACCGCTAGGAAATCTCTTGTACCATGATGGGCAATACAGCATCTTGGACTTCCACTAAACAAGAATGTAAACTCTCTGGATCCTGTTTTTCTCTGTAAAGGCTTTCCAATTTGTCCTACTTTAGCTATAAGAGGATGATGATTGTGAAACTGATCTTAATGGTAACTTGACTTGCTCTCCAGCTACAAGGTTCTTAGAAGGTGCTATTTTTATTTTCAATGAAATACCTGGAGCTGAAAGCAATTTTAGTTGCTTTGTAGTCTGTCCTCTGCAGATAAAGTGAAAACTTCTTTCCAGCTGTCTTCTCATTGCTTCTTTACCATCTCTGGGGGCTTCAGGAAAGTAAGCCTTTTCCTTTCAAGGAATAACTAAGTGGACTAAATGGGCCTTATCAGTCAGTCAGGTCATATCAGTCTGTGTCAACTAGTTGATGTGTATCCACTCCCTGTATTACAGCTCCATTCCCTGGAGAGCAGATTGCGTCCACTGCCTGCCTTGGGAAATTCCCATACCTGAAATCCAAGGGGAGTCATTATCACCACCCCTGTCCCTTTAGGTGCTGTCTGCCTACAGGAGCTCCTCCTTTCCATGCTTCCAGTTAGTTACCAAGCCTACAAACCACTGATGTGGTTAAAAAGATGCACTGTTCCTTGCTCTTTGAGATGTGGGGAGCAAGGTCATCTCTCTGCTTTTTAGTGTCCTGCTTCATGGGCTTTCAAAGCAGGTGAGTACAACTGAGCATCATCTGTGTCATTTGTGTGCTATTACTAGACTGCATCAGTGACATCCCAGAGTTATGCAGCCCAATGGTAAACCTAGCTTTTAAAAAACATTGCCAATGGGCATGTTGACATTGTGTGAACTTGGGATGTGACCTTGCTGTGGCTACTGTAAGGGAAGGCAGAGACAGACCTGGACAGATTTGATTCTACTTGTGTGTTTCTGCATTGTGACTGGCTCTGGGTCTTCAGGGGCAGCAAACTGTAGGCACAGGGGCTTGGGTGAAATCTTAAACTCTAAGCCTGAGCTGCCCTGTTCTTGTATTTAATGAACCTTTGATGTCATTTGCATTAAGGCTGCTTACAGGACAGTGTGCTCCTCTAGTCAGTGAGGACTCTGGTACTTGTCTGCTCAGTCAGGTAATTGGTCAACCCAAACAGTTTCCTACCTCTGGTGAAGGGCTGGTATCCAGTGAGCTGGGAAAGCATAGAATTATACAAGGTAACCTATGAACTGAACTTAGTTCGTATATGGGAGAAGAAGGAAATTCTTTCCTGACCTTTTGAGATGATCAGTATATGCCTTGAAGCATGAGAGACAATTGCCCTCATATAAGCTTGCGTAACTACAAATGTTATTTGCTAAATAATTACATAGCCTCTTGAAGAGAGAAAAAATTCAGTTGCTGAATGTGACTCAGTGCCTTTTGTATCAGACTGTTCCAAGAAGTATAATAACCTCTTAATTGAAGTCCTTATACCTTGATATTAAAATGCATTTTGTTGGCATTGATATCAAAGAAATGTTAATGCTTCTATTTCTAATCTTTCTTGAGACATAGTAAGTACAATTTTAATGAAAATCACTGTGCATGACATTCTTATATCTGTTTCAAAAAGAAAATGAGAAAAAAAGCAATATATTTTAAATGAATCCTCAAACACCATGTAGTCCTTGTGCTTAACACCAAAAACATTTTCTTGTGTTTCTAAGGCTGTTGCTATATTGATGTGTGACATTAATTTTCAATAAAATTTTGCATCTTGGTTTATCTTGCAACTTTTCTTTGGCTAGATGGCTTTCTCTAGGCGTTTTAAGCATCTGCTTATGTGATGGAATAGCTCAGTTGAAACTAGTATGGGTACAAAGAAAAATGCTTTTGTTTCCTGTATTTTGTTCACTTGAGCTTGATTGTCTTAAACTTGACTCTTGGGAGTATGAATGAGATAAGAATGGAGTCCCTAAGCTATATGTTGAAGTATGCATTTGTTTTCTAAAGTGTTTTCTAAAGCTTTTGGTTGGCTTGCTTTTCTTTTTTTCTTTTATCCCCAAAGTATTTTGTAGCCTCCTAACTAGCTTTGCTGAGATCACTGTCAGTGGTGGAGAGGGCAAATATAGGGCCACTACTGAACTCAAACAATGCAACCCAATCTCTTTGTGAAATTCTTTGTTGATTTGATTTGGAATTTCACTGTGTACATTGTGACCTCCTCACTTGCATATCATGCAGATTTTGCCATAAGAGACTTTTCAGATATGTATTAATTTCAACTGAAGCTCGGTTAAGATGGGTGCCTGAACCTGTAAAGTGGAAATACTCACTGATCCTAAATCCAGAAGCCTTTTAGGCTAAGGGTGGTGTCAGCCTGACTTGAATTTCATGACTGGCCTCAACTTCATAATTGGGGAATTGAAACCTCAGATCTCAATCATTCTCTTCACTCTGAAAATTTGGGTCTGAACTTCATGGCTCGGTTTCACTTCCCCTTGGGAGTTGCTACCATTGTTAATATTAATTTGTGAAGCTTCTTGTGCTTTCCACTTCCTTGAGTCTATGAAGTTTGCTGGATCTTGTCCTGCATCTTCACTGCCAAAGGACAGTTCACACCCTTCTGTACCTCCTGTAATTGTGTAATTAGGTAACATTTCTTCAGGGCCTTAGATACTCTAGCCTGTTAGCATAGATGTTTTCTCCACCCAACACTGCAAGTCTTGAAAGTGCAGAAGCTGGAGACAATGTAATTGTGTGGAACTTGAACCTTGAGTGCTGAAGGTTTTAATAAATTATCTAGGAATAAGCCTTTTCTTTCCTTTTACGCTTCACTTATTTGAAGTAATAACTATTCTATTTGCATAGAAGAAAAGCCAGTTCCCAGGAATTGGTGTAACCAGTTATACCCAGATGAACAAGTTTCCCAATGGGAAGTAAGATGGGAATGTGCCCTTCCCCATTCACCATGGGGTCACTGTGATACGAGTGCTGGGCTCTGTGGCGAGCTGGGCGACCTCTGCTCCGCAGGGAGACCACGGCTTGTGAGGGTACTTGTGCTTGGGAAGTGGGAACACTTCCCAAACCTTTGCCAAGTCCTGCAAATGCCCCTGGTGAGAGAGGGAAAATCCTGTTCCCTCACGGCATGGCGGTGCTCTGCCAATTGTGCTGTTGGACCAGCTTTAATGATAATTTTCAGCATATCCCACATAAGACCCCACTCCAAATGGGATGCCACAGCCGTAACTCTATCTGGGAACTGGGCTGCTGTTCAGAAGCAGTCTGGTCTTTGCAGTCTGGATCACTTACACAGCAGGATTGCAGCTGGGACCCTCGGGGCTGGGCAGTGGGGACCTTGCCAGCAAGCCTCTCTGGCCCAGTGCATGAGTATGCTGGATGGAGTTTGGGGCTGGATGGACTCGAGGGAGGCTAATGCCGTTGTTGAGTGGTAGTAGGAACCTGATACTCTTTGTAAGCAGCCTGCAGGGTTTGGATACCAAGTTTTCCTTAACACCAGCAAAAGCTGTTTGTTGGCATCCCAGGCAGCTCTGACCATCTCGGTAGTGGTCCCTGAGGTGTATGGAATCTGCCTTGAGCAAAGAGCTTCTGGCTGTTAAATATGCACCTGATAGCAACCTGATTATATGAATAACTATGAATTTTGGAGAAACCAAGGTGATAAGTGCCGCCTGATCTGAGAATTGTTTCTGCAGTCAGGTGTCAGAGGTAGTTCAGGTGGTTTGAGATGGCTTCCTCAGTTCTTGGTCTTAGGAAAAAAGTTTTTGAGCACACGGAGAGCTTAACTTAAAAATGCACTTTGAATTTTGGTAGCTGGTTGCTGGCTTTGCATATATTCTTTTCAACTGAAAAACTTACATAGACATTCTACTTTCAGCTCAAACTTTTTATTTAAGTAAAAACTTTCCCTTTTTGGTATTTCACTTTTTTTTTTTTTAATAAGTGACAAGAATACCTGGAAAACTTTTTTTCCTATTGACTCACTCTCCAGTGGTCTTCATCTGTGATGTTCCCATGGTGTCAGTGATTTCACTAGCCGTAGTTCATGTAGCCCCTTGGATGCACGTTCTTAACAACCAACTGCTGTGATTCCTGTCCTAACTTCTCCTTGGTTTGCAGGACCTCCATGCAGTCGCAGTCATCCTATGGCTCTAACTCTCCACCACTCAGCAAAATGAACAGCATGAACAAGCTACCCTCGGTCAGCCAGCTCATCAACCCCCAGCAGCGCAATGCCCTGACCCCAACCACCATCCCCGACAGCATGGGAACCAACAGTAAGAAACCCTTATTCCTTCTTCTCCTGTTCCCTGCGTGCTCCCTGCTAGTCTGGGCAAGGAGACTTGGCATCTCCAAGTGGCTAGTGTTAAGCTGGAGAGCCTCGAGTCGTTTGCTCTGAACCTGCAGAGCCAAATAAATATTACTTACTGATGTGCCACAGGGCAAGGCTTCAGCATCCTGCTCAGAGCCTCACGGGGATGAACAGAGCTGCTTCTTGCTGCAGATTTAGCTGGCTGCACTGTCCTCTGGCTTTCAAGATTTGTTTCTTCTTCTTTTCCCAGCAGAGGGTATGCAAATGTTAGCAAGACTTTTTTCCCTCAGTTCAATTAAGACAATTCTTAATTTCAAAGGAAATATCTGCATCTCACAGCTCTGTTCCTCCTGGCTGCTGAAGAGTGCCCAGCAGGCCTGTAAATCCAGGACAACAGACATGGTTCTGGGGGCTGAGTTTTGTTGGGGTTTTTTTTGGTTGTTTTTCATTTATTTTTTTATTTATTTCAAAAGCACTGGACTCTTGCCCACACCTGTTGCTGATCCCCTTCGGGTGCTCTTGGTGTCTCTGAAAACAAAGCTGTTTGGCTTCTGTATCGGGTTACTGTGCTGGCTCTGTCCTGCTCCTCTCCCGTGGCAGGGCAAGCCAAGACGAGGTTTCTTGCTTGGGTTTCTATCAAGCCTGTCTGTGAGGGAAGGTGACAGGACGGAGGCACTGCTGACAGTTGCTCTCCTGTGATGGGAGAGCTCCTGAAGGGACTATCTGTCATCTCGTCCTTGTCCCTGCCTGAAGCTTCTCGTGAGCTCGCCCTTTGCAAGGCATTGCACGAGGACTTAAGGCTGCTTGGGCTGTGGGTGCTGTCCTTCAGTGCCATGCTGGGGGCAAAGCAGGGGTCTGGGGATGCCTGGGTAACAATGTGCTCCTCCTTCTTCTCTCCTCCAGTTCCCATGATGGGCACCCACATGGCCATGACCGGTGACATGAATGGCCTCAGCCCCACGCAGGCGCTGCCTCCTCCCCTCTCCATGCCTTCAACGTCCCACTGCACCCCCCCTCCTCCATACCCCTCAGACTGCAGCATCGTCAGGTGAGCGGGAGCAGGCTGCCCGGCGCATGTTTCCCACCCGCAGCGAGCAGAGGCCTTGTGTCAGGAGCTGAAAGGTCCTGCCGGGTTCCTTGTCCCATTCTGCTGGAGCACTGGATCCCCTGGGCCCTTGGCAGTGCCGAGGCTGGCACCCTCTGGGCACTGAGCCTCAAATCCTCATCTCCGAGCAGCTGAGAGGAACAGGGATGTTAGGACTGCAAGAAAGCTGAGGGATGCAGCATCTGTTGGACTGGTGGAGCTTGAGGGTGCCAGGCAGTCTTGCAAACGTTTCTTGATTTTCTTTTTTCCCCTTTGGACACTTGACAAGCTATGGCTGGGGTCAGAAGCCCCTCTGGCCTTCATGAAGTCAGACAAGTTGAAAGATGCTGCCCATAAAGGAGGAATCCCTTACACTTAGGGAGGAATGTGCTGATTAGAAGTGCATGGTGTGTCTGAGCCCCAGACCCCATGCCTTGCTGAAGCCCTCTGTGCATGCAGCAGGCTGCCATGGGCTCAGCCACCTTCTGGGTGACAGGACCTGGCAGGAGGGTCTGTGTGAGCCTTCCTGCCTCAAGACCCCAGCTGTGCAGCACTAGCTCTTGACTAAGGCAAGGTGCTGCCATGAGGGCTGTCTGGTAGGTGCTGAGCTGAAGGACTCCCTCATTTGATGTGACAGTGATGTGGCTTGCTGGCCTGGGATGTCTTGGAGGAGGTCAAGCCAAGGGTGAAAGCTTTGTTTCCTGTTGCTGCAGATTGGCTGAGTGTTTGGTTTTTCTGTGGTTTGGGCTGTTGCAGCCAGGGTGATCCTATTTTCTTTCTCCTTCCTTCCTTCCTCCTCTGCAGCTTCTTAGCGAGGTTGGGCTGCTCATCCTGTGTGGATTATTTCACGACCCAGGGGCTGACCACCATCTATCAGATTGAGCATTACTCCATGGATGTAAGTAACTCCTCACCATTTCATTTGTTTGCACTCTTGGCCCTGCTTTAGGAACAGGTCAGAAATCTAGACTCAGTATACTTTTAATTTTACATGATCAGTTTGATTTAAGTCTGTAGCACACAGAGAAGACATGTTGTGAGGTGAAGAGAGGCTGGACTCAGGGCCAGCATTGTAACTGCCTTGCCTGGCACAGAGAAAGAGTGTCTCCCCTTCCCCACCACTCTCTGTTTTAGCCCCCGAAGTGGCCCCAGCCCACGCGCCTGTTAATTCTGCAAGGCTCGGTTTCAGTTTACACCTCGCTCGCCTCCAGACAAGTAGGCTGTCCAGAAGTGGTCTGCATTTTTCCCTCCCTGCTTCTGTTTTCTGGCCTTACCTTAATCATCTCAGCCCTATTTGTTGTTTTTCTATTTTTTTTCTCTTGCATGGCTTTTGCTGCAGGGTTGCTGCTTCCTCTCCTGAGCCATTGCTCTCCTCTGAGCTGGCTGTCCCATTTTTTTTTTCCCCCTGAGACTTTGGAAGGCTGTGGTGCTTTTGCTCCCTAGCATGGGCTGCCTTCCTTCTGCTGCTGCTCTAATTAGCAAAGCTGACCTAAATTAACCAAAGTTGGTTGCTAACTTTTTCAGAAGCTGATACCATGGATCCCAGAGCTTAGGTAATGCAACCTTCAGGTTTTGCGCCAGAAATGATGAGGCCTCAAAGTACAAGTTTTCAAAGATTGTGTCTGTTATTAAACTTTAGTTATGTTCAAGTAAATAAGACAGTTCCTACAGAGTCAGTCCCAGAACTTTGAATACTGGAGCTTAGACTTGGATTCTAAAATCCTTTTGCAGCCTTTGAAATAAAGATGGAAGTTTTCAAAGCCATTGACCTTCAGCAGCCCAACATCCCCCACCACTGACAACCAGCAGATCTCTGAGGTTGCCTTGGAGGCCTTGCAGTCCAGTTAAGCATCTAGCTTTAGGTCACCATGTCCTACGCATGAACGTGTTTTGTGTAACTTAAAAATAGACCTTGTGCCTTAAAACCAGACCATTGCTGCCTCATGGCCCCACATGCTTGTTCAGAAGTGAACCACCACTTCCATGGTTAGTGGTTTCTCTTCTGCAGTGCACTGTGGCTACCTGGATTTTAGCAGCTTTGGTGCTTCATGGGCATTTGCAGGGTGGCCCAGTGGCTGCTTTTACTCCTGGAGCACATCTTGCCCAGGGATTGATTGCCCTGCTAAGCCCTGCACCTTGTCTTGCAGGATCTGGTGAGCCTCAAGATCCCGGAGCAGTTCCGCCATGCCATCTGGAAGGGCATCCTGGACCACCGGCAGCTCCATGACTTCTCCTCCCCTCCCCACCTCCTGCGCACCCCCAGCGGCGCCTCCACGGTCAGCGTGGGCTCCAGTGAGACGCGGGGGGAGCGCGTCATCGACGCCGTGCGCTTCACGCTGCGGCAGACCATCTCCTTCCCGCCCCGCGACGAGTGGAACGACTTCAACTTCGACATGGATGCCCGGCGCAACAAACAGCAACGCATCAAGGAGGAAGGGGAGTGAGACCCCCGGACCCTTCCTCCACCCCGCCTCGGCCACAAACTGCTCAGCCCTTCATTTGTCTTCCTTCTGCTTGGTACTGCACCCCGGACGAAGGGCGGAGGGAACCTTCTTGCTCACTCGTGCCAGGTTATGCCCTTGATGCTGTCTAGGTCATACTCCTGGACTGTGACCTCCACCCCAGCTCTTGCAAGGGGAAGAGCTGAGCAAAGGGGGAAGGCGGGTGGTATTTCCTTGAAAACTGTTGACCTTCCTGAGAAGGCGTTGTTCTTGTTTTGTGTTTTCCTTTGGGGAGAGGGCTTCT
Organism: Oxyruncus cristatus; assembly: GCA_013399855.1. Taxonomy (NCBI): domain Eukaryota; kingdom Metazoa; phylum Chordata; class Aves; order Passeriformes; family Cotingidae; genus Oxyruncus; species Oxyruncus cristatus. Next base: position 266,411 of record VXAY01007256.1, read on the forward strand.
TTTCTTGACTTTTGAATCCTCACACGTGTTGTGGGCGTCCTGACGTGCAAACTTGTTTCTGTCATCCAGTGATCCCACTTTGAAAAGCAGGAAGGTTAAAATAAATTTTTTTAAAAGAAAAAAAAAAAAAAACAAGCCAAAAAAAAACCACACACCAAAAAAAAACCCCAAAAACCAAACAACCGAACCCACACCAACAGCAAATGCAAAAAACCCAAAACAACCAAACCCTCAACTGACCATCCAAAAAATAGCTGGGAATTGGTCTGCTGAACGTTGCACTTAAACAGCCTCTTCCCATGGAGCTGACTGCTCTGTTCATGTGTAATATTCTCCAGCGGAGACAGCTCATGCACTTTGCTGGGCAGGCCAGCACTTATGGCACCTGCATCCTACTTTTCCCTTTTCCCTCTTCCCTTACCTTCTCTGGGAAAAACCAAACCTGCTGTTTCTTCTTGTTTTGGATTTACTTTCATATGTATGTCCTGGTTTGCTTCTTTCAGGCTATAAGTGTAAATAAAACCACTTGTCACTGTTGAATTCTGCCCCCACCCAACCTTTAACCGTGGCGTACTACTACTGACATTTAAGCTAGAGAATTAGGCTTTGCCAAATATGCAGCCTGGCTAGTTTAGCATAGGGATTTGCCCACCTAACCTCCAGTTGAAGGGAGGACCAAGAGCTGCGCACTGATTTGTAGGGCTTCAGCTACCCTAAATTCAGACAGTCTTTTATTTAGACCAGGTTAGATTGGTGTCCTCCCAAGTTAAGTAGAACTGTCTTTAGATATATCTGTAATAGGGTGGAGCCTGTTGTGTTTTGTTGCTGTTGACTATAGGCTAAGTGACAAGCAGCTAGAAGTGGAGACTAAAAAAAGAAAGAACTGCCAGCTGCCTTAAATCAAGGACCTGGTAATACGAGTGTTGTTACTGCAATAAGTAATGTTTACATGAGAGCTTGATTTTTCTGTTTTTTTTCTTTGTGTTCTGCGACAGATGTGCTCTGAGGCATTTCCTCTGACTGCCAGTGGTCCTGTAGACAAGTAACTGAACAGTGTGTTTTCACATTTTTATGGGCCAAGGTAGTGAGACTCTAATGAATACAAAATATACCTAAGCTGAGGAGCAAGGCTCAGCACAGCTGCCTTCAAGTTGGCTTGCTCTTTTTAACAGTAAGCCTGACCTTTTTTGGCTGGGGAAAGGTGAAGAAAGCAGCTTAAATGACTTGTCATCCTACCTTGCTACAGCCGAACAATCTCGTTTCAATGCAGTGGCTGTTTCCTGGGCCCTGCTGTGTGCCGGCTATTTCATTTAAGTCCGATATGGTTAGCATCCTCCATCTGTCTGCTGTGCCAGGTCTGTGTTGTGTTCAAAGACTGCCTTTTGGTAACTGTGCAAGCCTGTTTGAGTTAGCTATAAATGGTAATGCCAGATGGTGACTGTAAAATGTGTATATAAATATTTTTTGTATGTGTAATTTTTGTTTTCCTACAGCAGAACGTGGCAATTTTTATTTCTTCTTGGGCTACTGGGTCGCAGAGAACCACAATAAAATGTTGTTTGTTTTTCTGTTGGTTTTTTTTTAATTATTATTTTTATGCAGATCACTTACGGTATACCTTGTAACAAACAACTAATGTACTGGATGAATATATTTGTATTTTTCATACTGAGATTCCTGTGTTACTTTGCAGTTGAGGGGGGAAGGGGCAAGTACTGAAAGCCTGTTTTATCATTTTATTTTGTAACACTTCAAAGAGCAGTGTCCTAGATTTCAAAGTATTTAACATGCTCAGTGTGAGAACTTACTATGTCTCTTATTTTTTTTTCTATATGGTACAAACGAAGCAAGTCATTCTGCTCTTGATGCAATAATTAATTCAGCGGGGCAGTGTTAGTGCGGGAAAAGTGTTAGTGCGGGTACTTAACAAATTCCTGGAGGTGAATTAGGCTGTGCCCTTCTCACGTCCCAGGTTTTGCATCTCTCATTGTGTAATCTTTCTGAGCTGTTTCAGTATTGTACTAATATTGACGCAAAAAAACAATATCATTTTTAGGAACTAGGAAGCTTCTGACTATAAAGGTTAATGCAGTTAGTGCTGTGCCAGGAGTCTGGGTACAAGAACTTCAGTATCTGCTTTTCAACTCAGCAGTGAAATGGAGCTTTTCTGATGCATCACTAATGATAAAAATATATGCTGTGAAAACCTTATTTCTACTGGATAGCATTATGGAGCCCACTTCTGTATAACTGGAATCTTCAAGTGAGTTTGAACTGCTGTAGCTTTTACCCTCCCCTGTAGAGCTGTGATTTTTGTTGTTGTTGTTGTTTTGATGCATCAAAGCGTTATGGGTTAATTGAGCTGAGAATCTGCCAGTGCTTGTAGCAATGACAGTGTTGTCTGCACCAAGGCCTCTATGTGTTTTGGAACACCTTGTTGTTGAAGTCACTGAAAATAAAAGCCAAATTGAAAATGACACTGAATTGCCAAACAACTTCTTTTCTTGCCTGTGCGCTTTTTTGGAAGTGAACAGGAGCCTTTGCTGCTGTGTCCTCCTCTGAGCAGCTCGGGCTTAGTGTCACTTTTGCCCATGGGTGTAGTTTTCTCGTCCCCGCAGCATCCATGTCATGAGGGTGTGTTATAGGGTGCCCTCACCCATTAATCTGCTGCCTTCTGGACAGATAGAACGGGTCAGCCCCATAAACCTCTTGCTGAACTATAATGTGCTGTGCCTTTTACATGGCTCTTTTTTACCCTTTCATGATGCTTCTTTATTCTGTTTCTGAGCAGTGCACCAGGTAGTGCCCTGTGTTCCATGTCCTGCTCAAAGTCAGTGGAGCTGTGACTGCTGTGTGCCCTGTCCAAGGGGAGGGAGCATGTGCTTTAAGCAGGTAGGGTGTCAGTGCTGCCCTTTTCTACCTCTGTGCTTGGGAAATAGCCTTCCACAGCCATCTCCATCATCTCTCTTGGAGCGTGGGGTGGTGGTGGGGGGGGTTATCCTCCTTATTTAACTACACCAAAGGCTTTGTGCATCACTCTATGCATCCTGTCCCCTAGCAAAGCTATTTCCCTCTCCATCTCAGTTCTTCTTCCTAGGATTTGAAATAAGAACAGCTCAGAGCCAGCGGAGTGGCTGTCCTGAAAGTGATGGAGTGGCCTCCATCAACCAGGGGCTTTATTCTGTCCAAGGACCACTACATTACCAGCCCAGCTTCATCAGTGGTTTCTGTTTGGGACTCCATGTCTGTCTCTTGCAGTTTCATGGGTTATAGCTGGGGGAGGATGTTCAGGAATGGGGAGAATCAAAAGAAAACCCCACAAAGGTCTTAGAAGAAGAGGTGTCCATAGCTTCCCTTGGGGGATAGTTTCATTAGGATAGGGAATACCTGCCTGATTTCTTTGGTTCTGATGACTGTTTCTTTTCCCTTTTGCCAAATGTTTAGAGAAGTAGTTGTCTCCAGATACCAATATCCAGAGGCATCAGTACCCTGGTTGCACTGGCAGGTGGGAATTGCCTGAATGTGATGTTAAAAAGTAAGTGGTGTTAACCAGTATGTTGCTCTCAAAGAAGTGCTACTAGAACTACCTGTGAGAACTTGTTGTTTCAGCTAATTGACTCTTTGCCTCTAGATGAGCAAATTGGATCAGATAAAATAAGATTTTAGTTTCCGTTTAGCAGGCAGGCTTGAAATATGGTTGCAATTTCTGTCTGCTGTGATCCACTGCTGAAGTAGGGAACCTCTACTTCGCTGAGGTTACAGCAAGGGTTTCAGTGCTGAGGAATCCCAAGCTGGTGCTGTCCTTTTTGCCCTCCACCCATACCCATTGGAATTTCATCTTTGGATAGTGGGATGCTTCATATGCAGGCATGAAGTTTTTAGGGCAGGGATCCATTACAAGCTTCCAGCTGTGTTTTGCAAGCCTGGGTGGACCCCTGAAGACGTGCATGGCCTTCTATGCAGTTAGCTCTGAGTGTGCTGAAGTTAGCAGTCCCCTGGAATGAAACTTAGCCGGACACAACAAAACCTGGCAAATATCCAGGTGGAGTGTGGATAGTGAAGAGTGTCTTGCTCATCACATTCTTCCTGTGCTGTATGCCTTAGCAGAAACCCCTTCCTTTCTGATGGTAAAGTGGCTACCTGTGCTGTGGGGGAGGATTGCGGGACCTGGCCTCCCGCTTTGCCTCTTTGCAAGTTGTTTCTCTGTGGGCAGCACCAAGTCAGTTTGGCCTTCTGATTTACTGAGCTATAAAATGCATAACTTACAGCATTTGCTGTGTGGAGGTGAGTGAGGAGCTGTGGCAGGCCCAGCAGAGCTCCCCTGCATGGTCTCCTATGGATTGTGCCTGTGCTGAGCCTTCGCCAGAAAGGTTTGGCAAGCAGCCTCGTCTGGCTGCCAGGCTCGAGCTGGTGGTTTCTGGGTCCTGAGTTGTTTTGCCTCTCTGTGACCCATGGCAGCAGGGATTTGTTCTCTTGAGCATGTAGCAAAGGGTGGAGGCTGGAGTTTTGGAGCCTTATTGGAATTAGGATACACTGGCCGTGAAGGGCAAATAAACCGGAAGGAAGTTAATCTTTGTGCTCTGTTGGCAAGGACTGGCTGTAGCTTTCTCCCAGCTTACTTCCCAAAGATTAAGGAGCCAAAATTTTACTTTGAGGTATGTGGCAGTTGCCCTTTACTACAGCTTTGCTCTCCGGATCTGGGCCCTATGGGCTGATCTTTTCTTTATAAGGCCAACCTCACCAATCCTATATGCCATTCCTTCCCACAAGGTCTTAACATCAGTGCTGTGGAACCGAGTAGTTTTAGTTTTGTGTGTGTGTGCATTTTCATTAGTAGTTGCCTTTCATTCAGTGAGGACTTGGAGCCCTTCTGCATCCTATCTGTCTGCCTGTGGATGTTGTAGGGCTGCCCACTGCAACCATGCCCTGCTGCTGGGTGAGCATGGCTATGGGCTTCCATGGCTCAAACTGGTCGAAGTCCTTTTTTAGGGTGGTGGAGGGATCTATCGGCTTTGAAATGCTTTGACTTCCTTGCAAACACTCCTAGTGTCATATGTTTTGTTCTTAGGAAACATCAGCTCTGCCTTCCTGAAATGAGCCAGGTGCCTGGGGCCACAGGTGAGTAAAGGAAAGGCTTTGTGGGATTAGAGGCAGGAGATGCAAGATTTGGGGCAGGATGAAGGGGCTGCAGGTACAGCCCCAGGACATGGGCAAGCACTGGGGGGCACGCCTGGGGCTGTTATACAGTGACTGTGTGCCTGCAGCATTGAAGCCAAGGGCTCAAGGGTCTCAGCTACACCTGAAGACGTTGACTGTACCCAGTGTGTTTCTGTCTTGGTTACTGCAGACACTGCAGTACCATGGCTCATTCTGCTCCCACAGCAATATCCAACACAGGCTCGTGGACAACTGGATTTCAGTGTGAGAGCTCTGAGATTGTTTGATGAGGGTCTCCATGCACCATTCATCTGATTTCCTCACTGCCATTGCAGTGCACTGCCCTTTGCCTTTGTGGTAATGTGAGATCAGCAGCCAGTGGCTTCTTGGCTGTGCCACTTCCCTGGACGATGGGGATACATGCTCCAACAGGAGGTGAGTGCCCTCTGGCACGCTCAGCAATTACTCACAGGCAGCTGGGCTGATACCAACCATTACAACATGCGAGGGAGATGCTTATATTGTCTCTCCCAACAGCCTAGGGTAGGAGATTAGGCTCCCTGCATCATCAGTGGCAAGGAAGTCCCTGGGGAACCATTCAGAGCATATTAGATTCCCACTCTGAATCATGCCCTGGAAGATGTGGTCTCATTATTGCCTGCATCAAGGCCAAGGGAAGACTAAGCTCGTTTGTTAGCATTAAGCAGGATGGCTCTGTCCATACAATCAACTGTGCTGTGATCCTAAGGCTTGTGGCTGCACTGCAAGAGATACAGCCATGTGCAGCAAAGAAACTGGTGCAGGGTCTGAGGAGAAAAAGGGAAAAAATGAAACAAAATAAATCGACACAACTGGGGAAGAGATCGTAGTTTTCTGTTTAACTGCCACCACTCTCAAAATGAGTGTCTAGAAGCAGTCTTAAAAAGAGAGGAGAGGAAGAGAGGAGTGCAAATCCAAGCTTGCATTGAAAAATAGCAATTGAGACAACGGGAGATCTGGCTGCACAGAAACCAGGACTTTCCCAAGTACATCATCTCCCACCCGCGTTGGTTCCCCTGCTGAGGGGATTTGCCAACCCGGGTTCCCAAAAAAGAGCCAGGTGCCCAAACCGCGCTCCGGGGCCGGGCGGTGCCGGGCAGCCACTGCCCCCTCGCGGGTCCCCCCGGGATCGCAGCGCCGGCGGCGTGTCACCGGGGTGCGGGGCTCTGCTGCAGCCCCGGGGAGCCGGCCTGTCCCCCTCGGCCCCTCAGCCGCCTCCTGCGCCTGGGCACGAGTTTTATGAAACGCCTTTTTTCTCACCCCTCGCATCCCACGTGCAAGAGCAGCAGCGGCAGCTCTTGTTTGTTTATTTTGCATGGGTGGAATGAGCAAGTGACCTGTTGGTGTTACAGAACAACTCTTACTGCAGCTGCCTCTTAGGAAAGCTGCTGCTGTCCTGCCCTTTGCCGTGCACCCAGGGGATCTCCAGTGTTGTGCCCATGCCAACCCACACCAGCACAAATGAGAAATTCTGAAGATGAAGACCAAACACCATTATCTGCCAAACCAGGAGAGATGACTGCTCTCAGCTCAGGCAGCTCTTGGGCACAAAAAGCCTGAAGCTGTGCCCTCCATCGGTGAACCTCTTCCCAGAGATGCCTTCAGAGCCAGAGCCTACCCACCCCAGGAGGCTGGTTGGAGGCACGCTGGAGGCAGCAGCCCTGCATGGGTACCCCGTGCTGCAACACTCCACAGCCAAAACCACTGTGTACCAGCACCCCAGGCTCCCAGCACCATGCGTGTCCTGCCCAAGGGCATAAGAGGTGCTCCACCTTCCCTTCACGCACACACACAGAGCCTTGGCTGCAGAACTCTTCCCTGCCAAGGTGATATACATCACTTTTTCCAGCTGAGAAAATACCACCGGGTATTTTGCAGAGAGCACACGCCACAGCCAGGAACTCCCACGGCAGCACCTGGCTGGAGCACTGGCGGCCGGCACAGGCTCCCACGCCACCACGGCAGCCAGCTCAGCCAGTCTGGGTGGGGAGCCCGGCACCCTGCCAGGGCCGACCCGCCTGCGGCACCCGGCACCCCGTGTGCACCTGTGCGGCTCCACAGGGTGCTGTGTGCGGAGGGGGCTCTCCCCTGGGGCTCCCCGTGGGCTGCTGGCTCACAGGCTGTGCGCTGGCTCTGGCTCAGTCCGATGGTGCTTGCTTTAGAAACTCACCCTGGCACATGTGGGTCCTGCCCCAGGGAGGCCAAATGTGAGAACAGCCCCCAGCGCTGGGCAGGCACCCGCTGCAGTTCTGGGCTGTGCTGTGGAAACAGTCTGCAGCTCCCAAGGAGAACCTGGGGAGCTGGAGAGGATGGCACCCACCTTGGCTGGCAGGTGGGGAATGGTGTGCTGTGCTGGCAGGCATGGGCAGTGCTTGTGTGGGATTTGAGCTCCAGGGCCGTGCTCTGCCCACTCAGGCTCTCTGCTTGGCAGCAAGGTGCCCCGAGTGCTCACTCGTGCCTTGGGCTCCAGGTCCCAGCCCAGTTTTCCTGGCTGGGCTTGCCATGCTCTGCAAGGAGCCCAGAGAGGAGAGCCCAAACTGCCCATTTGCTCTCAAAGGTGTGAGCTCTCAAGTATGGACAGGCACTTCTGTGCAGTTATTTAACATTCAGCCCGACCATCTCCAGGCTTTACCTGCACTTTCCCTCCCCACATCAGGAGCTCCAACATGAAGCTGGGCAGGAGCAGGTCTGAAGGGGAAGACATTGGGGTGGCCCTTTGGAAGGTATTTTCAGCTCTGTCCTAGAACAGTAAACTCTAGCGAGGTGTTTCCCAGTTTTCTAGGAGAACCTCTGATGTCCTCCACATTTTCCTGAGCTTCCTAAGTGAAACCCCAGGAAATCTGCTGACTTCTCCCTGTTTTGTTCCTGAGGTTGTCTTCGCCTGTTGGCTGGTTCTTTTTTATTTTTGTTTTGTTTTCCCAGATCTTTTTGTGAGCCTCTGATTAATTCAGCTTCTGATTCCTTGGCAATCGCCTCTGGAGACAACGCTCAAGATTTCTACACATGTGATCCATCTTCTTCTTGGCTGTATAGCCCTCAGTGCTGGAATTGGGTAAGAAATGTTACAACAGATCCTAGCACTCCGTAGCAGGGGTGTTAGGAAATAAAATATTGCACAGTGCTGTGTGAAAAACTCTTTGATTAATTAAAGGCGTGGGTGGCCACACAATTGCATCAAATTATCCACGCGCCATGGTGAAATGTGAGATAAAGGCATCGATTTCTTATTCCAAGGACACGGTTGAGGAGCCCATGCTGAGCCTGCAGAGTTGCCAGCCTGAAGGTGAACAAGAGTATTTTCACGGGGGTGTTTTCACAGAAACAGGAGGTAATGGGTCACCTCACCACGCCATGCCCAGAAGGTGCTGCAATGCCCCCGTGTAGGAAGCCTGGCCCCAGAGCAGTGCCCAGCACCCTTCCCCCAGGGCAGTGTTTGGCCCTCTGAAGGCTGATGCAGAGCTCCTGCACACTGAGCAAATACCCAGCCCTGAGCATTGGTATGTGGGAGTCCTCTCCCTTCTGGCATTTAGGCTCTGGGCTGATCCTCAAAGCCACAACATCCTCTGAAAATCCTGAGCAGGGCTTCCATCAGCTAGGGGAGCAGCCTGTGGAGGTTCCTGCCTGCCACTGAGGGTGAGAGCTGGAGGACTCACTGTTTGCTCTCCTTAGGGAAAAGTTTAATTCCAGCTTTAAGTGATTGGGTAGCAATACAGTTACTTCTATCATGGTTTATATTCTAACCTTTCCTGGTGCTTAATTAATGACTTGAACAGAAGGAAGTCAGTGCTTAGAAGCTATCAGCAGGCAGGACTGTGCTGTGCATTGTAGGTTAAGGGCTCACAGTAAAAACACATGTACCAAAACCACACACAAACTTGATTTTGCACAACTCTAACAGCAGTGACTCAGCTTGCCCCAAAGAAGAGATGGCTGAACGTGTTCCACCTGGCCCAGAACCTTCACCCAAGGGTAAAATATTAAGGCAAGTACATTACAGTCAGGCCACGGGCAGCAGCTGTCTCAGATTATTTCAGCCTTGCCTTGGAGGCGAGGAAATCAAGCAGGACTGAAAGCCCTGCCAGAGATGCCAGCAGCCAGGTGAAGATGGGCAGGTGAGAAGATGAAGTCACCCTGAATTCCACATAGGTTGTGGCCAGCTGCTGAAGAGGACCCGAGAATGAGTGAGAGGTGATTGAAATTTTAATTTTTGGTGTTTGTTTTTGGTATTTTTTGCTGTTGTTTCTGTAGTGGTGTCCCCATGGCCAGGAAAACAGAATAGAAATGCTGAGATGTTTCGCAGGAGATGAAGCCCAGCAAGAGAGTCTAGCTGGGAAGACATGGAGCACAAACTGTAGCTCTTGACTCTTTCACTTCTTCAAGAGGAGTGAGTAGAGCCTTCCTTCTGTTTCATTTGAGGTGATGCTGGGCCCAAAGATCACACAAGTTAACCCCTGCATGCCTGGTCAGCCCAGGGCATCTGGAGTAGCTTTGACAATGTTCTCAGCTAGTTGAGACAGGCAAATCAAAACCAGCAAGTCCACAGAAAAGGGTGCCTAAGGAAGACATCTATACTGATCCAGGCAATCCTAAACCTGATTTTCATACCATTTGTGCTGTATTAGCTGGTTGTGAGCATCCCCACTGCAAGTGAGAGAAGGCCAATACTAACTGGGGTGGCCAGGCGTGACAGGGAATGTTTCCAGGCAGCACTCTGCCCTTTTTCCCTTCCCTGGTTAGAACAGGATGATCCCTTCAGTATATTTATCCCTGTTTATACCATGTGTGTCTGCAAGGCAAAGCTGCCTTAAGGCTACCATGGCCTGGCAGCATAACAACTAATGGCTTGCAGAGCAGCTGAAAGAGGGGAAAACAGAGAGTCCTGCTGGGTTTTCTCAAAAGTCACAGGTATTTAGGAGGAATTAGCAGCAGCCATGCCTTTCCTTGGAAAGGGTAGAAGTGCTGGAAGTGAGATACAGTTTGAGGGCAGCAGGGGAGAACCCAAGGTAGTGCCTGGGGTGTGCAGCACTTTGGTCTCCCCTACATGCTGATACTGTCCAGTGTTCACAGTGGGAACAAATTGGTGCTGAGGGATTGCAGCTCTTCCTGATAGCCTGGAGCACCCATCAGGAGCTTCTGACCTGGAAGTTTTCTTTTGCTGCTAGGCCCAGCACAAGAACAGGAGAGATGTTTGTTATCTTTTGTCTGGTGGCGCCAGCAGTTGAGCAAGAGGAGTGGGAGGCCAGTTGCTGGCTTCTGTATCTGTGCCATTCAGAGCTCCCAACTCATGCTGCTGGATGGGGGACTTGCAGGCTTGATAGCATTCCTGGTATGGTATATCTCACCTTTTGTTTCAGTGTAATTGGTCTGAAAGGGGAGAAAGGATGCAGCATCTTCCACCTCAAAGGGAACAGCTGAAGATTCATTATGCTCCCAGAGAAAACACAATTAGTAGATTTGCCCTGACTCCCCCATGGCAGCGATGCTGGCAGCTCCAGCCTGTGCCACTGGCCCTCCCAGCTGAGGGTAGGCAGATGGCCATGCAGTCAGGCTGTGTTCAGGGCCCTGGCAGAGTGCAGGTCACAGCTGCAGGGGCAATACCACAGCTCCCGGTGCAGATGTTCAGGCAAACAGGAACATGCACAATGCCAGCTGAGCAGGGCAGGGTGTGTGCTCATCAGCCAGCATTTCTCACTCCCTGCAGCGCCTGGGTTTGGTGCAAGCACGTTTACTTTCCCTGCAGCCTCTAAGGAGGCTCCAGAAGGGTGGGCAAGACCAAGCTGCCAGGGAAGCCTGACGGCAGCTCCATGGGCTTGTGGCTGGCAGGGTGGACCTGGCAGTTTGCTGGGCACAGGAGAGTGGCACATCATTTGCTCATGGCTGAACTTTTGGAAGATGCATGTGAACATCCTTCTCTTCATAGCTATAAGTGAGATGAGGAAAAACCCCCTGGGCTGCTCTGCTTGCAGAGACGCTGCGAGGGCTGTGTGAGTCACCTGGAGAAGCAGAGGGCACAGCCAGGTTCAGAGAAAGTCCCTATGTACTTCGTGCCACCCCGAAGAGTCACTGTCGGGGCCACATTTTGGTCTGGGAATAGTTACTCTGAAAGTATTTGCCCAGAGCACCTGAGAGTGTCAACAACATATTGCTCACGGCTTCCCCCAGGGACCTTTGGTGACAAACCCTTCCCTGCAGCTGTGCAAAGTGAGTCCAGTGATCACTGAACTGCTGATGAGGAGTTCACAGCCTGCCCCATCCTTTCCCAGTGCTGCCCATACAGATGGCTTCATTTTTCCTTTAATCTGTTGGGCAGAGCAAGGAAGGATGGGCTCACACTAGAGCTTTTTCCAGTGTGACTGAGGGGGGAGAAAACCTGCTGTGTGAGGTGGCTGAGGGCTTTCCTCACTTAGACAGCGAGCCTGTCCCCCCACATCCAGCTCTTCTCCTTGGTGGAGCTGGGCTGTGCCCTGATGCTGTAGGCAGGTAACTGTCACAGAGTAGACAGACATGAAACTACTCAGCTCCTTCTGCCTCACCCAGAGCCAGAAGGGTTTTTTAAAAACAAAAATAAAGGGGGAAATACAGTCTCCACCCTTCCACCCATTTTGGCCAGTAAATCAAATAAAACAATCTCAGAGCTGGCACCACAGGAGCAGTGAATGCCAGCTCCCAGCCTCTCACATGAGGTGTCGAAATGAAAGGAGATGAACAAACAACCCCCAGGTGCCTGGGGGCTCCAAACTGGTTTTAAGATGCTGGTGGGTTGTTTTTCCTGTGTGGTGGTGGGAGCAGACCCCCACAACCACCCCATCACCAGACAACTGCCCCCCATAGCACTTGGCTACCCCTGGGCCATGGGCACATGTTGATTTGGCTCCATGAGGTCTTCCTGCAGAAAAGGGTGTCACCACGGATGGTTTTTATGGGCATCCTGCCATGGCGCAATGCAGCCAGTGACTAAAAACATGGTGAAGGGGACATCAGGCTCGAGTATCACCTCAGATGTGCCCAGCAGTTGCAGGGAGCCTTGCAAGGAAAAGCCTGGTGCCAAGGTGCCCCACAGCAGCTGGAGCCTCTGCCCTGGATGGGCACTCTTGGCCCAGGCATGTTTGATTACTGTGACTAATGAGTCTTTAGAATACGAGGGAAGGGGGGGGAAGGGAAGTGGGAGGAGGGAGTGTTCAGTGGTTTTCCAGTCAAAACTCTTCTACTTAGAGCTGTGTACACTCAGAGGTGGCTCTGCGTTTGCCATGAACAGACCTTATCATGGGTGCAATATAAATTTTTGCAAAATTTGTGAGGAGGTTCCTGTTCTCCCCTCTATGAGGAAGATCATAACACAGCTTCATCTTCACCTTTGCTGTGGTCCAGTCACAGCACTGTGAACAATTGGGAGATGCTCTGCGGGGCATCCACAAACTTCTTCACAGATTCTGCCTCAATGCAGTCAAATCAACCACTCTCATTGCTTGCACTCGGGCTGCCCAAGGCACATTGGTGGAAAGTGGTGGCCTCATATCTCACCAAAAAAAGCAGGGATCAGCCTTTAACCTGGTGCTTTCAGTCGACAAGGGGTGCAGAAGCACTGCAAGGAGGGGATGGTGACGCTGGGCTGCACTGAGATAGCCACGCTCCTGGCACTGCTGGGAGCAGATGGGCCAGTCCAATGCAACGTGTAACCCCTGAACTTGGGACCAAAACCACCCCAAGACCATTGCAAAAAAGCCATGTGTGATAAAAAAGTAGTTTTTCCTGGTGTTTTTCCCCGTGTGCCACAGCTCTTGGGCGCACATGCAAGGCCGTGCAGGAGCCGCTTATCGGCTCAGCCCATCATGGCAGGAGACTGACGGTGCCACTGCCCACCTCTGCTCTTAATCTCATTACAAATAAAGGAGGGGTAGAAGCTAAATTGAGCTCATATATTAATTCCCTGTGCCCTGCCCTGCTCAGCTTCAGGAAATACCTACTAGAATTGCCAATCTTGTTATCCAAACCATCCCAGGAAACGATCATTAGCTGCCTTGCTCCTTTGCCGAGCGTGTCCCCTCGCCAGCCTGGCTCCGTTTGCCCACAGGGCCCCCACGGTCCCTGCTCGTGCCAAGGCGTGCACCACAGCCACCTGCACCTGCGCCCTCCCACAGACCACGGCTGAGCCCCCTCCCCTGAAGTTCACCACTGCTCTCTCCCAGATTTGTGCTGAGGGTGGCCAGGCAGATCTCCAAGTCACCCTGTTTTGTTTTGTCAAGTTCCTGTAGCGTGCTGGGCTTATTTTTGGTGGAGTTGGATGGTGGCCAGGAGGTTGGAGTATGTTGACATTTATGATTTTTTTTTTTTTTTTTGTGCATAACAAAGTTTTGTTAAATGAGAAGGAAACAAACTCGGTGCCAGCTTTCACCGTGTGTTTAAAACAAGATAAAAGTAATCCTGGGCAGGCCATGGTATCCACTAGACCTGTGGAGACAGCAGTTTCCACTGGGGAAAAACAGATGGGTGACCCACACACACTACAGTGTGCTCCAGGAAGACACTGGGAGGCCCTGTTCCTCGCAGTGGCATCTATTGGACCTGTCCATGTGGATCCCGGGGCTCAAAGTGAAGACAGGGCTGTGCTTGGGGTGCACAACAGTGTGGGATCTGGCCCTGTGCATGGCTACACTCTGTTGGTTCTGGTGCTGTTGCTGGCACCAAGGCATCTAATACATGGGACCTGGGTGCCTGCTGTGGAAATGCAGTGGTGGGAGGAGAAGCACAGACATATATGTGCCCATCCACACCTGGCAAAGAGCACAGTGTTGTGGGACCTGGCCAGAGTCATATCCCAATGCACAGACAAGCAGGAACGTTTCCCGCAGGAAAAGGTGGCTCTTATAGTGGGGTGTGGGCAGAGGAGCAGTTGTGGAAACAAAAGACATACACACTTCTTTCCTTTTTTAATATAGTTCTTCCCCAAAGCAGGACTAGCCCATTTTTTTCTCACTGCCAGCTGTTTTGTTCTTTTTCCCCCCAGGCTGGGTAAGGGTGTGGACAGGAAGAAACAATTTTTTTTTTTTTTTTTTTTTTTTTTTTTTTTTTTTTTTTTTTTTTAATGACAGTTTTCATGGGAAGATGTTCTGCTGCCTGTGAGTCCTCGGCTTGGTTTAAACCTTGGCTCTGCCCAGGTTTAAGCAGGAGGGATGAGCAGTGCTCAGTGCAAAATCCATCTCCTTCCTTTGCCCACATCTTCTCCCTGGCCAAGTTGCTGCAGCTTGCAGGCAGGCAGCAGCTGTAATGCAAAGCTGACAAACCAGTGCAGGCTCTGCTCCCACTCATGACCACAGTGCCTCCGAGGTGGGGATATCCTTGCTCAGGAGCTGACCAACCTTACATAGAGAAGTCGGTGGGGATGGTGCCACCCAGATTGTCCACCACTGGGTCAGAGAACAAGCAGCAGGAGGGATGCAGCTGAGGGGTGGGATAGAGTGGCAGCAGAAGAGGGTTTTCAGCCAGGCTGGTTGCTTGCAGGGTTTGTGGCTGGGGCTCCAAGGGTGATCAAAGGTGCTGTATTTTGGTATGTCAGTCTAGAGGCTGGGAAATAAAGTTGACATTTGCATGATGTTTTATAATTTATCATACCTCATCTTGGAAATAACAGAGATTAGTCATCATCCAGTGGAGTTGTTGGAGACTGACTTGTCCACATGGCCCTAAGCCTCAACAACATTGGTGAGGTTCAGTTGCTTAAAATTAATGCCTTAGAAAGTCTCTCAGGCTAATGCCCATGGAATATCCAGGTTTCATTAGGTTGTAGCCACTGGACATAAAGAGCTTTAGATATTTCAGTCTTGATTATAGATTCAGGAATTTGTAAATACCCATAAGTTTTGTTTTCAGGTGAGGTTTCAGGAGTGAGCTTTTGGCTGGAGGGAAGCTTTCAGCAGCCACTTGCATTAAGGCATTTACAGCCCAAAGGGGCTCAGTCTCAGATTTTCTGCTGGCCTCTGTTGGAGGTTTCTTTTCTTTCAGGAGGTGTTTTCCACACACCTACCCTCTGCATGAGGCATCAGGTGCCTTGCTGGGCTATCATGACCCCTGCTAGCCATTGCTGCCCACACCTGGTGCCTTCACTGACACTGGCTCTTCACAGTCTGCTGCTGCATCCCTGACTGCAAAGTGCAATAATTCATCTTCTCCTTAATGAAGGCTTCATTTCATCTGTATTGTCCTGAAATATTAGACTTCCCTGAGCTGAGACATGGCTGTGGCACAGAGCAGGAACGTCCAGTGCCCCCACGACCCGCAGCAGCAGCCTTGTGCGAGGGGCAACTAAACTTGGCTTCAGACCACTTGAACATCAAAACAAAAGCAAAGCTCCTTGCTAGTAAAGATCCTCTGTCATTGAGTAACACCATGCAGGGCTTCGCTTTCAAAACCATGTCCGCACCCAAACACGCACAAACACACAGAACCATGTCAGTTGTTGTTTTAAATACTTCTAAATTCCATTATGTTTCCTTTATGAGATGTTATGGTTTTTTTTTTTCCTCCTCGTTCACTGTCATAAATCAACCCTGCTAATCCCACTCTACATGTATTATTATTAGGAGGGGCATGGCAGAGCGAACAAGGAACTAAGGCATGGTTCAACCATCTCCTTCTCCAAACAGCTCCTATTGCTGGTGATTGAACTGGGTATAACAAATGGCCAACACCTAAGTGGGTTGTGCCTCTCTTTGGTGGCCAAGCCTTGGCTAGAGAAGCTCAGAGCTGGCCTGGGAGCCATGAAGTGTGCTCTGAAATGCACATCAGCTTTGTGCTCTACAGTGGTGCGACTACAGACACTGCCTCCCTGAGGAGCTGCTTCACGCTGGGGCTTTGGGAAGCAGCAATTATCAGACTGGCAGGGCAAGAGAGGAATAACAATGTGAACCAATGTAGCAGGAAGCAAAAGTGTAAGTGCACCAGGTTGTCCCTGGGGCATATTTGACCAAGGAGGAGTGTTATACATTCAGTATTGTTGTCAGATTTCTTTTTCGAAGGATACAGGTGCCCTGCAGGCAGTCTGAATGTGACCCTGACAGCTCTGGCACATGCCAGGCCCCTACATCAAATCTCAGCTAAAATTTGTTTCTTAGAGGCCAAGCCATCTTGGTGGCAACCCATCCCACTTGGATACAAAAGAGACCAAAAAACCTACATTGTATTTTGGTGTGCGTCTCAAAGAGCTCTGTGACTTGTTCCTGTGAGACTACAGTGTGCCAATAAACCTGGCACACACCTCTGCTGTTGCAACAGAAATACAAATCCACTTCTGAGTTAGACTTTGCCAGAGCAGAGAGCTGAAAAAAACAAACAAACCGGAAAAGTGCCTTTGGCTCACCAGCATTCCCGTTTCCTGGCTTCAGCCTGGCACAGGCCCCCAGTAGGTCCCATCAGCAGAGCGGTGAGCAGCAAGGCCCAGGCAGTCTTTTCCCTTCTTGGGCAATTGTTTGCAATTGAGTCCCAAAATGTTGCATCCTTCAGAGGCTGCTCCGCAGTTCTGCACCAAGGGCGTTTCACCCGAAGTGTCTGTCATGCCCTGTACACCCCAGCAGAGCACAGGGATTGCAACTCCCTCTTCCTGCTCACCAAACTGCCTGAAACACGTCAGAGGTATAAGTTACTGCACAGCTGGATACAGAGCAATGGAGATGGACAGGCAGCCAAAAGCACATACACATTTAATCCTGTCCATACTGGTGTCTCTGACACTCCTCCAGCATGGGAGGGGGTGGGTGGTGCTCTAAGGTCTGGGGCAGGAAACCCTGAAGGGACAGGTACGTACCATCATGAGGCAGACCCCAAATTCCCCAGTCTCTCCTACTAATTGACTAAAGAAAGACAAAGACAGGCCCAGATGTGTTAAGTTTATTTCCTCTGGATTTAGACACAGCTCTGGCTAACCACTATAGCAGCAAACCAACCACAACCAGTGCCAGTCCCCACCCCACTTCACAGGAGAACCAGCTGGTGGGATCCCTGGAGCCCCGGGAGGGCTGGGGCTGCACTGAGGGGGCAGCTCTGCAGGATGCACTTGGGCAGACGTGGTTGTTGGGGGACAGCAGCACAGACCCACACGGAAGGTGCACCATGTAGGAGTCAAGCCTTGGATGTAACAGAGTGGTGCAGATGGAGGGACAATGAAATGGGTGTCAGCTCTCCAAACTGACAGCTGCCCTCCCCTTCCTCCCCCCAGCTTTTCCTCTGGCTATTTTGAAAAGGGGTAGGGGGTTAAGCATTTACAGAAGAGGCTCTTTAGCAGGGAAGGGTTTCTGAAGGCAAAGAGCAGTGGGCAGTTCTTTGAGGAGGCAACATGATGAATCTTTTCAATAGTCTATGAGGAAGGGAGATAACCTCAAAGAAACAAACCACACTGGTGACTCAAAAACACCCAAAGCTTTGTCCTCTGCAGATTCAGCATTGGAGGAGGTGCTGCAAATGCCTCTTCCAGCATTTTCTAGGTGGTAGTGGTGCCCTTTTCATAGTCTGGGCATTTGTTTTTCCAGATGCACTGAGCTCCCCTCTGTCTTGCCCAGGACCAGCTTTTAAGGAGGTCTCTACAGAAGGACCATCCTTGTCTACAGCTTTGCAGCCTGTGAATTGATGGAAAGAGGGTGCTTCTGAGCCTGGAAGGTTTGGATAGGCACAAGCTGCAGGAGCAAAGACAATTCTCTATTGCAAATTTTAAGTCCTTGGAATGCCAAAGCTGGCAGAGGGAAGCAGAAAAGGAGTAAGAAAGTGCCAATGCAGCAGGGAGCTGAGAAAAGTTCCTCAAGGGTGAGAACTCCAGCAAAGATCCCTGCAGTGTTTTCTGGAGACATTGCATCCTTGCAGTAAATTCAGCAGTAAAGGCTGCTGTAACCTTCCTTTTAGGAAGTAGAACCAGAAGCAGCTGTTGGATCAAAATAAAAGCTGTCCCTATGTCTGGGACATGGGCAATTCTGTGACTCAGTGCTTGTTCTGATTGAGATAGAGGCTGCTCTGCTCCCACACACGGGAGTACATTTAATGGTTGGAGAGGGATGATTTCCTGGCTTAGCAGCAGTCACCGGCCTAGTAAATCTCCTGTGATAGGCGACAAGTGCTTTCATTGCAACACCCTCCCAGAACTACTGTGAGCAAATAGATGCTACCACACCATGAACATCTGCTGCTTCTGCACTGTCAGGATGGGAGGATGCAGGCAGGACATCCAGAGTACAGAGCTGCATCGTGATCAACCAACACCATGGCACTGTAACCTCCTAAGCCTTTCAGCTGCTTTCCAACATGGATCTGGAAATTATGGGGTTTACTACGAACTTCAGGGTTTACCAGCAGCAGACTAGGCCGGCAGCTCAAAAGATGCAGTGTGAAGCAGCTTCCTTCATGCTTCCCAGGCCATCAGCCTTCCCAAGAGAAGGGACTGAACATGAGTGACAGACCCTATTTCACCAGAATCAACTGCAAATCACATCCCTTCATGCCTGTGCACAGCTCATACTCCTGCTCAGCAGCTGATTTCTGGAAGCTCTGCTCAGAATTAATGCTTTGCATGGCTATAGAGGTATATGCATTTTGCTAGGACTTTGTTTTTTCCCCCCTAAAAAGCATATTTCAAATGGTGAAGGACAGTCATTACTGATTTGTGCTCCAGTTTTCCCAAAGCAGCCCTGCCCAGATCTTCAACCAGCACTTAGCAGGAGCAGGAAGACTGGTCCATTAGCACACCTGAGACATTTCTCTAGCAGATGCTAAAGAGAAGCAGCTATTTTTGGTTGAGGGAGAAAAAGAAATAGGTCCTCCAAAGGGGTACAGTGGGCCTGAAAGAGTCCTGAGAAGTGCTAGAGAAGAACAGGAAAGGCTGGAGGCAGAGTCAGCCCCACCAGAAGATGCTGGTACAAGGATGAGGGTCCCAGCAAAAGCTGTGCTAAACACAGAAGAGGCACTTCTGAAACTCCACAATCATATTTATGATTGTTAATTTATACAGTGTCTCTATACAAAAATAGAAGGGTTCTAATAAGATTAACAATATTAAATAAATATTTAATAGAAAAAGTCTTTGGCCTAGTTCATAGCTCATCCTTTGGATTTATGTTCATTTCACTGGGTCCTAGATGCTCCTGGTCCAACATTGCGATCACTTCGTCTGCCTGGATTCGCTCCTGCAAGAGTGGAAAGGGAGAAACAGTAACAGCAGAGCTTCAGTGCCTGCTCTCAGCTAATTCAGTGTGGCTCAGCCTGCTGGGAGGACACACAGCAGGGATTTCATCCCAGAACCAGCAGTGTAGTTGGGGGAATGGGGGACTCGAGCTGGGAATTTGCTGGGCAAAATTAATCAAATCAGTTTCCACCTCAATACCTAATTCCCTCCTCCCTTCAGGACTGCACTAGTTGGGACAGAGCTGATGTACTGCAGTTTCCTATCACACTGCACTGGCAGCCACTGCCACAGCATACCCTCCTCCTATCCCCTCCGCATGATTTCAAGCTCCGTGGGCAGGGCTGATCTCCTACCATACAGGCAACAAGGACAGAGGATTTTCCACTAGCACAAAAAAGCTGAGAGACATTAAAGTACATGATTGAAAATAAGCTTTTCCCAAAACCTCACAGCCCACCTGCATCACAAGGCAAAGGCACCAGGGTTTTGAACTCTCCCTGCATTTAGTTTTGCTTGGTTTTGTATCTTTTATTCTTACAGACCAGAATTGATACCAAAGGGAGGCAGGGACTGGTACCATCAGCCTTTTAAAACAGAATCTGGAGGGTGCCTGGTGAAAGGCATCACAGCCCAGATCTTCCAAGGCATCTTGGGTGCCCAGATCCACAGACTTCAGATTGACAAAATGTCTTTGAGGACTTAGCAGCAGCCGCATACTGCTCAGCTGTGGATGGCTCTGGAGGAGTTCCCCGACCATCAGGCTATTACCACTAGGTGTCAGAAATGGCCAGCCCAGCTCTGCACTGAGCCCTTCCACACCTCACTCAGCATCCCAGCCAGCACTGCAAAGGGCAGTGGGTGCCCAGGATCATGACTGGTGGGAAAAACAGTCCCGGGGATAGCAGCTTGTATGGTGGGAAGGCTGCTGTGGGGGTGTAATGGAGGGAAAACACATGTGTTGGGACTGGAGAATAAGATCATCCTGGTTCCTGTGGGATACTGGGTAGCCCCCTACTCCCCTCACATCACAAATAGAGGGACTCACCAGTTCTCTGTAGAGAGGGTCCAAGGTGAACCAGAGAGCCACAGCGCACCGCTGGCCTTTGGTGACTGCCTTCACCCCGTGGGGGTTCTCGCCGCCCGACGAGAAGCTGATCATTCGCCCGCATTTGGGCTTGATGGAGGCCTGAGGGAAAGAGGCAAGACCAGGGTAGCAAGGAGCAGCAGAGCTGCAACACTGGCTGTGGCTGGGCTTACCGTGGTCCAGGGCCTGGGACCTTACTGGGCATCTCTCTGTGTTGCCCCAAGACCTGGTAAGCTGCTCTGGAGGACATGTAGAGCTCTGGGCACGGTTGAAAAAAATGTGTGGAGTAAATAGGGAGGCATCAAGCTTGGTCATGCTGTGCAGACATCAAGCAGAAAGGACACAGAGTCCTCACAAAGCCTATAGGTGACCCCCTAGAGCAGAATGGGGCATCACTTCAGAGAGATTCAGGCTAAGCCTGGCACGGCTGTGCAATGCCTCTTTCTTGTCTCTGCAGAGTCCACAAGAGGTATCCTGCACAACCTCCGGGGCACAAGTGCCAACCAAATCAACCCCCAGGCACTTAGGTAAATACAATCTACCCTCTAGCACCTACCAGACTCCAGAGCCCCAGCATGGTGCCCAGACCTCTGTCCAACCACAGAGGGGGTGCCCAGCTTCCCTAATGGCCCCACACAAAGGTGAGGGCTTGAGCTTGAGCCACATCCCTCTTAGGGTGTTATGTCCACCACTGTGAGCCACTCTAGCATAAGAGACCCAAGTCAGGCACTGCATCTATATGGAGGTACCACTTCATGTTTGGCCACGAGATGGGGTGGGAGCTCAGCAGTCCTCCAGGCAGGGATGACTACCAGCCATCCCTCTGCCTGTGCTGGGACGGTGAAAACCCCTGATCTGCAGGTTTTCTGTTTGGCACAGAAAACCCCTAGGAAGTGAACAGAAGGTCTGTGCACCTCTGCCAACAGGATTTTGTATGGACTGTTTGCGAGGTAGGAGCCACAGGCTGCCTGGGGTAGCCCAGAGCCCCTGAGCATGGGCTTCCTCAGAGCAGTATTTGGTCCCCAGCACCCCCTTACCGTCACAGTTTTGGCATCCATCTCGGTGAAAATGAACTCGCCGCCTTCAAAATCCGCGTTCATGTACAAGAGGGCGCTGGGGGAGGAAGCAGGAGACCCCTGTGACAGGAGCAGTGGGGACAGCTCAAGGCTGACCTCTGCCTCCAGGACAGATCCCACATTGCTCCACATGGGTGGGGGTCACCCAAGCTACTACAATTTCAGGGACACAGCTGAGAACCAGCAGAACTCTCCTTGGGTAGGCAGCAATTCTCAAAACATCCCCTGGGTCCCACCAGCTCTCACACTCCTGTTTTGCATCAAAAACACCTGACAGACACAAAGACTTGTGAGCCACAGCTGGGATCTCCCAGCCCTAAAATATCACAGAGCCACGATAAGTAAACCATGGCATCAAGCTTAGCCACAAATGCTTTCTGGCACCATAAACTGCCTGATGGATCTCTCTTCTGCCACAGCTGGGATGTTCCAGCTGTAACCCTGTGAAGTAAGATACCCTGACTTGGGGAGGGTTCCTGGGTGCCCTAGGGAGCAGATCTCCCTTCCTTCCCTCTTACCTGTAATCCCGAAAGGTGTAGGCAGGAGGCTCCTTCCAGCACTCATTGGCTTCAGGGTCCAAAAGGCAGTTGTCAGCATGGATGGGGTGGCTCAGGTCATTCCTCCTCTCCTGCTGGCCTAGGCAGGACCATGTGGAGGAAGGGGGAAGGGGAAAGGGCGGATGAGATGGAAATGCCATGCTCTGTGAGGTCCATCATGGGGCGGGAGCCTGCCCCGACCCCACTCCGGGTGGTGTTCACAGATGAGAGGAGAAAAGCAAAGGCTGGGGAGAAAAGGCAACATCTGAGGGCTCAGATCTGCACAGCTCTGCTTGTTCCTTACTGCAGGGAAGCAAAATGTAGAACTGTGCATGGGGTGAAAAGGAGAAGGGACAGCGAGAGGAGGCAAGAGAAGAGAGAGGAGAAAACAGGAAGAGTTGTAGACATGAAAACCAAG
The DNA here is from genome assembly GCA_013399855.1 of Oxyruncus cristatus. Lineage (NCBI taxonomy): Eukaryota > Metazoa > Chordata > Aves > Passeriformes > Cotingidae > Oxyruncus > Oxyruncus cristatus. The sequence continues at coordinate 288,879 of VXAY01007256.1, forward strand.
AGACATCCCAGAAATTAGCGTCTTTGGGACAGCAGTGCCCACCCTTTTGCTATGGGGATGGTGACTTTGCCCAGCCCTTGGCCACAAGTTTAAGCATCGTGCAAAGCACAGTTAATCTCAGGCCTGGGACCCCCACTCACAAACCAGGGCTAAACCCCTCCTTTCCCCCAGGCCTGCCCCGCCGTTGGCCCCTCGAGCCCTCACCGGAGAGGGCAGTGCGGCACACCAGGTGTGTGTAGGAGAAGTAGAGCGTGGAGTTCAGCATGAAGTAGGACTCGACGATCCTGCGAGCCTTCTCGCTGATGTCGTAGAAGAGCCGGGCACTCTTCAGTGGGACACGGCCCTCGTAGCCATACTGGGCAAGGAGAAGGGGAAAGAGAGGTCATTGTCACGTGCCCACTGGGAGGGAGGATGTGGGAGAGGAGGAGGGGGAGGGAACTCTACCTTGAGGGCTTTGAGGACGGTGGCTCCTTCAAATCTCTCATTTGGGGTGTGGGGGGAGGTTTTGCCCCTGTAACCATCTCCAGCCAACATGATCCCCTGAAAGACACAAACACACAGCTGCTCAACTGGTTCATCAGGAGAGGGGGAGCTGCAGTGGAAGCACCTGGCACCCCCTTCCCCAGATTCCCCAGGGCTGCATTCACAGGGACAGGTGAGTTGGGTGGTAAGGCGCTGCAGCTCTCTATGAACACAGATGATGGATATAACCTCTCCAAGGGCTGGTCACACGTTCAGCTGTCACAAGCCTGATGTTGGGAAGAGCATCAGGCACTCGGCCCAGGCAGCAGCCATGTCCCCCCAGGGGCATTGCCAACTCACACTGGCCACCCTGTGCAGCTCCCGGCACTGCTCCTCTGAGATGACGTTGTCCAGGAGCACTCGCTGGGTGCCATTCAGCTGCTCTGAGTTGTAGACAAACTTCACATCACTGTAGAGAAGTGGGCCCCCTGACGAAAGACAAAAAACAACCCTGCTGAACAGGCCCTGGCCTTGTTGACATCTTGTACCATGACTGAGGGCCAGCTGAAGTGACCCAGGTGTGCAGCCAAGGAAAGAGCTTCACAGCAGAAAGGAAGAGTTTGGCCTCCCATCCGCAACAAAAGAAACAGAAGCAATGGGAACACTCAGAGATGAAATCAATTTGCTGCAAGAACATCAGCATTTTCCACCTCCTCATCAGCTGCCTTGCAAACATAGGGACCACAGCCTGAAAACGCCAGAACCTGATGGGACATGAAGAGAGACATGGACAGGGGCTAACTTGGCCCTCCTGCCCAGCTGTCCACATCATCAGAGACCATAAGTTTCCACTGCACTTGAGCTGTGTGGATCTTGCTGGCTTGGCGTGCAAAGCCACTCTCTGCAACTGTCATCAGTGGGATTTTTGTCACTGACACACACAGAAAGCCTCACGAGTGCTGAGCTTGTAGCAAACACCCCTTGCTCTCCTCCAAGAAGGGGGCTGAGAGCGGGTGAGCCAGAGGAGTCTGAGGACAATCCTCCACTGAGGCAAAGGAGCTGCCCTGGCTGACCCTGCCATCCCTCACATCCTGCCTCCGAGGTGCCTCCTCCTACCTGCCAGCAGCCGATGGCCAGGCTGCACTTTGGGGGTCCAGATAACATCCCTGGAATGGGAATATAGCAGTGGCTGGGCTTTCACGCTGCTGAGCTCCCACCCGGTGTGGGGCAACTGAGCCTTGCCACATGCTCAGCAAACAGGCAAGGAGAAGAGAGAGATTAGCTCTTTACCAAAGGTTTTGCTCAATCCCCATCAAATTTGATTGATCAAAAAAACAGGGCAAAGCCTCTAAATCTCCTCTAAATCTTCTGAAGCTTCTCCCCTGCATCTCCTCGAAGAGAGAAAATGAAATAAATGGTAACAATAAAAGCCTAAACCAGATTTTCCTCCAGAAGGAAGGTGAAATTCATCTAAACTGTGGGGAAAATTATGTGTTGTCACAGAGAGACAACGAAATAGAGGAAACAGAGCCGTGGAGCTCCTCTCTCACCACGTGGCACAAATAAACTTCTCCGTGACACTGCTTTTATAATTTCTACTTTTCCTGTCTATTGAGGCACACTGTGTTTTTGGAAGGTCTCCTTGGCCTATGGAGGACACATAACCCCCACAGAGCCCTGCCACTATCCCAGTTTATTACTGAAGAGTTAGGTTTCTAGGAAATGGAAAAGATGGGACGTTTCTGATGTCCACTGCGCTGATCTTGCTGCTTGATAATAACATTTATTGCAAATGTAGCTGGATCAGAAACAGGACTCTCAAATCCAAACTCCTGGCACACTCCAACTCAGGCCTGAATTTTCCAGCTCAGATGTTGCTCTTCCCCAGCCATAGGCATGTGAGGGATGAACATGGAGGGCATTACTGACCAATTCCACCATTTCTTCTGTTTCTCACAGGAAACTAGCAGAGTTGGCCCTGTGCTGTGAACACCGAACCCTTGTCCCACAGCAGCAGCACACTCCCGCCTGCCTTCACTGCCCCCACTGCCTCCAAGGACTAACAGAGAGAGACCTGTTTCCTGTGTCTGTGCTCTGTAAAAAACACCCCAAATAAACTGGGGAATTTTTTTTTTTTTACTTTTGGGAGTGAAGGAATTGGCAGAAAGGAGGAAGGGGGGAAGGGAAAAAGTACAGAAGAGTACAGTATTAAAATGGACTTTTCTCTTTTGGCCTATTCTTTTTCCAAGTAAAAAGAGAGAAAGAAAAAAAGACAACAGAGAAAGGCAGCAGCTGGATGGACAAAAATCCCATTTTTTTTTTGAATGGTTTCAGTTCTCTTTGTAAAGAAAAACATTCTGCAAGTAAACTGGAATAAAAGCATTGAAGAAAAAGAGAAAGAAGAACTCTGAAATTACTCAGTTATAGAAGGTGACCAGGCCAACAAATATAATTCAACCAGCTCTTGGCTTGTGCAAGCTGTTTGGGATCTTCCTGTGGTGTTCACCTACTTTATGTACGGCTAGAGAAGGGATAACAATGAGCAGCTGGAGACAACTTGGGCTGGGGAAAGCTGTGAAATTCCCCAAAAACTACAACTATCTACTGCATTACAGGGAGGTTTAATTGCCTGCTGCTGTGTAGCTGGCTCACTGGAGACACAAGACACCTCTTGGCTTGAGACCCTGTTGTTTTGCAGCAAGAAGGCTGCTTTGGTGCTTGGCTACAATATTGTTATTCAAAATTGTTATGGGGAAAAATCTTGTCTTTAGTAGTAGATGTTATGGTATTTTCTGTGGTTGCTGAAAATGTGCTGAAATCAGTTGTATGTCTGCCAACAGGCTTAAAAACAAGTGATTTGATGTAAGCTAAGACATGAAATCATAAACCAGTCTGCAAAGAGAAATGGTTGCTAACATGGTGTGATCCAGCACATTTTGCACAGCATCAGAACTGTTGCTTCCAGAATCCATCTTTCTGCAGCCTTGACAATAGAGAACATGTTGATCTTGAGGCAAGACTACCGTCTGCTGGTGCCACTTTCCCCACAAGGAGGAAGACCCAGCCTCTCACCTTCACATCTCAGCGCTCTGTACGGAGCAGCTCAGCAGGTGGGAAAAGCAAGTCCAAGGGCAGAGCAGTGCTGGTGGGATCCACAGACCCAGAAATGCTGTGGTAGCACTGAGGACTTCCCTGTCTCTTAAACAAAACTTCAACCCCCTCAAAGAGGAGTGGCCCTCGTTGCTCAGCAGCCAGCCTTTGCAGTCCATAGTCTGTAGCCATCGGAAAAAATGTCCTGATTTTGTTCATCAGACTTACCCTCCTTCAACTCTCGGTCTGGCTTTGGCATGGGTTTCTTCGCCAGGGACAGCCGGGGCCCATCCTCTGGTTCACTGCTGATACTAGATGGGACACTGAGGAGCAAGAGAAAAGAGGAACATCATGACTTTGGCCACAGGTCTCCAGTTCTTGGACTTGCACTTTTGCACCCTTTGCAAACTAACATATGAAAAAAACAGGCAAATGAGTACTTTGTACAAATGTCACAACCATACGAGTTGAAGCCCTCACCCTGTCCTGTGGGAAACATTGCATTTCTGGTAATGAGAACAGTTTCCAACAGCAAAGCACAGACACCAACAAACCTGAACAGCACCACTTGCCTCATCAACCCAGTTGCCTCTAGACCATTGCTAGTTTTGAGTCACTCAGCCAAAAATAAGGTCCTTGTGGGAATGTTTGCAATGGTAAGGGGCAAAGGGCCCTAATTCAGCCATGATGGTGTGCTGGGGTGGATGGGCAGGATTCCCTGAGTGGCAGCCTGGTACCCCATCCATAGGCACTTCCCTTTCAGCCCGCTGTGGAATGGTGAAGCCATGGGCTTGGCTGGGACGGCTGGTGGCTCACCTGTGCTCATCCTGGCGGGCTCCATACCTGTTCCAGTAGTTCTGTGGGAAAAGAAAGAGGTCGAGCTTCTTAACTTAATGCTCCAGCTAAAGCCAGGGAGCTACCTGCTCTATCTTGCACCCAGGAGCATCAGCCAGCCTCTCTGGATCCATCCCACATAACTTTGGGCAATTGATTGCAGTCACCAGATTGAAAATGTAACCCCAAACCGAACTGGCACATTAAGATGAGTTTACAGGGAGTTCAACTTGCCCAGCTATTTCTGTCTCAACCCACCACCTCGGCAGTGGCTGAGACTCAGCTGGACACCATGGCAGGAGAGCTGGACTAAGCTGCATCTGCATCTCCTTCACCCCAGAACAGCTGCCACCCTTGCTTTGCCATCACCATTTTGCCATAGGGAACAAACCTAGCCAAGACCCAGCTCCTGAGTCACTACACAGGACTGGCTTTATAGAAGAGATGAGAGGGGAAGCTGGTCCTGTAGCTGTGAACTCCTAAAGGTCCTGGGCACAGAACACCAGGCATTACCGGCTCTGTGTAGGCGTATCCAAGGCCGGCCGCAGCCACCTGCAAGAGGTGGGACTCCAGCTTATGGCGCTGCAGGAGTGTTTTTGCTTCCTGAAAGGAAAAGGAAAAGGAAAAGGGGAGTAGTTGCACATGCAGCTTTCACAAGACACAGACAATGCACCTCTTCTTCAGAGGGGTTTGGTTTTCATGCCACAATGCAGACTGCTGTGGGGTAAGGGATGCTTGGAGTAACCCCAGGCACAGGGCTGAGCTGCTCAGAACATCACAGAAGGGATATTCAGCAACTCATTTGAGAAGTCTGAATCCCCAAAAATACATGCCCATAGCTGGCAGAGAGTGCTGAGCACCTTGGAGAGCATCCAAACATCTGGGCAAAAGGCTGGCCAGAGAAGGCCCAGCTGCAGAACAGGGTCAGGTTCAGGCTGGTGGGGCAGGGACCATGGCTGGGGCTGTGTCTTGGCTCCCCATGTGCAACGTGAAGCCCAGGGCCTGGCTGTGGGTGGATTACAGCAGCAGAGCCTGGGATACACTCAGGGTGCTTGGATGAGGACCACAAAGCACAGCCAGCTGGAAATTGTCCATCAGAGGGCTTTATTTTGAATGAAAAATTTGTAAACAAAACACTGGGGTTTCTCCGAGAAAATGACTTTGCAAAGCAAAAATCACTTTTTTTTTTTTAAACAGAAAACTTCAAATTACTGGAAATAATTAAATGTTTTTGTAAAATTTTTTTCCCTAGATTTGTTTTGTGAGGAAAACCAATAATTATTCTTGTTTTCCCTTTTGTCATTTCCCTTTTTCTTTTTTTTTTTTAGCATTTTACCAAATTAACCTTGATTTGCCTGGAAATCGAAGAATACCCGAGAGAATGGAAAAAAATAATTCCTGCCTACCCTCTACTTATGGTGCAAGGGAAATGAGCCTCAGCAGGGCTGTGATGGTATGGGAGGAACTTCTGCATCGTGAGAAAGGCAGCCCCATGGCCACAGATAAAGGCTGCCTGGACCAGAGAGGAAGCCTGTCCTGCTGGGTAACAACACACACTGTTTGGTTGTCTGACCTCACCCTAATGCTGTGATAGCAAAGCTACTCCCCACAGAACAGGCTGAGCCCTGAACTCCAAGCTAAAGGACTTAAGAGTAACACTGGCATCCCAGCCTCCCCTTGGGAAAATATTTCTCAGTCCTCTCTTAACAGAGGTTGCCCTTTGCTCAGTGCTTCACTGCATTCCTCCTCCACGTCTCCTCTGGAGCACTGGACAAGATGAGGGTTTACATTGTTGAGGTACTTGCTCATCACCCTCCCTGCCCTTACTTGGCCTTTGCTAAGCTGAAGTCCCCATTTAAAGAAGATCCTGCCCACCAGCTTTTACCCCACACCAGTGACTGTGGACTTGTTCCCTGGCAATTAGCACCACCAGCGAGCCCAGCGCTTCCATTTCTGTTTTCAAAGGGGTCCCACTATGGCTAAGCTGCCAAGCTGCTTTTACTTTCAACTGATGCTTTTGTTAAAGCCTCCCATGAAGAGCTCTTAGGTGTCACTCACTCTCACCTTTCGGGGTTTGATGGTGTCTGGATCCATTTCACCCTCCAAGAGACCCTCGTAATAACCCGCGTTCTCCAAGACATCTTCATCATCGGGGTGGAAGAGGAGGTAGGATTTGGCACACTCCAGGGCTTTTACATAGTCACCAACTGGGAGGTAATACAACAGTAGTCAGGGTGGGCAAAGAGGGGCACAGCCCTACTGGCAGTGCCAGGGGCTCACATAGAGCACAGGGGGACAGAGCCAAGGAGTCTGCAGGGAGGGAGGGCACAGTCTGAGCTCCCCACCAGCTCAAGGGGCAGCCCAGCACTTTACAGGGTTCTTCTGATGCAACCTTGCCTTAACCCCTCCATTTCACCAGCAAGGAAACTGTGGCACAGAGACAAGACTTCTCTGCCCTCATGCACAGATTGGATGGTATCCAAATTTGATCCAAATGGATGGGCAGGATGTGGATGCTGTCTGGCATCAAACTACCTCTTGTCTGTGCGGCATCTCTCAGTGCTATGGGGGTTTTATCCACCACATTAAACCTCTAACTGGGTACAGGAATCAAAAAGCCTGCACACCACACACGAAACACAGCTGACTCCTCCTGCCTTCTTCCCACCATGCTGATGAACGAAGAACCTTTTATGTTTGAGTAGCAATTTTGACCCTCAGACATTCTTCCCTTTTCAGGAAAGAGCTCTCAGCACAAGCCTGAGAGAGCAGAATTCTGACTGCATTTTCTTTTATGTAACAGAACACAATAAAACAACAAACAGAACAACCACACAACTGGCAGTATTTTATAGCACTGTCAACTCCTGACGTTTTGCCATGCTGCCAGCTCCTGCAACTTTACTAGGAATCTTAAAATACTTGGGAATTGGCAAAAATTGGCATCTTGGAATAAGCTTGGGGTAACTCATATATCTGTTATATATTAACTTAGAAAATGTATCGGTTCATTTGAGAAAATGTGAAACATATAAATCCCTAGAACTTTAATGTCAAAAGGCAAACGAAAGGACCCTAAAAAAGCACGATTTATTTAAAAAACAGTAATATTGAATCTAAAGTTTGGGCTTTTAAAACCTGACTGATGATCTGAAACACCTTTACAAAACTACTTGATTGCATTTCAGTAAACCTGACTTTTGAAGAGACAATGTCCAATGTCCTGTGCTTCCAAACTCTTTCAGACCATGCCGCTGCATCACTGTAGCACAGACATCAGGGGGAAATAGCCTTACTTACACGTGAAATAATTCAAACCTGTACAGAATGAACAAAACTTAGCAAGCACTATGAGGAACAATACAACAGCCTTTACCTCTGTAATAGGCAAACTGCAAGTAGTCGTAATGGAGGGGAAGGAAATTTTCAATGGGTGAGATACGGCCCGAACGCGTGGCGAGTTCTCGGACACAGTCATGTTTGCAGGCCAGGACTTGCATGTAGTGATCTGCCAAGAAAAGAGGGAGAAGATGGTCTGAGCTGAGAGGGATAGTGATGGTGCTGAGACAAGGACAGACAGAAGTTAAAACTACCCCACTGAAGGACATGCAACTTATGTTGCTCCGGTCCAGCAGGTGATTGTGTGCCTAGAGACAGATCTTAGGCTCCTTCCCAAAGACAGTGGAGAGCTGCAGTCACAATTTTGTCCCCCTTTACAAATGCCTTCCTCCTTCTGTCAACTCTAGAGGGAGCTTGAGCATCTCTTTTGTGTGCTGGGAGCTGCTGCAGGGTGCAGGGATGTGGAAGGTACCTCTTCAACCCCAAGAGCCAAACCAAAGGTGAGGACACACATAAAGCAAGTGTAGGTGTGAAGACAAGGTGGCCAAATGTGCTGCCAAATGAAATCCATCTCCAGACTCCTTTCCTTCAGGTCATCTTTAATCCTCTCCATTCAGGGGCAAGAAAGCTCCTGAGGGCATGGGGAGGTTTAGGTAAGAGGGTTTGCTGCAGATTCTCATGTGGCCGAGCAAGGCACCTGCACCTCCAGTCTGAATGGTCTGAGGTGCAAGTACGGGCAGCAGAAATCCCCATGTCTACTGCTTCTCAAGGATGAGCTATCTCCCAGGGAATCACAAGCACATGGTAAACATCTGCCACTAGCAACGTTTCTTAATTGGGAATTCACAATATAGGCGTTGTACCAGCTGCACAATTTCAAAGCAAACACTGACATCTGATTCAAGTTTGGAGCCTTTGTTGCAATGTACTTAAAAATCTACTTTGCTTGCTCTGTCTCCAAGCATCATTAAAAACCTTAAGGAACAAACACAGGCTTGAAAACAACCATGTGCTCAGCTACCAAAGCATTTCTCAGGGCTGCCAAAAAAACAGCCAGAGGAATTTGCAATGAAATCAAGTGGAAACTCAAAACAGTCCCCATTTGCTCTGGACAGGTAGTCTGAGTAGTTATCTGACTTAGCATACACATCCAGGGTATTACATTAAGAAAAGCAAGAAGGGAAAGGACATAAATAATTGTTGTAATTTAAACCTATTTAAGCATCCTAGACCTGAAATAATCAATCTATCACTGAGAAGCACTGCATTTTCTTGATACTGTCAAAGTGCAGGCTGTATAGACTCAACTCTCTGAAATGTATCTGCCCCTGGGGTGGGGGGAGAGGTGAGAGTGTTTCAACCCCAAGCACTAGCACAGCAAATCACTTTGGGATTGAAAAGAGAAACAAGTTTTGAAGAAAACTCTCTTTTTTTGGTGCAAAGTGTTCCCACTCCCTGTTGAAACATCTGGGCCTGAGTGCCTTGGACCCAGGATTGAACTCTGCATTATGTTATCCTGTAAGGAACCACTTAGTCCCCTACAGAAAAGCAGTCACATCACAAATCTTATTTCCCTCTGTGTGCCCTGAATACCCTGTTCCTTTGGGTACCTGAATGGTCCTGGAGTTTGGAGTTGTTTACCCAGGCATATCTGTTCAAGACACAGTACTTGCAGGGACCATCTGGTTTCTTCTCACTCCCAGGTGATGTTCTGGGTTAAGGACCACCACATCATGACTATATCTGTGCTTCAGATGCACCAGCACAGAAACATTTCTGCTCACTGGGGCTGCACTCAACTTGCACAGTACAGGAACAATTTATCAGAGACCAAAACCTGTTTGAAGAGCAGCAGCTTCCAGTGAGAAGGAAGGTGGGTTCTCTTCGCCAGTGAAGGTTGCTTTATTGATGTGGCCTCTGGTGCCCTGGTCATGCTCTAAAAGCAGGCATGATCAGCTGACAGTTATGTTAGTACCAAGTCAGCCCTTACAACACTTTTCCTATTTTTTGCATGAGTAAACAAACCCAACAAAGGCAGCTCCCCATCCGGTATGCTGGTGGTTTCTCATCTTGGTTGTTTCCATTAAATTTCCTGTCTCGACACAAACAGAATTATGCAAACCCAAAAAACAGTCTGCATCTGAGTGAAGCATTTTCCACACAAGAAGCAAGACTCCAGAACTTGATGCAACTCCAAGACCATAAGCAGATAAACACGATTTCTGTCACCAAACAAACCTTAATTTATTGTTCTTCCCTCCCTTATGACTAATTAAATGTAATCTCATTTCTACTGAGAATGAACTGTTTTAATCCCCTCTGGCTCAGAGCCACACATGCAAATCTGAAGATTACATAGCAACATTCAATCTTCTCCAGAGATTTCAGTCAAGATCATAATTAGGTGGGCCTCCACTAATGACAAATCCATCCTTTTGAATGGGGAGACAATCTATGTTACGAGCCTTTTTGGCAACTTTCCTGGCCATCTGGAGCATGGCCAAGAAAACTCTGCTACTCTCTTCATATGCTCTCAAAAACAGAAAACATAAACAGAGGCCAGCAATGTCTAGATTACAGGGAGGTGTGTGGGACTGTGTACAGGGGGAAATGGAAGCAGTTTATGATAAAGTACCTACACTTCCAGCTCTTACCGAAAGTTGCAAATGCTCCACACATCTGGAAACGCAATTCTTCTAGCCTAGCTTCTATTCAGAACCAAAATGAGACATCCTAGTTCCCTGCCCTCCAAATTCGCACTTTCTGGATTTCTAAGTGCCTCCTGTAGTGTTACTCACACGCAGCAGTGATGAAAGGGAAGACACTTCACCAAATCCAGCCAAAGGTCCAAACTCAGTAATTAAAAACATTTCAGGGCCAAGGGCGAGAACGCTAAAAATGCAAAAAGATCTCACCTGCAATAGCTTCGTAGAGACCAGCCTTATAATCCAGGTACTCGTGCTCCTCAAATCTCTGTGGCCCCTCGCACATGATCTGGCAATCTTCATCCTCGGCGTAGTATCCTTTCAACGCGCGCTCCAAAAACTCAATGGCCAGCTCGTACTCCTCCTTGTCGTAGTGCCTCACTCCAGAACTGTAGTCCTCCTGCAGCGTAGGCAGGCAGAACACATGACCATGAGCTGGCTACGCTGCCTGGACCACAGCACCCAGCCCTTGCCAACTGCAGATGCTTCTCAAAAGAAGGTACAAGTGGACAGGGATAGAACAATCTCCCCAGTGACCTACCAGATGCAACCGGTTGTACCAAACCATTTTTAAGCCATCAATGGACTTTTGGACCACTGGAACCTCATAAACCTGCCTAAATGCTCTTCTGAACTCCTCTACACTTGAGAAATCCTCAGTGCCACTGCTAGATTGTATATTATATGAAAAAACATTCCCTTTCTTTGTTTTTACCATCCTACCAAACAACACTGAATGCCAAGGGAAAAGACGGGTCCTGACTTCGGAAGATCTTTCTTAGAATGGCCCCGAATGAGCACCTCTATTAATTACACCAGCCAGCCACTCCTGCTTCCTTGAGTCTTGTGAAATCAGGAAGCTGGGGGTGGCTCTGGCATTTGCCTTGGGCTTTTGCTTTGGAGAGATGGAAAAAGCTGGCACTCTCCTGCCTGTCACCCTGTACCCTCACCAGCACAGCCACTCCCATGCGTGTACCCTGCCCAGGTGGCAGAACCCAGGTCAAAAGAAACACACAGGAGCCAAGATCGGTCTATCAGTGCCCATGGAGGCATCCATCAAAACTGTCTGCCGGTGCATGTTCACAGCCATGGGTGATCCCAGAGTTCACTGAAGAGAGGGACCACGCTGGGGATGATCAAACAAAGAGGAGAGTGCCTTGAAAGGGCAGAAGCTGGTTTGTCTGCTTAGGAAAATGCTGTAAAGGAGAGTTTATTTTGCTGTATTGTTTGCCCGTTAATACAGACGTCAGCCAAAATCTCCCCATTCGTAGATGATCCTCTCCTGGCCTCCTAAATCTCTGCTCTCCAGACTGCCTGATACATTACCTGTGCACCTCTTCAGCTCAGACTCACCATGTGCTGCCTGGCCTCCCGGTCAACCAAGCTGACCTTTCCTGCCGTGGTCTTGTAGTTCTCGATGTCCTGCTGTATCTCCATGTGCTCGGGGTTTGCCATGAAGAAGGTGTGAGCTGCATTTGCTGCCTCCTCCAGCTTGTTCAGCTGTAACAAGGTAAGAAAGACCAAGTGAGGTTGATGGTGTAAGGAACACAGCGGTTTATGCTGCATCCTCTGACAACCTTTTGACACCACTGGATTGGGCAGTGATGGGATAACCAAGGAAAACATGAACAGAGAGGCTACAGAAAACAGCTGAAGTGAGAGGAAAGCCCAGTGCAAGTGAAATGAGAAGAGCTGGAGTTCCTGAGAGCCATACAGGTCACTGCAACATGGTCTGTTGGTGCCGGGATCCAATCCATATTCCAGCAGTACATCCTCTTAACTCAGCTACTCCAACGCCCTCCACAGCCCCAGATGGAAAGATGCTCTCATGAGATGAGACAGAGAGAGGAGGGGAAAGCAGATGCTGAGACAATTCTCTCTACAAGCCTTGGAGGCTGAGCTATGTCCAGGCTAAAGGCTTCTGCTTGGAAATGGGGACTTGGGACCATTTATTAAGCTCAGCTGTGTATAGCTGCAAAAGGCCAGACTCTGCTGATAGAGGCAGGGGTATAAAGAGGAGTTTATTTTGGTAAATCAAGTTACTTCAGATTTAGGCATTCAGAACTGAGACCAGACACTAGTTTCACCCTGGAGAAAGCCTCATAAACAAACAGAAATGCTAGCGCTAAACACATCCACAGCAGCTGCTGGGAGCATAGGGAGCAGAACAGATGTTCAGGTGAAACATCAGCATGACCCAGCAGGAGAGAAGTCACTAATGCACTTCCTCCTGAAAGAAAACCAACACCCCTGAGAACCAGCAACCTGCAGTCAGGTCCCCTGGAGATGTCTGCAGTCTGACCAGGCTCACCCAAACTTGTCAGCCAGGACCAGGCTAATGCTTAGCCCTAGCTAGGCTGTGTCCAAGTGTTCTTCAACAGAGACTTGCAGTGAAGAATGAGCTTCATACCCTGTTATCCTGGGCCTGGGGTAGGGCAGAGAGGCTCCAGGGCAGAGCTGGCAGAAGAAGCACACATGAGTATCTCCAAAAGGAAGATGAAAGCCCTGGTCAGATGGCACCCCAGCCCACTCCCCAGAGCTGCCCTCTGCACACCAAAGCACGGCTGTGCTGCAGTGCCCACAGAAATGCAAAAAATTTGCCTTGTGTAAACTTCAGAAGTTTTCAGGGATTATCTCTATACTGACAACATATGCAGGGAAGCCAGCTCTTACTGTAAAAACAACATCTATTCCAGTCTCATTTGGAGTTTTCCAAAGGACACCACTCTCCATAATAACCCCTTGGTTTTCCAGCAGGCAACAAAAATTACTGTAAGAAATTTTTATCCAAGACAGCACAAAAACAAAAATCAGAACCCCTTCAAGTTCAGAATTTTTTTTTTTTTTTAAAAAAGAGGCATTCCCACTCAGAAACACGCATCCCATCCTGAAAAAGCTCATCTCAACATAACCCCACTCTGGAAAAGTTCACTGAAGCTGGACATCATTGGATGTAGGATAAAGGACTGACCAGAGCATCTCACAATGGGAATTTTCAGGTCCTGCTGAGTGTATGTGGGACTGCCACTGCAGCTGGTAATTGGAGAGAGTTGAGATGGAGCAAGAAGACGGTTGGAGACATGCGAGCTGCTGACCTGATCCAGAGGACTCTAAAGAAGCCACTGCTCGAGCTGCTCAGTAAAACTGCATTACTCCACTCCACACCACAAATTTCTATTCACAAACAACACGGTGTCTGTGTAGATTTCAAAGGGACCGATTGCATCTCAGCAAGGGAAGCAGTCCTTCAAGAGGCAACCTGCAATAGGCTGTTGTGGGATGTTCTTTTTCCCTTTGGTTCCATCTCCTTTTCAGGAAGATGTCAAAAACTGTCACAGATTCCAAGATGAGCTTAGTTCTTCTGGATAACATCCACCCCTGAGAGAAAGGAAGAGCCTGATTTCTGGACAACAGAAAATCCCTTTCAAACAAGGCTCACACTGTGTCTAGTCCTGTTGGCTCTTCACAGCAGAGATGACCTTCAGAGTTTGCTAAGTGGACTCAAAGCAGAACATTTCAACTCAATGCTTTTCAATTTATCATGTCCCATATTTGCCTTAGAAACACTCGAGTAACACGAAGCCAACAGCTGCTAAGTTTGGGGAAGTTTTTAAGTGGTTGACTGTATATAAAGGCAAATTCCTAACTGGTAAGACACATTCAGAATCTAGCACTGACATTAGTTATGAAACACTCTGGGGAAACTTTTGCCAAAGCACTCTGAATTCACAAGGAGCCGGATATTTTGGTGTTTAAAGGTCTGGGCTGGGACTCAGGACACCTGGACTCAGTTCCTGGCCCTGTCACAATCTCACTGTGCAGCCATTGGAAAAAAAACATTTTTGTTTTCCTTTTGCCTGATTTTCCGTTGTTTTAAATGACTAACAATAAAAATAATAGCATTTCCCCCACAGAGTAGTAATTTTGTTTGTTTGGATGGCAAACAACTTGGGGGCCATAATCATATGCAAGCACATAATGCAAGGAGATTTTGATCTTTGTACAACCATTGCTGAATGAAAATCACAAGGAAAAAATGACAGCTGTAGACTCACAACCTCAGTATGTGTTCTGAAGTCTGCTTGCTCACCCCACTGGAATGAGATCACTGGACAATCACTGCAGCTTTGCACTGAACCCTGTGTATTTCAGCCAGAGAAGACACACGAAATCAGAACATCAGCACTGAGAGAGCCCCAGGACCACCCTGCCCTGTCCATTTCATCTTAACACGCCAACCAAGACCTCAGACTATTTTTCATAATGAGTTCCCATTGCACTGAACATAACATCAAGGTATTTGCAGATGTCATGTATTCTGTATCAGACTGTCATAATCCAACCTGCTTCTATATTAAGGTATCTTCAGCACATAAAACATAGCTTGGATTAATTATTTTTTTTTTTTTGGAGGGGAAGAGAACTAAGGTTTGTACACTGGAAAATACATCAGATCCCTCAAATACCCAGCATTTCTTGCCATGCCAGGCAGGACTGGACCTACCTGCACATACACAATCTCACTTAATTACTAAGTGCATGAGCTCAGCATGGAGCTTGTGAGGAAAAATTTCAAACCATTCAACTGACCTAGAAAAAAGAAGTCTCAACCCTCCCAGACAACTCCTGGTTTGCTGAACAGATAATGTTTTTCTAAACTTTTCCATAGCTCCACTGCTGCTGTGTTGTATTGAAGGCTTAGTGCCCTGCATAGGAGGGAGGCTCTGGAGTTTGCAATCACAGACAACAAGGGAAATAAAAGGTTCAGTGCCGTGAAGGATTAATCTCGTTGTGTCTGGGCAGAGCTTACTGCCTGGGTGCGTAGAAGCAAGCAGTAGTGAGATGGCTATAAATAGCATGTGGCCTTGCCTCAACTGTTCTATTATTGCAAATAAGACGGAAAAATTCTCCAGAGAAGTTAATCAGGATATTTTCCCCCTGCTGATGGGATCACACCTTCACAGAATGATGCTTGAGCTGTCTGCAGCCCACCACAGTACCACGATCCCACAGAACCACTAACATCAGACAGCAAGGCAAACACGTGACAGGAAAGCACCTCAGTCAAGTGTAGGGAATATGTGCCAAGAGACAAAGATGTGAAGCAGTTCAGTAACACACCATCCCCTGCTCTCCACAGTGTTTTCTAGTTTCATTTCTTCCAACTCCAGATAAACAGGGTTGACTCCTATGCCTGCCACTGCTGTGATGAGGGGCAATAATGATGCATTCCTGGAAGCTCCACATGCACCTTCATGGAGGTCTTTTCCATTTTCAAAACAAAGACAACTTTCACTGTTCTTTGGACAGTTCCTTTAGACCACCCCAGCTCACTGTGTGCCACTGCCTACCAATCATTCTGGTAGACCCAAATCCAAAACAGAACAAATTTGGAGAATTGGCATAGGGAAAATTTCTCATGAGAAAGGAAATTTAGCAAGGGTTTGGGGTTTTTTCATATTCCAACACACAATTTTGAATACAAAAATATGTGTGGATTGGTAAGTACACAGTCAAAAGAGCTGACTAGATATTGAATCAGTCTTCAGAAAGTAGGAGATACTTGGACATTTAAAATCAAACTGAATAAACCACTTCAACATTCTTTACAGAAAAAATTATTTCAATTAATCAAGACAGAAATCATATTTCCTAACAAATCTCTCACTTGAGCCAGGCTGGCAGTATTTACATAAGTGTATATGTGTCCATGCCAAGCAGACTGACTGGATAATCCTGTCTGAAAGGGCCATTTTGCATCGAGAAAGCAAATTAGACTGACCCTTACATCCTCCCTTCCTTCCTTCTGACATGCTCCTCTTAAACTGTTCCCAGGCACGTAAGAATGAGGAGTTCCACACGTTTCTGGCTGTGAATTATATGCTTCAGTGCACACTTGTGTAACAAATCCTGCACAAGGAGCAGGGCATTACTCATAGCAAAATCACTCCACAGTGGGAAGGACCTTCCCATATAAATCTCAAACACACTGAGGAATTGCAGGATTCATCTGCAGAGCAAGCAGTGGGAAATGTGTTTGTGTTTACTGAACCTTCGATCTGACTGTGAAAAACACTGTGAGCCAGATTTTGTCCTGTGTCGACACTCAGTTCTGTCTAACATGCTCTGACAGCAGCTTAGTTGTATGTGAAACAGTATTTTCAACAAGGGAAAAAATTCTTATACTATGCAGTGAGGGCTCTCCTGGCAAAACCAAAAACCCCCAGAACAGGGGTTTTAAAGCTTAGACAAGAAACCCCTTGTAGGTGAGATTCTTTCCTTCATTCCAGTAGATGACAGCTGAGATCATAGGCAAGAGCTGGCAATACACATATTGCAGCACACCACCCTGCACAAAAAAAGGTCACTCCTATCAGCTTGTAGTGATAGTTGTCCCCTTCCCTCCAGCTTCAAGCACAACACCGTGCTGCCAACACATGATGGCCACGCCACAGTCAGTGTTGCAAAACACCCCGGACCATGAGCTCTGAGCAGCTCCTCTCTATTTTTAAGGATGCCAGCATAATTTGAAAGCTAAGTAAGACCTTCCCTTATAATTTTCACTTGAAAAGGTGGGATGTATTCAGCCCTCAGGAATCTCTGCAGATGGTTACCCATGAGGCTCTTACACCTAGAGTTTTCCTTGGTCGGGTGTTGGCCCTTGGAGATGAGTAGCATGGGAGAAGCAATACACCTACAGGCTAATAGCAAAATGCAGTGCTTGATACTAAAGGTGGAGGGTATAAAACCAGACGGGTTTTCCAGAGACAAAGTTTTCTCATGCGTGTCCTTCATCCTATTGTTACAGCATGCCTGTGGCAGCCCAAGTCATTGCTCACCTGGGAAAGTATCAAAGATTAGCCCAGGCATTTTAAGCTAATGAAATTGAGCAGCTGGGAACAAGCAGGATGTGGCTATCCCCTCCTCAGGGACCACCAGCAAGAGTCCCATAGGCCACTGCCTGTTAGGCAAATAATGAGCTTTCATCTGATATACTGACCGATAACAGACAGAGAGTCAGGTGGTCTCTGCACAGAGTTGTGGAAATATCTGGGAGGAGAAAGGTGACTCTTTCTAAACGTGTTGGCAAGGAGTGAGGGAGCCCTTTGCCCACGAAGGAGGAAAATCAAGGCTGGAATGCTTCAATCTGGTAAAGCAGCTTATCATGGCCAACCTTTTGGGGGAAAACCAGAACAAAACAAACTTGGCAGGCAGCTAAAAGGGCTGGGGAGTGCATGACTTAAGTGTGACTCACAGGAGGAAGCAGACAGGGCACTCTCCCCAGCAGCAGAGAAGCCAGAGGAACATAATATTCTACATTTCCACAAATCTTCCAACCTTAGGAACCCAAAGACATTTGATTTGGGCCAGAAACAAAACAAACTCACCTGTGATGACAGAACTAAGGCAAAGTGATGGCACAGAGATGGAATGGGGAAAACGTGGGAGAGGATCACAGATGCTTTTGCAGACAGTCTTACAGTGTTTAAGATCCAAACACATGCAGGATCCACAACACAGAGTCATCGACACAGTAACAAACTTAACAGTGTTTATTCTAAAGAGGATGAAGGCCAAAGCATGCTGCAGTGTCTATCAAAAGACTTATCATCAGTAAAGGATTTCATTAAAACAGCAACACACAACTTCCTCTCCCAGCGCGGGGATGAGAATTACACTCTTGTGACTGATAAAAAGTCAGAAACTGATAAACAAGTACTACATAAGTGATGGTGGATCGCCTGAGGGCTGTGCATGACAGGCTGATGTCATCCATGTGCCTACAAGGTAAAGCAGCTTATCATGGCAAACTTCTGGACATCAGTACATGTCCCTGGAAAGGATCGATGCCACGTCTCCAGAATGCTTGCAAGAATGCAGTAATGCAAGTCAGACTAGATCCAAAATGAGTAGAACTGCTGCACATTCTGTTTTCCAGATCCTGCATTTTTCCTACTTTTATCTATCTCTGCTCCCTGAGATTCATAAAGCTGCAGCTTTGCAGTTCAGATGTGAATTTTCTCTAGCATCCTGCCTACTTGGACATTGCAGCTGACTGAACTGTACTGACTGATAATTGGGTCAGACTCCTAATGAAGCTGTCTCTACACTGGTATCTCTACAGAAATAATCACTAAAACACTTAACAAAAACACGACAGAAAAATCCAAGACAAGCAGAAAAATTCTTACATCGGAAACTTTCCTCACTTTCTACGGTTTAGCAATGGCTCAGCACCTCGTGGAAGAAAGAGTCAGACATGATGAGCTGTTGAATGCCCTTTGGGAGCCAAAGTTTCCTGTGAATATGCATATGCTTGTCTGCTGCCGCTCAACAACATCCAAACAGCTACGTGTGTCCCTAGAATACGCCCTTCTGAGAAGACACACGGTTTTCCATGACCATCCTGGAGACAGAAAGCCACAGCGACCTGGTGATAGACGATATTCCTTTTTTGCAGCCCTTTTATGATGTACATAGAATTTTGCCAAAGGGCTTAAGCCCTGTGCAAGCTGGAAGGCTGCCTCCCTGCCTGTCCCTTGGGTAACAGAAAGGTTCTTGAAGGTTGAAGAAGGTACTGACTGACTCAGACAATGACTGTGGTCAGCTTATTTTACTAACGCCAGAGGTTTAGCTGGAAAAGCAGAGTGCACAGCCCTGAAGGTGGGGTGCAAACAGGACTGCGCTACCTGAGGGAGAGGTTATCTCCCCCTGCCCTGAGCCATGATGGGGCAGCAAAAGGAGAAGCACACAAACCATACATTTTAAGGAGAAAACAGACTCAGAGCATTCCTATGCATCAACCCCTTACCCAAAACCCTTTACAGTCTTCAAGGAAATTGTTTTAATTACCATGTTTTTTCCAGACACAATGTTTCTGGAGTACCCGTTCCAGGGCTCAAGTCATAAAGCAGAGGATCACGACTCGCAGCTGCTGAATTCATGGAAACCATCATGATGGTGATGGACGTGAGGGTACTGAAGACACCAGCCCAGTTCAACAAGCATTTTGCAAAGAATAAAGAAGATCTACAAATCAGGGCAGGCTCTGCTCACCATGAGAGGAACTGACTGACACCATGGGGAAGCAAACTGAGCTTATGCCTTGGGTGACTGTGGAGAAAACTGCCATCTTTGGAAAGAAACTTCTGTGCTGATTCACCTCTACTGGACCAGCATCAAGGCACTGCACTGGAATCAAAGTTCACAGAGAAAGGGAGAGAATACAAGAAAGGAAGTGAAGATATATTCATAGTTCTGCAACATAATCCTGTTTAGTCTGGAAAGGAAAAGAATGGTCTTGACAGGGGCAGTACCTGTACGGGCTGCCAAGTTCAGTCCAAAGACTCAGGTATCTCAGGGACCTTCCCCCAGCAGTGGCCAGAGGTGGACACTTGTGGGCAAAGCATAAGGACACAGTAGGTACACAGTGACCCTCACACATAGGGTATGTCAGCAAGAGCAGCTGCTTAGAGGCTTCCTGAATCAGGATTTGCCTCTGGGCCACTGTGCTTAAAAGCCACTGATGGACCTGTCCTCTGGGAAGCTGTGTAATCCTTTCTGGAACTCATTTATACAAGCTGCAGTAAATAAGGGATTTGGGAGATTTTAAGACATCGTTGCTTTATTTTCACCAGAGTACATGTGTGGCTGAGAAAGACCTACCACTGTTAGACACTTTCAGAAGACATGGGAGTTGCTGCAAAATACACCTGCACACACATTTGCACGCCTGGAAGGCAAGAGGTACTGCAGAAGCACTGCAAAACTGCTCAGGTTCCTCCAGTGCTAATTGCACTAAAACTCAAACCCATCTGATTAAAACAGGGATGGGGTTTCCCACCAAAATGCGTCTTCTGAATTGAAGGCAGATGAAACAGGGCAGGGGAAGGAGTCCACAACCCACCCCTCTCATCCAGAACACTGAGAGCACAGCAAGTCTCAAGGGTGCCTTTTTGATGGACAGGATGAGTTTGCTGGCATGGGATGGACTGTGTTGATTTCACAGCACAGCAACTGCCAGGCATGTTCTCAGCAAAATCTGACCCTGACAATTCTGGAGGAGGGATTCTCTTTCTTAAGAAAGGCAAAACACGGAAAACCACGCTGAAGAACCCACCTTTATGCACTTCCACATTCAGCCTACCCAGCACTACTGAAGAAGCATGTATTTCATTTGGAGAGGATGTAATTCTACCCTTGCAAATGTGACTCTTACCCTACTCCAGCTCCCCCAGCTTTGATGAGCACTGTTACTAATTTGAGAGAGGAATTGCTGGCTTTGAGAGAAGAGTAACACCAGTCTCCAGGATGACACCTCCAACAGCCCAGGGGCACAGTACGGAGGAGTGTGCGTTGCTGCTCAGGCTCTTGGTACAGCTTCAGCATCTCCTGTGGAGTTACACCAGAGCAAATTTAGCTGGTTCTTCAGCGAGTAAGGCCACATAACACTTGGACAATTGACTCCATACATGACACACACCACAGGCCTCAGTTGGATTTGCTGCTTCTGAAATGAAAACACTTTGCTTGCTTTCCCCAGCCTTGGCTTGGTAATCATTACTAAACACTTATCAACTAGACAGCCTTCATTTCCTGAGAGCCTGGACCTAATTATACCAGGGAACATGCCGCTTTTTCTTCAGACACTGAGAAATGCTGGTTTAGGAGCCTTCTACTACAAGGAGTAGGTCTAACTTTGCTGTCATTAGTAGAAGGTAGAGAAGGGAAAAAACACAGCCAAATCTCAAAAGGTAAACACAGCGATCAGTCACCGAGATGCCCCGTCTTACTCTGCATCATTAATAATAACAATAGAATGCCACAGATATTTCATCTCCCCTCCTTCCCTTATTAGTCTTAGCTGAGCCCTGTGAGGCCCCTGCAAAGAGGTATCATTTTCCCTGGCTTGCAGGTTGGGAGTCCAATGTCTCACAGCAAATCAGAACCAGACCTCAGGCTCCTCACGCCATTCCTCGAAGGAGTGAAACAAACCCCCGCAGCTCCGTTTCTTTATCAGGACATTCAATCCAGCGGTGGGATGAAGGAGCCTTTGCCAAATGTGCTGCACACAGAGCAACGCATTCAAACCCCTCCTTTGTGCCATGGGGCCCACTGGGATGTTGCGTTACAATCGCCTGCTTGTAATAGAGCTCAGAGTATCCCCACCAAATCAAACTGCTGGTTAACTAGTGTATCCAAAAAACCCCTGCAAACGCACAGTAATGGAGTTATAGAGCCATTAGCACCAAATCACAAGATCTGCTGCTGCAGCAGTGTCAGGTCTACCCTGTAGCTGCCCAGGAGCTGCCACCCATCCCGGCAGCCAGCCAAACTGCAGGTGCCACATCCAGTGGGAGCAACCTACAGCAAACCTGCTTGGAGAAGAGAGGCGAGGAAGACTTGAGCTAAGGTTGTGCTTCCTCTGACTGAGGCTTCCAGGCATTCTCGCTAATCTGGTTATCCTGGCTTAGGAAAGAGCCTACGGAAAGGCAGAGCAGAGCTGTCAGTCCTCCCAGTGGTGCAGTTTTCCCTTCACAACAGTTAGTAGAATGACATGGGCAGGATGTGTCAGCTCCCAGTCTGATCAGTTCACATGTGGCCAAAGGGGTGACTCAGGAGGAAGTGGGCACATGTCTCTCCTTGAGAGCAGCCAAGAGATGTGCCCTCAGTAAAGGACTGATCAGTGGCACATCCCATATTTCTGACCCTGGGTGCTCTCCTACAGATATGTACCTTCACCCTTTTCTTACACACATCCAAAAGTTGGAAATAAGACCATTATCCTGTGCAAGAGCAGTCCAAAGACTGGACACTTGGTCTGCACAGATTCCTGTACTAGGAGCAGATATGGATAGAGCCAGGCTGGATGCCAGCCACAACCTGGACAAACTTACAATGTTCAGCTCCAACTTCTGACACCCTTGTGGCCCTGCTTGCTGGAAACCCTTTACAGACACACTCCTCCACAACTTTTTTCACATTAGGGGCTTAAAAGCATCCACAGTAGTGAATGACCTTCACTGATCTCCTATCCAAGCACCAGCTCCTCAGTTTGTCTGCTCTCACCAGCACCAGGAAGTAACATCCTGAAGGATGCATTTGTCACCTGTAGGCACAACACAGGCGTTTATTCCATCAGTGCTTGCTTTGCTCTGTCTGCCTGAGATGGAGAAAGCAGCTGCTTGCTGCAACTCCAGAGAAGGACAGCAGCTCTCCGGAGAGGGAGCCGTGCCAGCCACTGCGGGATGAACAGCAGCCCGGGGCCCATGGGGAGCCAGACAGGAACACCACACAGCAGCACACTCGGGGGGTGCTGTCTCCCACAGGGATGCTGGTGGGGATCCCCCTGAGCACAGGTGTTATCACTCATGGCACTGGCACATTCTGTGTCCCAGCTGCTGGCTGCAGCCCCACCACTGATGTCACCCCGTCACCCTGACAGACAGTACCTGCTGTCTCGGGCAAAACTGTGCTGAGTATGCAAAAAATGAGAATCTGTCTGCTCTTGCTGAGGACACAGCTGAAGTCATGCGTCTGCCAGAAGCCAGTGCTTTTCCAAGCACTGGATTTCTGCTTTTAATTCCTGGCTCTGGTTCTGACTTATTGGGAATTCTTCTGCAGTCACTAAGCACTCCCACGACTCAGTTTCTCTGTTAAACAGCAGCACAAACGTTTTTGCCCTAACTGATGGGAGGCTGAATGACAGCATTTAAATACCTCAGATGACATTTCAGGGCTTAAGACATTGCAAGATTTTTCTGTTGATCTGAAAATTATGCACTGGACTGCTGTAAGAGCTCACTCTATCCTTATAAGTGGCTCTTTGTCACCATTCCCATCCACACCCTGGTTCCTCTTTGAAAGGCAAATACCATAAAAGGCTGTTTATAGAGACTGAGATCTAGGAAGAAGTCAAATAGGGTCAGGCTCACTAGGCTTTGCTGCCCTGAGCTGTGGCCAGAGAGGGGTGGCTTCCTGCTCCCCCCGCCCTGATCCATGGGGAACAGTGACCTGTCTGCCCAAGGAGACTCCGACGTGGGTTCCCCTTCGCAAAGAAACATTTCATCTTCAGTGGAAATAGCTAAGACGGAAAAGGCAGATGATGCCAAGATTAAGAAAGAGAATTAGGAAAACAGCAAGTGCCCCTAATCAATCACGCTCGGACAGTGAGGGTTTTATGTGCACAAAGACTTCACTTAAATTCTTTTTTTGAATTTATCCACGAGAAAGAACAAAAAATACAGTGCCTGAGGAAATTGCCAGATGTTGATTCACCCCTGCTTTCTGCAAATGTTTCCATTTTGTTGAAAACCCAATTAGCAAACACAGGAACCCTGAAAAAAAAATTATTTTTTTAGAAAAGAAAACCTGCAAGCAGCTCCAGTGACAGCACATGACATGGATAAAGGCAGAAGAACTCTGCCATCTAGCAGACTTCATGCTGCTAACTTTTTCCTGGCCTGGAGCAGCAGAACCGAACTGGACTCTCTCTCACTGATACCAAATCTGGGTTTTCCCTGGCACAGAAGAGAATGCTCAAAGAAACAGATGTGTCAGTGCAGGGCTTTTTAAAAGAAAATATAGCTAGCTATATTACTAAACCTTTTGGTAAGGATCCTAAACATCATCTGGTTCACAAAGGTCCTTTAACTTGGTTAAACACAATCCGGGGTGACAACCGAGAGAGGCAGAGACTGAAAGAGAAGTCACAGAAGGCAGCGAGTATGCAATGGCATCCTATTGGACTCACCCCAAACACCTGATGGAAACCACAAGCCCTGAGAAATCCCATCACAACCAGTGAGAAGGATCTGCATTTTGCATTTCAACCCAAAGACAGCCCATTAGAAACAGCTCAAGGGTTATTTCACTATTACCTTTAAAAGACATCACTTAGAATATCATCCACTGTTACCTTTAAAAAGACATCACTTAGAATATCATCTATAACTTCAACTCTCTTAAGATTCAAAGCACGCTTTCTCAGCCTGAGTCATCCACAAAATCTAGAGCCTAACCAGTAGATATAACTTCCCCAAGAAAACTAGACCAGTGAATGGGGGCTTCCCAGGCCCCGCACACCACCACCCACCACTGACAACAGCTCAGAGCATCCCAGGCTGCAGACTGCAGGAGCTCCACCATTTCCCAACATTTCTGTTCTAAAAATAGATTTATAGCCAGCTACTGATGGATTAAATATGAGGGGGAAGACTAAGTCACAAGCCTATTGTCACATTTACTCAGCTTCTGGCATGTGCACCTAACCATAATACCACATCTAATTTTGGGTTTGTTTTTAAAAAGAATCACTTTGGACTTAGTTTCCACAAAGTCCTTCTGTTTGATTTAGTGCACAACAGCTGTTCATTTCAAGAAGCTGTTGGAAAAGTATTCATGTGCTCCCAGATCAGACTACTGTTAAAAAAGCAGAGCATCCTTCTATCATTTAAAAAAAAAAAAAAAAAAAGCTTTAAAAAGTACAAATATGAAAAACTTTTGTCAAATGTGTTTTGGTCATTGTTGAGGTTAATTCAAAACATAAATCACCGCAGGTGTAACTTCACTGGAAACACGTGGCTTTCCATGCAAAATAAATCTGTGGCACAGAACAAAATCTGCATGACTTAAATGGTGATTTGGCTGGCAAATGGAGGCATGGGCAAACTTTCAGTGCTGCATTCAGCTCTCCTGGTTATTATTTACAGATGCTTCCTATGATGACAGCATTCCTCCCCTCCTGCTCTTCGGGAGCTATTCCCTGGCGCAAGATGCTCTGGAGCAGTCACACTGCCAGGCTGTGGCACAGGCACACGCAGCAGAAACATCCCAGGAATGACGTAAATGTAAAAAAGAACTCTGGTTTCCAGTGACAGCAGCAGAAAATTCTCTGGCTGCCAGACCACAAACAAAGTGGAGATGTTTCCCTCCCTCATCCTACTTGACACAAGACCTGAGCCAAGCTCCCTCAGCAGCTCTCCAAAGGGTTTACCATATGTCTGATTCCTGGCTGCACACAGATCTGTCCCTGCACTGGCAAGGCGGAAAAGCTCTGCACTGCAGGACCCTAGTGGCAGCAAAAAAGCTCTGTCTTGTGATGAGCCGGGACAGACAGCACCAACCTTCAATTTTCCGTCAGCTCTGGGCTGGATTTTACACCAGACAAACAACAGCAGTAGCGGCTTTTGACTTCTGGAAAAAACAGAGTGGCTTTGAATGAAGCACCAGGGAGAGTCAGAGTCCTAGCAGGGCTGCTCAATAGCTGTGCCCCTTGGTTTGCCCAGGCATGCAAGCCGGACAGGGTGAGCTTCTCACTGCAGCTCAAGATTCAAACTCCCCTTCAGGTAGGGGCTGAGGGCTTCCCACCATACCTGGATGCCTCAAACCAGGCTGCAAGGCAATTGCTGTATCTCCTGTGCTGTATCACCTTACTGTCTCATGCCCAAGAGATCAGCTGGAGTGCTGGAACTTCTGGTCCCCCGTTGTGCAGACAAAGAGGTCAGACTTAGGTGCCCATTAACTGCACAGGATAGTCTTCTTTGCTAGCCCACCACCAAGCAGTTGTTACTTCAATATCTGATGACAGAGGTCCAAAGAGATGACTCAGAGAAGGGCTCTCTGTGCCAGCTGGCCAGCACAGCCCCAAGCATGTACAAGAAGGCGAGTAACTCCTCCCACGCCCAAGTCAACTGGGGGCTTTGAGATGCCCTCACCCCAGAGAGCTCACGAACGAGGTTCATGACAGGCACCAAAGATCAAGTCTAGAAAAGGAGGACAGTGAGGATGAGAGGGATACAATAAAGTTCAGCTTTTGGAAAACAGATGGGCCCAAATCATGCAAAAAGGCTTTATGATCTCTCAAGCAGGAAATAAGTGATGACACACTGTCATGTTGCTGTGTCAACATCTGACACATCGCAGCAGGACAATTTCATGGACTCCCACGTTATTTTAAAAGCTCCCTTTGAAACCGCAGACAACAGAGGCACTTCAAGACTTGCAGGGCAATGTTCTGCAGCAAACCTGCTGCTGTGGGTTCAGTGCCTCAGGAACCAGCCTGTATAGAGAAGCCACAGCCAGCCCTGCCATCCACTGAAGGCATTTGGGGCTCACCACAGACAGCTGCTGATACAAGACCAAAGCACCAGCCTCCCTTTCCCTTTCCCCCTCAAAGAAAACAGTGCTCTGACCCAAAATGTGTTCAAAGGGTTCATTGTTGTCTGGCCAACACACACGATGCTTGAAGCTAGCCTGGAAGTCCTCAAGGTTGTGGACAAAGTTCTGCATGCCTCAAGCAGGCTACAGCACTTTTTGAGAGTCTCCTTTATCCCTAAGAGGGGCCTTTTGTTTGCTTTTAACATTATGCACCAGAAACAAAATATTCCTCCCCCCTGCTTCTCTCCCTCTCTTTCTTATTGGAAGCAGACACTGGCATTTTCACTGACAAAATTGCCGGGCTGTTTTTCTAAGGGTCTACATATTTACTTTCTCTGTGTTTTTTCAGCAGTGGGGTGCAAGAGCCAAATCCTTGAGGATTGGCCCACAGGGTCCTGCCATGGTGGAAACCAGAAGGGACATCTCCAGGAAACCTTGTATTTCACTGTGCTGCTGACCGGAAAAGCATTTCTTCTTCCAGCTGTGGGTTCAGCACAAGGCACATACTCAGATACCAGCAGAAAGAACAAAACTCATGTTTCCTACAAGCCTGATGAAAGGCTACCCCTATTCAGCACAAATTCTGCAAAACCCATTCAATCTCTACAGAACATCTTCATTTACAATCTGGTTTCATTTTCCAGCCCATGATGATAGAGACAGCCTCTGTATAGATCATTTCTCACAAAGTTTTGCTTTTCAGAGTGATCCTGCCTTTGGGAGAAGTTTGCTGGAGTTACCAAGTGACTGCACACAACCCTCTCCTTGGAAAGCAACACATTAGGAAACTGTCTGGGCTTATACATCAGAATGTTTTTGCTCATGAACTTATTAATTGACTCTCACCAGCAAAGCCTCCCCCGCTTTAGGTTGGTGCCTCCATCCCTGCAGCAAGCAGGCACACATGAGCATCACCAGCAGACCTGCTCTGGCCCAGCTGCAGCACCGCTGGCCAAAGCAGGAGGCAGGATCCTGGGCCACGGCCGTGACTCACTCTCCCGACCCTGCCAAAGAAGTAGTTTTGAAGCGAGGAAGTGACCGGGAGACTTAAATTAGAAAGCTGGTGAAATGAAATGAAAGAAAATCCTCCTCAGCTCTCCTGGCTTGTATGCAGCAGGAGAAAGGGTATGCAAAGTGTAAGAGGTGTCAGAGCACGACATGGTGCTGAACCAACACACAGGTGGGCTCTGGCCAAATGACCCTTTCTTCTACCCAAGTGAAACAGCCCTTCCAGCATTTCACCACCTGCTCAAGTGGAGCCATGACCGTGCCCAGGTTGCCTTTTAGCACACAGTATGCAAGCCAGTGCACTGTATGGGCAAGTCATCATGCTCCCTAGGGTGCTGCCAACCACACTGGTGCTGGGTGGGTTTCCCTCTCCCCCCTCTGTTGTGAAACATTAGAAGAAGTAACACATTCCTAAAGTATTTCCCCAACCACTATATATAGGGCTGAATGGTTCTTACCTGGCATACAGGTGCAGGAAAGCATCAAAACTTAGAATCATGACAGTCAATAGCAAATCTCCTAAAGCTAACAGCAGCTCAAAATACAGCCCCAGGTAAGCTGGCCCAAAAAGCAGCTGCTCCAAGTTTACCTGTTTCTTCAAAGCTGCTCCTATGGGTTAACTCCACAGCTTACTTGGATTGTTATATCGAATCTACAGAGGGAGAGAGGGGGACTTTTGAAGTTTCCCAGAGAGAAATCCATATTTCCCTCACTGTACGTTGACCACTGTAATGAATTACCCTAACAAGACTCAGCCATGTGTTCAGCTGGCAAGAAGGGATCAGAGGCATAGCAGATCAGCGTGAAACACAGCCCACAAATACTGGTGAAAGAAATCTGAACTAGGATGAGTGCCCATAAATCACATTACTGTGAAGAAAACTGGAGGCATGGTGATGATGAACTCTCTTGCTGTGCTTACGTCCCTGATCCAGGATGCATCCTCCAGGAAAATCCATTATATTCTGTCCCACACACACTTGGCCCCAAAACCTTCTTTGCCAAGTTTCAGCCCACAGCTGAGATTTGATAGCCAAGTTAATAACTTCAGGATGTGTCAGTTCAGAGCAAGGAGGATGACAAAGTCAGGCTGACTTTCTCCCACAGCCCTCTGAGCCTGGTAAATAGGACAAACATTAGGAAAGGGAGCAGGATGCTGTGCCACAGCCCCTGGGAAATCCTGCTTTGTGACTGGCTGGGCAGGGTGGATCAGCTCTCAGCCAGGCAAGGCAGATACTGTCAAAGAAAGAAAAGGGCTGATTAGGCCTTTTTACCTCTAATAATATCAAAATAGCATATTGCTTTCATTGGCAGTCAAGCAGAAAACAAAACGATGCAAAAAGGAGAAGCCTCAAGTGAAGTGGACTGGAATGATGGGGGGTCTGCAGGAACGACATAATACTTGCCTTAATACTTGAGTTTTTCTCTTGCACATTGGGAGGTCTGTGAGGTAGAAGCTATCAACTCCTACTCACCACCCCATGGGAATCCTCCCACGCTCCTACCTTTGCATTGCTGGTAAACTGACAAGTGTCTGTGAGCTAAAGCAAGCCCCTGGGAAACAGGAGCCGGATGGTCCTACTGCCCACTCTAATGGCTGGGGGAAGAACATCCTCACTTGCTACGTCTGAGAACCATTAAAGTGCACTTTCTTCAGTGTAAAGGGCATCAAAGATGCTTTTGCTGGCATTTAACCCCAGCAATGGATTTTGGCTCGAGTCTCACCCATATGCTCTCAGCTCTTAAACTGAGACCCACAGAGGGACACCTCCTTGCTGCTACACAGAATGACAGCTTAAAGTTTCATGCCATGGCTCTCCCATTCTGGGTCTATCACACTCCAGCACCCCACAGCCTGGGCTCTCTGGGGCATGGAGGGTTTGCTAACATGCCTGTACACCAATTAACAAACTAAAGCATGGACTTTTTGTGACTACCTACTGCTATGGCATAAAAAAAAAAAGAAAAAATATAAAAGCAGGAATACCAAAGAATAACTGAAGCAACTTATTCAAACTCTCTGGAGTATTCTTAAATGAGCTAATGAATTTTGGGCGTTTTTTACTGAAGATCCTGTGCAAAATCTAGAGCACATGATGGGAGGGAAGCAGCATGCATATGAGAGCACATACCTAGCAGGTACCCTGCAGTGGGGCATAAAGGCACTGTAAATCTTCAGGATGTTCCCAGGCAAAGTTCCCTCAAGCATTACAGCTCTTATCATCTAAACACACAAGCATGCTCATACACGGCAGCAGCATGCTGTGACAGCATGAGAACTCTCTACAGATCTACATGCATTTATAGATAAAGCATGCATTATAACAAGGGCAAACTGCATGCCTGGAGTCAAAGCTGGGTGGAAAGGATCAGTTTAGAAGTGGTGCAATGCACCTCAGCTCCAGAGTTCAAACTGTTGGAGAGAGTCCAACAATATTTTTCCTTTTTCCTCTCTGTGCTGAATGTCTCCTCCTTCATCACCCTTACCCCCAGGAAAGGCTGAATGTAAATTGTCTGTTAATTCACAAGAATAACTGAACAAACTGGGCTGCAGCAGGGCTTAGTACACTCCCCAGCTCAGCTGTCCTTCAACCCAAAACTAGCACCAGCAGAGCTCAAGAAAATGACTGGAAACACCCAGGGTGCGAGGCCCAAATCTCACCCTGCCCAGGGCTCCATTGACCCCACAGGCCAGTGACTGACAGGTCATGGAAGTGACACAGAGTGATGTGAACCTGCCAACCTTTGCAGGAAGAGACTACAAGGGATTAAAGGTGGGGTCATTGGTGGCTGTGGGTGAGCAGGGCAACAGTTGGCAAACTCTGGGATGCTAAGACTGAGTGGCTTTTGCTGCTTTCAGTAGTCTGTGCAGAGAACAGATGCCTTTTCCATACACAAAACAAATTGTTTCCTTGCTCTCAAGGAGGAGACACTTCCCTCCCACACATCCATCAGGTTAATGTACATTTACAACTGTTCGAGGGGAGGGAAAGACCAGGGTCCCATGGCACCTCGGCTGCTAGGCACTTTGCTTCTGATGAGCAAGAAACCCCTTTGTTGCTGGAGGGCAGCCTGGCAGACCAGGGTCCCTGGGAGTGGAAGAGCCGTGGTGGGGACCGGGATTTAGGGCTGGCTGGCTGCTGGCAGCAGTTCAGCTGGCTGTGCCAGAGAGAAAAAAATAACTAAAATAACTTAAAAAAAAAAAAATGGAGGCTGGGGAGTTAATATCATTAAGTATCTGACAGCTGGAAAATGTGAGCAGTCATTGTCTGCAGCCCCCCTACAGCTCCTCCAGCCAAACCAGTTTGCTGAAAGCAGCAGCAATAAAGCATAAAAGCCAAGACTGGAAATATTGACTCCCCTCTCTGCCCTGTTGCCCTCATCAAGGGAACAGGAGGTCACTCCGCCCCAGCTTGTGGGTTCTTGGCTTCCCTGCACCCCCATTCCCTGACCTCATCCCTGTTGCTGCTTTGAGGCAGCAGCTCTGGGATTTGTGCCGAGAGGCCTGAAGAGGCCATGGCAGGAGCTCTCTCATCTTTCACCCGCTCTGAGCAGCTGTGCTCCATCTCACACACAGCACTGATGTTGCTGCTGTCACCACAGGGGTGAGCAAACTGCTTCGAGCATGGCTTCTGTCCCCACTCAGCTGCCATCAGGGGGGAAGGACCAAGCTAGCTACACCCCACATCACCAAAACCTCAGAAACATTGCTCCTGCCCCTTCTCCCAGTTCCACTGATGGGAGATGCTAGAGACCCTAGGACCTTCCAGCTGAAACAAAACTCATCCTCTGCAGACTGAGACATGATATCCTTGCACTACTTCTTCAGTATGCATGAATGTTTTAACATTGGCTGCATGAAAAGAAAGAAATCCAGAGTTTAAGACACATGCATCATCTTCCACCAGCCAGCAGTGGCCAGTGACTCTAGGGGTATCAACAGCTTAACTATCGCTTACCCTTCAGGCTACCTTCCCCTCCAGCAGCTGACTCTGAGCCCAAGCCACCGTAGCCATGCACCGGCTGGCCACTGACTCACTCCCAGCAGCACCCTGAGCCTCCCTTCACAGCACTGATCTGGTGCCAGCATGAGTGGGAGCATGCTGAAGAGCACTTCTGGGAAGAACCTTGTCCTGGGAAGAAGATTTGATGGTAAACTGTGGCTTTTTTCCTTTAAAGCCTACAGAGGATTTTGATCAAAAAATCTTCACAATCTGATTCTGAATGTACTGAACTAAAACACTGAAACTACATCCCGCTTCACCTACCAAAATGATGGACAAGCAAACCAAAGATTCAGTTCCAGGAGGTCCTTTTAAGCTACTCCAGCTGCATGGACAGATTTGTGGGACTCCTTTTCCTCAGTCCATGTAGCAGGCTCAGGTTTGTGTCTGATCAGAGGGAGGTGTTGGGCTCCACTCTCACACCAGTCAAAGGACTCGGTTCTGGACATGGGTCCAGTTCAGTCTACCCCACACTTCAATAAGAAATGAAGAACTGCCTTCATAGCAGCATGAGAATTAAAACTGACTGTTCTGTAATAACTAGCAGCTAAGAATAGACCCAAACCACATTGCCTGGAATGGCAAAACCACATCTCCTTCCCACTCACACCCCTGAAAACTCCTGTGGAAGTGCAAAGGAGGACCTTGCATTGTATGCCACTTCTGCATCATCAAAAGATTATTTCCAAGCACATCCTAAAGGAGACAACAGGTAAAGGGATGCTCAGCTTAGGCTGAACCCAGTGGTAGGATACAGCAAGTACCCTCATGTTTCAAAAGGTATCCTTAAAACTCATGACAGCACATCCACTTTCCAGGTTTCAAGCCAAACAGCAGTGTGAGTGATGATGGCAAACCAAACACCCAATACTTGCTGGTCACGGAGGAATTATTTTTGGCCATAGCAGATTTTTCTCTGTCCTGTAAATCTGCTAATTGCTGGTTTCTTGGAAAAGAACAGGGTGAAGCTATGCCTCTTCCTTGTGCTCAGATGCTGATGAGATCCATGCTTGCTTTCACAAAGGAACACAACTCTGCTATAACCCTCTAATTTGAAAGTTCAGGTGAAAAAAAAAAAAAAAAAAAGGGGGCGGCAGGGGTGTGAGGAGATAATTGGGAAGAAACCTAGACTTCTGACTTGGTCTTTTTCATCTCATTGTGTCTTTGTGTCCTGGCACTGTCCCTTAGGAGTTTGATTACCATCTTCCACAAGTAATTGGTGTCCTGGAGTGGTAACACACACACACTGAGGTATCTTGTTAGCTTACTCATCTGCATCAAACCCTGCAAAACACTGAATGACACTAATACTACTTGACCCTAAAAGCTCTTTGCTCAGCACCTCACCAGATGATACAGCTGCAACAGATCTACAGCAATAGCACAACATGTTCACACTCCTACATACACATAATAGCAATAACTGAGATCACAAAGACATTAATTTCCTCACCACTTCCCCTACTGAGTCCCACACATTTCTGCAACAAACAGGAGGATTCTGATCAAGGCAATTCACATGGGTATAAGGCACATTCTCCCTGGTATCTTCTTCACTGAACGTTCACTAACTCCGAAAAGCACATAAGAGCACCTCACAGCAGCTTGTTTCGAAGTGTCTGTGTTTTCTTCCAGGCCAGCTGTCTTCCTCTACCCTGCCTTCATCCAACTGGGAAACACACATTTAATTGCATTCATTTATGTTCAAACAGGCCTTCTGAAAAATAAGTGGATTAAAAGCTGGTCTGGAAAAAAAATTAAACCCTATTGCAGAGCAGCAGAACCTGCGTATTTGGGCTGCGATGTAATGCAGGCAATGGGAATTCTCCTCTGCAAGAGGCATTGGGAATGTAGTCGTGCGGCACAGCCAATTGTGATGCACTTAGCAGATGTCTGAGACCCACAGTTTCATCAATCTACCTTTGATCTTATGTTCCAGTCCTTCCTTCCAAGTCTGAACATCCATTTAACCACTGCAGAGGCTCAGCACGTTTCTGCAGATGGACCTAAACCCTTCTCTAAACTCCAAGGGCAGGAGCTGCATATTCATCTCCAGGCAGCAAAGGAGGACACCCACTCATTCATACCTTCACCCAGGCTACTGTCATTCAAGACCCACATGTGGATATTCTCCTTGAGCGTGGCCTTTCCATTGCAGCAGACATTTAATGCTAAAAATGAGCTGGCTGGGAGCTGGTGACTGAGTTTGAACACCAAGACCTTCCCGTTTGCACTTCCCACCAGTCAGGGTAGCCAGGCCAATGCTGCTCGGCCTCCAGCTTCCCGGGAGAGGACCCCTTCACAGCCGGTGAAGAGACTGAGACTAGACAAGCCTTTCCTACCTCGAGACAGCAAAGTTCAGTAGTGCAAGGTAGTAAAATACTACACACACACACACAGTCCTGTGAAATCAGCCAAAGAGGCAGAATGGTGAAGCACCAGGCATGTCAACCCCATGGTGCAGAGACCACTGACATACATAGCACACATTAACCAGAAATGGAAGCAGTGAGACTGCTCAGTCCAGACATCTGGGCAATGCAGTTGGGACCAAACAAACCCATTTCTAGGATGCTGCGCTGAAACAAGTTCTGCCTGGAGAAGTTCTCAGCTAAAGGTACAGCAGTATACAAACAGAACTGCTCTGCTTCCAGCCCCATGCTGGTAACTCTACTGGTGTTGCACTGCTCCATGATGACTTGCTGCCCTAGATGCTGGCTAGCAAGGACACCAAACTCTCCACATGCTCAAAGCAAACATGGGGATATCCAGATATAAACCTGCAGGACATGCTCATTCACTTAAGAGTTGGATTTGATGATCCTTGTGAGTCCCTTCCAAATCGGAATATTCTGTGCCTCTGTGACTTGTTAAGCCTAACTTCTTCCCTTCCAATTTATACCACATGAAGCTGCTGCTGCTGCTTCTCAGAGTTGGTTCTATGTGGGAGAGAAGGGACTGGAGAAAAAAAAATTTGTAACAGCATTTTGCAGCCCAGTGAAAAAGTTCAGCAGCATGTGGCAAACCAGTAAGATCTGCACAAACACATTATGCTCCAGGCTTTCTCTGAGCTTCCCCATCCCAGCTTTGCTTGCCTCCCTTCTCTAACACAGACAGGATGCAGAGCTGGCATGCTCCCACCATTAATTAAGCAACAGCAATTAGGCAACACATTTTTAAGCGGTTCTCTCACAGCCGAGCTTGCTGTTCCTTGGGAAAAGGCCGGCTTCAGCATTAAACCGGCAGCTGTGTTCAAAGTGCCAAATCAGTGCATCAGAAAGGGGGAACCTGATATGTAAACAGCCTTGTCACTAATTACCCCATGCCTTCCAGTGAATTGCCGTGGCCTCGCTCCATTAGAGCTTCGACTTCCTCAGGGCCAGAGCTGCAGGCAGGGATGCTGCACGAAGCAGGGATTAGTCTGATGGTTAAACCAGAGGCCGGGAGACATAACAGGAATAGCCCTACTGAATATTCGCTGTTCTACTAACGAAGCCATCCAAAACCAGTGACATGGAGGGGTCCCTCTCAGCACATTCTTGGAGGATTTACCCATCTGTCCCACAGGCTCTGGGCTGGCGCTTATTACAGCAGATTGCACAGGAGAAAGGCTGGTTTTCCCTAGTCCTTTGGAGCTGAATTCAGAGATTGCTGCTCCCGCATCAGAAACTCCTTGGCAGGGGCCCAGCAGACCACAGGGGAGGTGAGGTTTCCATCACATGGGCAGGGAATCGGACCCAGCTTTTCACTCCAGTAAGAACCAGGGACTCCATGTGATCCATGTGGTGCTGAAAACATGTTACAAAATCCCTGAGAAAAATGCTGAGCGACTCTCCCACAGACAGCATTCAGCAGCTGCAAAGTGAGCAGTGCTTGGAGGCTGGTGTCCGAGGCTCTGGCTGTGATCCACCAGGAAGAAGCCACACACAACAGCCGTGCTGGCACGGGGCTGCACTCTATGCCTCCTCTGCCTCCTCTCTGTGCCTTTGGGCTTCACTGAGTTGCCATCTAACCTATGTGTTCAGGGAAGCCTCAAGCAAAATTTTAAAGATTTCCTGTTTTGTTTGGGGGTTTTTTTAAGGTAATGGCTATTCCTGCTCTGCTCCAATAAATGGACAAAGGGTGCCAAGGGCAACCAGTAAGTCACATGCACCCGCTCCACTTCTCTCAGTTGAAAATTTACAAATTTCCGAAGTATTGAACCTCTTCAAGCTGTTCAGCTTTTGCTTTTATCTGTAATATCTATCTATCTCTGTGTTTCTGAGATTTTCCAGCAGCTATCCTAAATTAACAAGGATAGGAAACCGGGCATGATCTGTAACCCTAAAGGTCAATCACATCATTTAGCTTCAACATGCCAGACAAGAGGAAAACAAACATGCAGAGTTTCCCAAAGGAATATAAGTGAAGAGCCCTCTCCCAAAGGAAAGAAAAAGCTCTAAACTAAGAAGGATGATTTAAAGTTTATTCCTATCTGTTTAGATAGTTGTAACACAGGTAATGCCCAACACTCCAAGCTATGTGGTTTTTCCCTATATTTTCCAAGGGGTGATAAAACATTCCTTGCTATTTATGAGAATGTCACCACAAACATTTTGCATTCAAATTTAAGCACAATTTTGGAGATCTCAGGGGAGTCTGGCAGCCCCAGGACAGCCCCAAGCGTCTTCTGCACACTCCAGCCCACAACACCTGTATTATACTGTGAGTATGCAGGAATCCCACCCCAGAGAACAGGGAGACCTTTACAGCCTGAAATCACTGGGAACACTAAATAGCAAGTTCCAGATTAAAACTCACCTCGGGACAGCCCTGATTTAATCAACATGGGCAACAGTGTGCATTGCATGTCCTGCATGTCCTGTCCATCCAATACCATTTCTCAGGTTCAGTTCTCAAGCAGGCAATGGGCACTGGGAACATGGGGAACCTGCCTTAGCTCTGCAAAGATGGCATGCAGACTGCCAGCTATGCAGGGATGGGTGGGATGTGCCCCACAATCCGCACTTCACAGATTCAGAACCAGCAAGGTGATGGCAAAGCCAAATCTCCAGCTATGGGACTAGTTGGTTCTGCCCCTCCTTCTTGCGCTGCCCAACAGGCTGTCACACTCCAAGGGAGATGTCAACAGAAGAGAAAAATAGAGTCACTAGCAGCTTTGAGATATGGGACTGGAGGTCCAAGCATGTCAAAATGACTGACAGTAAAGTTGAGTCTTCTTGCTTCTGCTGTGGCAGAAGAAAATCCATCATCCCAAAGTAGATTCCAAAAGAGTCTCTTTCTCTAATGTCCCCCACTTCCACCTACATGTGACCAATAGGAAGAAGTGCCTGTGTCACCCCTCATGGTCCACAACCAGCACTCACTCCCGTGCTCCAGACCCTGCACAGAGACTCAAGTCACAATCCCCTCAAGTACTGCTCAGCCTCTCCCTGAAAGATATGAAAACATGTTCCAGGCGCAGGTGGACTATGGATTTAAATTCCATGTTTGCAAGCTATATTTCCTCAGCAGTTAAAAATAATCAAATTCAAAGAAGCATCATGAAAGCTTTTCCAGAGACCTCTCACTTTTTAACCATATTCAACTCTCGAAGTAACATCCCTGATTTCTAATTCGAGTACGGCTTCATTGCCTTTAACAGCACTTTCCCCCAAATATGCACTTTCTCTTCTGCCTAAAGCACTAATTTCCATTACCTCAAGAGGTATCAAATTCCAAACTTTTGCTGCAGCTTCAGGTTTTCACACTCTGGTTACAGACACCTCATTAGCCTCCCCACATCTGGTCCAGGCTATAAGGTGTTCGTTCTGCCACACGCCAGAATCAGTCAACATGACTGTCTGATTACGTACAGGCTCCAAAATGTCTCATGTATAAGAAAATAAAAAAGAAAGAAAAAAAAAGAGAAAGAAATTAAGCAGATGGCCCATGGAACACTGAGATTTGCAAATTTCTTTGTGGAAAACTTCTGGTAACCCCAGTTCCAAAAATAATACTAGGAATAGCCCTCTGTGTGGGAAGGAAGCATTTTCTAAAAACCTTTGATCTCTGTGTTCCAGAGGAGGGAACTGACACATTAATCAGAATATATTGTTGAATGGGGTTACTCTCTCACACCACAGGGCAAAACCAAAGCGGGTATTTAAACATTGGTGTCCAGCTCCTCATGGAAATTTACAGTGTGGGTTTTTTTCCCCCAGGATATTTTTTCAATTAACAAAGTAGGAATGTATCAGTTCAACTCTTACACAACCCCTACTACCTCCCCTAAATCAGTGCTCATCTCCTACTAAAATTTCTTTTCAGAAGTTCTCACGCAGAATTTTATACAGGCCTTTTTTAATATGTATGCATTATGGAAATTTCCAATTATAATGCATTTATCTATGGCTACAAGCCTCATTTCACAGGTGAGCCACTGAGACACCGAGGAGCACAGGCTCATACTTGGTGGGAACTTTGGTGGTTTACACTAAAGAGATAAATCCAGGCAGTCAACACTCCAGAATAATCTTGGAGTGTCGCAAAACTCTACAAGGTAAATGTCACACACACACATGCCTCTCTCCCACCTGAGTTTCATTGCAATCCAGAATTTACAGGAAAAGTGCTTTCCAGACTGGCATTTCTGCATGCACTCTCCTCTCCATAACTTATCACCACTTGCAGAGGTCACCTATGGAGTACACCCATCCCTATCTATGTTCTCCCCAAATCTTTACCTAATTAGTGTGAAGGGCCCATGTCATCTAATCCCTCATTTTAGGAACACTTTCTCATTTTGGAAATAGCATCTTCAGGTTATCACTGACCCCCTCTCCCCGTCCTCCACCAGCAGCAAAGCCAAGTCCCTGGGACACAGGACTACAGTGCAGAGCTCACGTCCTCTTCCCAAACTGTCTCTGTCTGTAGAGGCCACAGGCTGACAGCATTTGTTTGGATTCTGTTCTTGGACAAAACCTTGCTTGAAGCATTTGATTTTCTCCACTTGTTCCACTTCCCTTCTGTAACATGAAGCAATACTTTTTCCCCTATAAAAATTGAAATTGGGAGCGTACGACCTAAATTTCAAGGTATTTATAATTTTTGGCCCACGCAGCCTCAGCATTACCCTGCCAAGCACTACTTGCTGCTGGGAAGGCTGACAAAATGGGATCAGCCATAAACAAATGAACTTTCACTTTACTACAGCACAGAAAAGGGAAAAGGAAATAGGAACAAGGGAATGCGGAAAAAGGTATAACGGAAAAGGGAAATTAAAATTCTTTACTTTTAACTAGAACTCTTCAGTGAAACCAAATGCAAGCAGAGTAAAAAGGATGTATGCAAAACTGTTCGAAATCAATATTACAAGGCAGTAGATGTATTAAGAGCAAATGGTATCAGACACCTGTCACTTTTGCAGTGGTGAGGGATGATGACCCTGCTGCAGAGTGACAACTCACTTATAGACTGGTCTGCTATTGTCTACCAGTAGTTTATATTAAGTACAACGCCAGGATGAGGGGAAGACAAGTTATCAGCTTATCAGCTCTGGAGCTAAAAGACTGAGTGGGTAAGGGTGGAAAACACATCTCCAGTTTTCTAAAGAGAGCTTTACCTCAAAAGAGCACACATTCTGTGTGGCTTTATCCATTGCCATGATTGCAATAGACACACGTGTTGAGCTGCTTATTGATGTTTGCATCTGAGAAGAGATACAGAAGAACAGAAAGTCTGCTACCCAGTTTGAATAGCTGGGATTTGGCACAGCTGTCTGACCTAAATTAAGTTTCCATCCACTGGAGTACTACTTGGAGGATATTCTCAACCACTGTTTTTATATCCTGTGCTTCTAGTTTGTAAAACAAGTTAATTCACAAAGAATCTGAGTTACCTCAGAGGAAGAGACTTATGAGAGACTTCCTTTGTCTGGATCTGACAATTCATTATCCAGTGCAGGGAAATTTGCTTATAAGTGTAATCACAGGCAGTGCAGTAAAACACTGCAGAACTCACTCACTTTAGCACTAGTTGCAGCTTCATGGTGCTGTGGAGCTGCCTCAGACCCCCTGCTATGACCCCGTTAATCAGCTCCCAGCAAGGCAAGAGACCCCATGAATGCTGTCTCCTTCCAGAGCGATACCCTGCAACTCTGCTCCTGGTCTCTAGACCCCTCCTCATGAATTTGGCAGCCTTTTCCAACCCGACTGACAGGCAGCAGCATCCAGCATCTCCCACGTCTGCTGTTGAGGCGAGCACGTGGGGCCGTTGCACTGCACACCATTACACAAGGGCTCAGCACCACGAACTCTCCTGCCCCGGGAACTGGAGAATCCCACTGAACAACAGGAAGTATTAAATCAGCATCTCCTCTGGAAAAATACCACAAGAAACCACCCATGGGACTCTTCTGCTCTTGCTCTTTTGGCCCTGAAATCCACTTCCTCAGCACATAAACCACCTCTAACAGGAAATGCTGCCTGTCCATCCTTTTGGCTCTGAAACATCTGCACATGCTGTCAGGGTTCTCAGGTAGGCAGCATTTCCCCTTGGTCTCCCTCAGTAGGAAGAGCCCTTTCACAAGCACTCTCCTCCAGGAACAATCACCTCTTTAGTCCTGCATAGCGATAACTCAGCCTTGAACTGAAAACCATGAAGGACACACCTGCAAAGCAAATGCTGTGATTTCTGCAGAAACGGAAGGGCCAGAACAACTTGAAGAACCTGGGTTGCTCTTGCAAACAGCATCTCTCACAATAACATCAGTTTTACCATTTCCACCGCAGGACACCAGCAGCAAAAAATGCAAAGTTTATGCTTTGGGGAAAGTGGAAGCAAGTTAAACACACATCCAGCAGAGCTGGGGTAGGGAGAGGAGGCAAGAGGTAAAGTGACCCTGGAAGGTCTGGTCCAGGAGGGAGGACTGAAAACAGTTGGCTTTCTCAAGCTTGAACTGAAAACACAGAGGGGAGCTGAAAACCTTCAAATGCATAACAGGCTGATATATAAAAAGAAAACTGATTAGGAGCCAGAGTATAGCCACTGGCTTAATTTGTAGCATGCAAAAACGTTTATCTAGGTATCAGGAGAAAGAATTCCCAAGGTCAAGGACATTTTCCTCTGGGAATCCAGGATTCTCCTCAGGAGAATTTTAAAACCACATATAATAAATATCTGCCACGTACCTGTCTCATGGATGGACTAGGTATGTTTTTTAAGTGCCTCCCAACGCAACATTTGCATGAATCTATGACCTTGGAGAATTAATCACAATTTCTGAAAGATCTTGAGCACTTTTAATTCAGAAAATTTCCCAGGAGTTAGTATTTGCCCAAGTTCTTAATGAATCACTGCAATTGTTAACTGCCTTTTATATTGAAAACAAGCATCCTATTTGTGCTCTGAACATGTTCTTCTGTCTTTCCTTGAGTGCCCAGTGATGGCCATTCTTGGGGACCTTCATTCCAACTGGATACAGCTGCTCTTGTGTCAGTTGCCTAAAAATAAAAATTGCCCCCTCCCACAATACCATTAATCATCTGTTTTCTAGTACACACAAATGTTACTAAGAATAACAACACAATAACAAAAAGCCTGGGACAAATAGGTTTTCTCACTAGAAAATCCAAATGTGGTTTCTGCAGTGCATGTCCATAGTTTATTATTGCAAGGAGATTCAAAGGAACACAATTGCAGGGAATAGTTTATGACACATCTGGTATTGCACTCGAGTTTATCTGGAAGGGATCTTAATTGAAACAGAAAATTCCTAATTAAGACTGGAATCCCTAACAACCTTCCCAGCACCCAAACAGGAAATTCCAGGTAGGAAACTGCTTCTCATCCAACTCTGCCTCCTCCTCAAACCACAAGTCAAAGGGGCCCTGTGTTGGCCAGGCAGTGCGTCACCTCTGATTCCATGCTGCTCCTTGGCACCCTGCTGAACTCAGTGGTATAGACACGGGAAAAGGGAAGATGAAAAAAGCTGCTTGACTGATATGATCTTTGAAAACAGAGGAGTAGAAAATGAATCTGTAGTGCAAGATCAGTGTGCCAGGCGCAGGCAGGCAGCCACTCACGCACCACTGCCTTCACCATTTTCTCCTCAGCTGGTACCTCCCCCTTCAGCCTAATGTACCACTCCCCACCCTGAGCACCCACAGAGATTCTGACTGAAAAGCATCAAGAAGTCACTTGATGAAATTCAGATTAGCACTTGACACCTTTTATGATAAAAATAACCAAAGGAAACTGGGATTCATCCCAAAACACACTAGACAGTTCACATTAATCAGGGGATGATATACCTGTCTCGTTTCCAGTCCTTCACCTCCTCTTCTCCAGTGAGATAAATGGCAAAGAAAACAAACCAACACTTTCTAAATTTTCCTTTCACAAGGATCCAGTTTCCATGAGACTAGTCTGCCTTGGCT
This sequence comes from Oxyruncus cristatus, assembly GCA_013399855.1. Lineage (NCBI taxonomy): Eukaryota > Metazoa > Chordata > Aves > Passeriformes > Cotingidae > Oxyruncus > Oxyruncus cristatus. The sequence goes on from VXAY01007256.1 coordinate 330,897, forward strand.
GTGAGCTGGAAAATAATAAACCAGAGCTCTGTTCTTTCTCAAGGGCTGAGATTAAGAGGCTGTGTACAACCAAGAATGAAAAAGCCCATCACTCTCTACATTTTCCAGGCTTTGCTCCAGGCTGGTTGCTCATAACTGAAGTTGTGAAAGAAGTATAGCAACTCACTTCCCGGAAACAATCTTTTTTAGTCAAAAGTCACAAGATAGGCAACTTCTAGCATCTTCCCCACATGCCTGTCTGAATCAGCACCACAGCAAGTTCCCAGCCCAGCAAGATTTCACATCTCCAGGTGCCACAGCTGCCAGCACACAGCCCAAAACGTGACAGTCAGAAAGTGTCAATACCAACGTTTGCCTTCGAAACTTCAGTCATGGCAGCTGTCAGTACTCAGAGCTTCTGAAAACTTATTTAGTTGCTCTCCTATAGAACAAAATGCCAAATTGCAATCTCCTATTTTTGAAATGTTGTGACCAAATGGCTCTCAGGTGGAGCTTGGTCCATTCCACAACTTTGCAAATAAAGCCATGCTGGTATTTCTCCTCTGATCTATTCAGTGTCACTTCTGTTGACAGTGCCAGTACAGCAATCCCCATATCCCAGTGAGGGGCTAGGAGCTTGGAGCAATTTTCAGATTCCATAAATCACAGGGCATCAGGTGATGAGCTCATGAATATCTTTTTCATGCTTCCTGCATGAAAGACATGAAAATCCAGGTCCTTCCTCTGCTCTTTCCCTGAAGGAGAATCAAGTCCCTTAATTCTATTTTTTTTTTTTTTTTTGCTGAAACCACAGTGATCAACTGGGAGGCCTGCAAGGGTGGAAAAACCTGGGAAGTCTGAGATGTGACCTACATCATGTCTGGGCTGCATCTGCTTGACTCAGCAAGCTATGAGGGGGTAAGATCGGCATCTGTGGTAAGCAAGAGCCTCCTCCTCTCCTTGCAAAAACGTGCAAGCTGTGGCATAGCCAGACTCTGAGCAAGCAGTGAATTCAGAGGTGAAAGGGAGGTGCAATAAAAATACTTTCCTTATCTAGCAGATTACAACAAGGCCTTCTCAGCAGTGAGTGTGAAATGTCAACTGTCTCAGGGGAGCAGCTCTAGCACCACAGCTTTTATGATAAAATGGCTTCCTTGCTCAGTTTACTGCATATCACACCTGAGACAACCAGAGAGGGACTCAGTGGCAACATCAGCATCCACTGAAAAATATGGCAAACCTCTGTCTTGGAAACATTAAGGAAAGACCAAGAGTGTGCCTCTTGGTCTCTCTCATACGTGAGTGCTTATGCATCAAGAGTTGTTTCCCCCTTACACCCCACCTGTGGGTTTGCTTAGGTCTAAGCAGAATCACAGGGTGGCAAACTGTCAGGTGGTAAACCTGACAGGATCTGGTGTGGGAGTGACACGAATTGCAGGTGTCAATTCACACCTGCTGCCCCATGACAAGTGTAGATCAAACACCCACAGCCCACTAATGAAGAGATAATTCTTGTCCTCCTGCCAACACCCACAGTTCAGTCCCATCCCCGGGTGTGGTGAAGCCTCCCTTCCTTCTGCAGTTACCTGCAATGAAAATGCACAGAGCAAACCCACCTGCACAGGAGTTTGAATAGCTGTACCTACACCACTGAAATTAATTTAATAATTAAGAAAGAGGGATGAATTTCATGTCGTTGTAGAGACTCAGACTGTCCATAGCAGGGCAGAGAAAAGCCCTGCCAGTCCATTTTCCACTGCCACCCTTCTGGCATACATTGCTTTTTGGTTTGTTTTTTAATGGAAGGCAGTTTACTGGAGTCTTTTAGTCTTCTGAACTGAGTCATTCTAACATGATATGGTATGATCTGTGGCAAAGCACACGAACAAACTTCTAGTGCCTTCGTATCCTTTCATTTTATCAGGGTGGTGAGTGTCTGATGCCCAGCAGATCCTGACCACGGTCACAAACCAAGAGCAGGGAACTCTCATTCCTCTTTTCACCTTGCTGAGCTTGTTTATTACTTATTACTCTCAGTAATTTATTTACCATATCAGTGCAAGCACTGCAGGCTCCTTGAGATGAAAGTCCATCAACTCCAAAAGTTTGTACGCCCATTACTGGCTCTGAGCATCCCATCCACTACACAGAGCAGAACTGCACACTGGCTCTGAGCAGATTACACATGAAAAAATCATTAGTTGGAGGGGGGGAAAAAAAGAGCCATAACCACAATGAAAGAGGAAATCTGTTAGATGAGCTTTGTGTGCTTATTTGCTCAGCTAAGGTAAGCTGCTTGCCTTGGACCGCCCACAGCACAGCCAGAAGTCACAGCTTTTCCTCCTCAGGACCGAGAAGTTTTCTCATCTTTTTTTTCATGCTCCAACAACTTTGTATTTGATATAACTAAATAACATCAATCGTTTCTTCCTGATTGCTACCTTGCTGCTTAAGCAACAAATAATGTGATTAAGGAACCTCTGAGGGAGAAAACAGGCTTTACTAAACATAAAACATCAGCTAAGCACTACGAACTTTCCTTAAATTCTCTAAAAATGAAGAGCAGCTGCCTGGCACTGATCCCCCCAGCAGCAGTAACTGCAGCATTTGGAACAGCTCTGGATTCTTCTGAAAATAGGCATGATCTTGTGCCAAAGAAAATAATCCCTTAATTTTATAGGTGTCTGATCATAGAAAAAAACTGGAAATTAGAGTGTCTGGGGAGACACATATAATGCATTGCCTAGTGTCTAGAAAGGTCTTTCCTTTGCCTCTCCAAGTGTCAGCAAGTAGAACTTGACTTGATTTTAACTGGGAGCTTGGGGGATTCAAATCAAAAACCTTTTCACTTGATGTTCAGTTTACCACTGATTTCAGTTGTTTGGGGTCAGGCCACTCAGAAAAAGAAAAAAAGGAGGTAAAAAATAGAATCTTTCCCAAGTCCTAACAGTATTCAACAGCAAGAAAAAGTCCTCAGCAGCTCCATGTAGTGGCTGCTGGCAGAGGGTTGCCTGAAATTTTTCACTAGAGATTTTAGGCTCTCTTCGTAGCAGTGGCATGCACTGTCATTGTCTCCTGGGATGAAACCAGAGGAGATGAAAAATTGGAAAATAATACGTGTTTTGTTCCTGGGTAACTCTTCTGATCTATGCTACCGGTAGTAGGAGATGTCAAGGTCAGAAGCAACCTTGACGCGGCTTGGTAGTGAATGTGGGAAGGGGATGCTTGTGCTGAGGAGGACGTGTGCCAGTGTGGGGAGGGCTGAAGTTCCTCTGACAGGAATACTGCACCCAGGAGAAGAAGCAATAGAGAAATCTTGTGACTGCCCACACCCTGATGCCCCACTAACCCAGTGGTGAATCACTGAATCAATACAAAAGGCTCTGTTACAACTTCTAGAGAGAAAGTGGGAAAATGTCTCACCAGAGCACAACAAGAAGCTCTGGACTTATTTGAAGCATGGAAAATACCAAGAACAGCCCATGAAACAGCAGCTGTTTGGGACTGGTTTTTTTATAAGCTACTCTAAAGAAAGCACTGAATATCCTACTTATGTTGAAAATTATACAGGTCACCTTCCATATTTAGTGCAGAGTGGCACAGAGATAGCCAGGAGACAGGACACATTCCTACTCCATCTTTAGCACGATGCCACTCAGATCCATATGCGGTCTTGGCTTTCTACTCTGTATTTAAACTACAATAAGCTGTGCTCTGCATTCAAGGAAAAAGTGGGGTGGGGGAATGAATCCAGACATTTGTGGGGAAGGTTTCAGTGAAAAGGCTGGCTGGCTGCTTTTCTGTGGTTACTGAGGTAATGAAACTTCAACAGGGGTTTACACAATGTCAGAGCGGAAGAAATTCTAAGCATCTACGAGAAGGGTTTTAAGTTACTCAAAGGCCTTACTGATAGGATTTCAGAGCCAGCTACTCTATTTGGACACTAATGTGCAAGCGAACACGTCTTTCAAAACCACATGTGGCCAGGCTATTCATACTCCCAGTCTTGTCCCAGCCATTCATAAGCAGGAGTGCGAAGCAGCAGGGCAAATCAAATAAATGACTTCATTCCTCGGGGAATATGAGCAAATGCGAACAAAGAAGCAAACAGTTTCAGATTCAGGGTGCCATATTTTTGCCAAGTTTACTTCTATTGGGGAACTATGAAGGATTCAAAGAATACAACTGTTATATTCATTCCTAAAGCTCTGTACCCATGTGTTCACACAAGTGTGTAGGCACAAGCAAGCTCCAAGATCTCCCAAATTTACAAGCCTCCCTGCACAGCTCTGTGGAAGATATCACACAGCAGTTTAATACACCAATTCTTGTGTAACTGGATACAAAGATGTATGTCTCCCGTAAAGCAGAGTCTGGGGTACCTGCACCCTGTGCCAGGTAAGTGTATCCCTTTTGCTAAAGCAAAGGCCAAAAGCTCCTGGAAATCCTCGCTTTGTAGCAGAAAAGGTGTTTATGGACAGGCTAAGACACTCCCAATTGCTAACCTGGGGCCCATCAAAACACCAGTCAGCTCCACTGTGAATTTTCTTCGGTAACAATCTATGTCACTGTAGTTCAGAAATGTGTGCTTGCTGCTCTAGACCAATTATATTGTAAATATGAAATCTTCTAGTGGGATCTAGGGGAAAAAAAAAAAAGGCAAATTTTGGATATGTTTCAGTGATGTGGAAACCCGACGCACACTGAGAGCAACCCTGATTAAACCTCTACGATCATCTGGCCTGGAGGATCAGTTCCTCCTGAGGAAAGACCAAATCCCCTGCGTGACAGTGCTGGCTTTGCCAGACAGTGGCACAGAGGCTTTAGGGGTGGAAGCAAAGCTATACATCCTTCAAAATCATGACACAGACAAGATCTGACAAGTTGAGAGACATAACCAACAGCTGTTTCCTTTGTGCAGGGTCGACACCCTGAGAGATATTACCCTCTTTCTCAGCCTCAGTGGAGCCTGCCTGGCTGCTTCAGTCCCAGCACAAACTCCTCCTTCAGTTTTCTGCAGAAAGAAGTTCAAAACCTACCTTTTGGCAAGTTCCTCCTTTCAAAACAAACCAAATCCTTTACTACTCATCCTCCTCAAAACTTGTTACAGGCAAGTGCCCTGCAGCATGACAGCATCCCCACGACCTCCTCCAGTTTGGCACAGGAGTCTAACAAACACATTTGATGCTGTGACTCGTTTCCCCTGATCCCTCTGCTGTTTCTGTTTCCTGCCCCACTCTTCTCACTTACACTTCTCTTTTGACTCTCCCATGGCTGGAAGACAAACCGAAACATACGCCAGAGTTGAAATTTCAGTTCACCTCATGGATTTGGAATTAAGCAGAATATCAACTTTCAAAAAAAAAAAAAAATTAAAATCTCAGTGGACGCTGAAATAATTATTTTCCCAGGAGTGATTTTCTTCTCTTAAAGCAAAGCAATATGAATAATAGATAAAGTCTTGATGCAAAGGGATAGTCCCTCTCGGCGACCCTCCTCAAACAGCACAGCTGAGACAGGATGAGCTGTTAGCCCTGCTCAGCCCTGTCACTGGCTGGGCTGTAAAGATGGGTCTGACTCTCCCTGCAGTAAGTAGCTTGTTTTGATTGTAGGAGTTTTGCTGATGAGGTTGAGCTGAAAGAAATAAGGAGGTGAGCAGAGCAGATTCCCAGGGAAATTTATGGTGTACTATAGAATGGGATTTATGGCATGGGATGGTGATGTGACAGAGGGATGGGATTGTGTTTAGGACATTGAAGATCCCCACTTGACCCTTCATTCTTGGCCAGATGCGTCCTGCTCTGTGAAGTGAAAGCTGTTGCCTCTGGACAAGGCAGCTGGCTTTCCAGATTCAGTCCAGGTCCCAACCAGAAAATGTTTGTAACTCAGGAACCACTCCAAAGAAAACCCTTGAGTCACATTTCTCACAGTGATCCTATCAGGCTTTCAAGGCCCAAAACAAGGAAAACCATTATTCTGGAGCCTGGTAATGATCTTGGACTCCCACCCATGTGAAACGCTCGATTTGCCCCAGATTCCAGGGACATCATCAGGTTTTGAGGGCCCTTTAAACAGCACTAGCAGCAGCTCAGGGAAAAACGTCTGGATTAAAATATACTGAAGGTCCCAAAGTCAAAACGATCTCCGCAAAGGTAGTAAGGAACACCTGACTGCAAACATCTGCTGTATGGAGTCCTGTGCTGCTGGCACACAGACACTGCACTGCTGCCTGCAAAGGAGCTTTAACAAAGCGTCGTGTCAGAAGCTGACCTGTCCTGGACCTGCACGGCTGACACATATCTCCTCTTCCTTACATACACAGGACAGTTGTGAGAAGTCACACTGCTGTATGACCATCTCCACTGAGAGGACAGTTAGCTTCATGCTCTGCTAATAAGCCAGGCAGCACTGCTGACTCTGAGCAACCCGCTCCATAATTGGCCTTTTGCAGCACAGGACATCTTTAATTAATCTGCTACTGTTTATGTGTGCTCACTCCTTGGAGCTCACTCACACTGCACAGACATCATGCAGCGCATCTGACATTCTCCAAACATGTGATGTCAGTTATGTCTTACAATGCCGAGTGCCCGGTATGTAATTACTGCACATCAAACTCATTCCACAGATGGGCAAATCAGGGAATGGAGTGCTGGGCTGGAGCAAACCCAGCCATTCCTGTCCTGCCTCATGGACTGTTCCTGGTGTCTGGGCCACACGCTCCCAAATAAAACACAGTTGGGACTCTCAGGCAGTAGCTGCACATAAGCATGAGGTCTGCCAGGTCACATGGCAGCACTGTGCAGAACGCTGGATTCAACATACGTGGTTCAATGCACAACGCAGTTGTGCTTTAGTAAATCATCAGGCACCAAGCTGAGTCATTAGAACAGATGTAAGTTAGTCCACAGCAAGTATTTGTACCGATTCAGCTCTTTTTCTTTCTACATTAGTTGTTTCATGCTCCCCTCCATTTATCCTAACAACCTCCACCTCAGTGCTTTCAGATTAAAGGACAGATACAGCTGTGCCATTACACAGCATAAAACTGCAAGTTTTATTGCTAATATCACCAGATCTCAAATCCAGACACCTGTGAGGACACTGCTAAATCCATCACCAACTTACAGCTCAGTCCAGCAGTCAGAGCAGTTGTCCTCAGCATGGACCAAGAACAAAGTGTGCAACTCAGGAGGCTTCAAACCCTGCTATTTTCAGCAGCCTTTGGTACTTACCTCTGTCTGAAATTCTCTAGCACTGACATTCTTCTGCTGTCACCAGTCCCTGCTGGGACAAAGCCTCTGCTTGTGTGAGCAGCATCCTGGTTCTGAAACAAGAGATAGCCAAGTGCTGCTCTGTGACTCCTAATGCTAAGCAAAAGCATTCTCTGTGCTCAGGACTGCTAAATCACTAACTGTAGATAAGAGCATAGGGCAAAGCCTGCAGACACATCCAAGGGAGAGTATAGCATAGTCTAAGTCTACTGCAGTTTTGCAAAATTAAACGTGGTTGAGCTCTCAGCTGTCTGAGAGCTCTTCTCCCTCCATAGCAGAAAATAACTTCCAAAGTTGGCATTAAGTAGCTTAAATAAGATGGACAGTGAAGTAGTTCATATAATGCACTATTGACCCAGCTGTACCATGGCACTGATAGCTGCACAAGCACTCAGCTTCACTCAGCACAATAATCCTGATCACTTCCCAAAGACAATCATTTCTAGGCTTAAGTACATTCTTAACCCAATGAAATAATCCCTTACTCAGGGGGCTAAGCTTTGCTGGCTCTTACACCTGAGCACTCCCTCCCGTCTCAGGTGTGCAGCACAGGCAAACACCAGGAGGGTGTTCTTGTTCATCACTCCAGCTCCATGAGTATCTGTGCACCTTAGAAGACCCTGTGACACACATCTAAAGCACGCAAGAGCTCAACTGTCAATCCTATTTAGCAGGACTTTGTTATTCAGGCTGGCTGCAGGACCAAAGCAACCCCAAAGTGCAGCACAGAAGATCCCTAGGGACCTGGAACCCTTTCAGCTCCTAAGTGGTGGAGCTGAACTGTAACATCCACCATGTAAAATAACAGCAAAGGAACAGGAATATAAACAATAAGCCTGAAGCACGCAAACCTTGCCTAGCTAATACTTCTCAAAAGCATCATGAAGGACAGTATGTTTTCTACACTGTGCTTTTCAAGATCGTTGAGCACACTGATTGCTGGCAACTCTATGACAGCTTTAAGTGCTGTAACTTTCGAAGAAGAAGTCCAGACAAATGGTTATTCAGGTCTCCCTACCTGAAATAGGATTCAAAAAACATTAGAGGCTAAAAATGGTTTGTTTAGGAGTCTGTAATCTAGCCAGATTTCACCACAAGAATCCAAAAATAAATTTGGGAAACAGAAGCACAGTGATTAAAATAACAGTGATTTGGAGTTAAAAACAGCACTGTGGGAAGCCTTCTGCTACAGTGCAAAAGTCATTTTCCAGGGACTGTTTTGTTGAACAACCCAAACAGTAATCAGGCTGGAATCAGTCTCCCAAGATGGGAAAATCCCTTTTGTTAAGCTCAGATCTGAGTTTAGGAACATTCAAAGAATCACAGAATAGTTCAACTCCCAGTGCTTCAACTGCCACACTGGAGAGTCCAGCTGCCAAAACTTAAAACCACCTTGCACATCCCAGGCAATCAGGGAGCTACAAGCCTTGTCCTCTACAAACCACTGCCTTGCAGTCCTGCCTCCTGTCTCACTGCAGCCTTCCCATCATCTAGGCTTGAACGACCTGCCCGGGCACTGGGGACCAAGCAGGCACTCAGGTCTCATGTTGTGCTTTAGTTACATCCAAGTCATTGAGGCTACAGGAGTGAGACTCTAATACATCATTACAGCAATGTGTATAGGAACTGCCCCTTATATAGTGGGGAGTCTGGTCAGGGGATGCTCAGGATACAGCGAGAAAGGTTCAGGCAGTTTGAGTGGTGGAGAGCAAACCCAAGCAGCAGGAAGGGTGGCTGGGTGAGGATCATGCTGATGGGAGACAGGGGTGCAACAGCTTCAGCTCCCCCATGCAGGCAAAAGTGCTGCATGAAGCCTGTCCGAGCCAGGCTTCAGCTGTAACTCAGCTGGAGATTACAACCCAGACATGGGCATTACCTGGGGAAGGAGCTCTGTGGCAAAAAGAGGGGTGAGAGCCTGAGGATGTCCTTTCCATCCTCACAACACACAGAACATGCTCACAGTGAGCTACCAGACCCTTGCAGCCCAGCGTGGGCTGTACAGGAGGTACATGCAGTGGACAAGCTTCTTCCTGAAGTGCCACATTGCTGCTTTATTTGTTATTTGCCTGTCTTGTAGCACGATTCAGTCTGAAACTGAGTTTTATTAGCAGCACCCTAGTGAACCAAAGCTGGCTGGAGGAAGAGACAAACCCAAAGGGGCAGTCAGAGACACCAGGTCTGTGACTGAGCCTGGAGTGCCAACTCCAGAGGAGCAGCACAGCCACTAGCATCTGGACATCAAGATGCAACACTTACATTAAAGGAAACGGAGTGACACTGCCAATCAACGGATGCAGGGAGCCACCATCTGCCAAAAGACATTAATTCTTAAAGCAAAGGGAACAGTAGTGACCAGCTTCCCCAACAGTCCCCAGTAGGAATCTGCAGTCAGTGCAGCACCCTGAGGTGCCTAGGTACAGTGTGCTGAATGCACCAAGTTAATTAAGAGCACTCACTCAGGCTACAGCAAACCCTGTCCCAAATTCCTCTCTCAGCAGCAGAGATCAGGACTCTGCACCACCACGCAGTAAGTCTTTCCCAAAGCAGCATGAGTCCCCCCTAAACAAACAGCCTTTCCTCACCCACCTCTGGAGCTCAGTGCATCTCACAACTCTTGGTTAACAGCCTGCAAACACATCCCCAGGATCAGTGCTGCCCACAGGTGAGAAAACTCCTGTCTGTTCTCAGCCGCTGTGACACAGAAAGATCAGCAGTCCCAGCAGATAGGATGCTTCGCAACACACCTGAAAGGGACACAGGTCAAGTGAAATCTCTGAAAATAGTGACTTCTAACTAATTCTAAGTTCCTTAAAATAGAATGGGGTTTAATAAAATCCTTTAAAAAGACCGATCCCTTATCACTTATCTACATCTCCAAGATTGTCTCTAGAAAGACTCTCAAGAACAAAATGAAATTTTTTGTTCAGTGAATCAACTCAGAATACCAATCCATAAAAAAATTCACCTATTACACAGTTTCATAAGTAAGGAAAATAGGAATAAGACACCACACATTTTCCTCCCTGTCACTAAAATATTTTGCTCAATCAGAGATCCTTTGGATGAGGTTGGCAGCCCTGGATGGGGAAGAGTTTTCCAGCAGCAGAACAGTGCAACATACCCCAAGTCAGTGCTCTTCCTTTCAGACTATTTCAATGAAACTTTGCAGTTTCTCATCTGCTTCCAAAGAGACAGAGTAACTCAGGTCACAGATGTCCCAGAATACATATAAGCCTTAGAACAGGCAGTGCCTTGGCAAAAACCGCTTTGAAAGCAGCTTTCTAAGCAAGAGAACCAACAGACTCTGCTTTAGTCCTTAGGCAGTTACAGCAACACCTTCAGCAAATATTTTGAAGGATATTTTCCAAGCTCCTTCTCTCTGTACCACGCTGATCTTTCATGGGAAGGGATATTGCTGGCTCCATCTTCAAAGGAAGTTGCACCCAAAGCCCTGGGCTATGAACTTCAGCACATCTCCCCATCAGACCTTTGGGAGTCCAGCCCTGACCTCAAAGAGCTGTGGGTTTAGGCAGTGCCCTACCTGCAGTACTCTGAGGCAGGATTTGCCCACCTTTTTTTTTTTTTTTTCCCAGGCAGAAGGCTCTCTGGATTCAAATGCTCCCACCTCTCTCTTTGATTGGACACAGCCTTGTCTCAGGCTCATCCTTCTGCAGGGACACGATGTGAGATCAAGGCCACCACTCCTTACCTTATATAGTGGAAACAAGATTTTTTTAAAGGCACAAACATGAGCTTTAGCTTTAGACCTAAATCCCAGTTTTCAGGCACTGAACTCATCTCCCATAGGAGCCCTTGTCATTCAGCATGTTCAGGGAAACCATTCACTGCACAGATCTGATGTCAGTGCCTTGATGTGAAACTCCTGGGACAGAAGTACCTTCTGGTGGTGCAGACAGTCCACTTCTGACAAAGTTCCTTCATTTTCTTCTCCTTCAGGATTTTTCCACCACCTCCCAAATGTTCCCCCAACCCCTAATAAAACCATTAGTTTAAAAAAAAAACATTTCTAGACAGAATTTTCTCCTGCCCTTTGATAACCCACATTTAAAACCTCCTGGCTTCTCTGTGCCCGTGGTGCTGATGACCTCCCGAGCAGCCTGTCCGCAAACTCTGCCTGACCTGAGAACCAGCATCAGAGCAGGGGGAGGTGGCTGCTGCCACCAGACCACCTCTCAATGGCCAGCCTGTCACCTCTGCACTGTGAGGAGACATGTTCCTCGTCACGACAGCACTGTCAGCGTGCTGTCTCACACCCTATCTGCTTCCCATCTCAGCACTAGCACAGACCCAGCCTTTCATACAACTCTGAAAGAACATGTTTTTCTTTTTTTTTTTTTTTTTTAAGTGAACAAGAAGCTACAAGTGAATATTTGGCCTTCACAGCTGATGGGCTGCAGCCAAACCCTGCCATATGTTCCAGCTAATACATGTGGGCTTTGCTTTCCATCCAAGAAAGAAAAAAAAAAAAAAAGGACATTTATGAGTCGGGATTCAGCAGGAGCATGTGGGAAGGAAGGGGTGGAGAAGAGATGCTATTTTTGTTGCTATAATTATTTAGTGGCCAAATCCCTGACCCTTGACGTCAGCCCTGGAGGGTCTGTTTAACTGACCAGTTGTCATGGAAAGGAGAAGGACTGGTTGGGAGGTACAGACTGATGAGGAACAGCTCTTTGCTGCCTGAACCCACCCACAGGCAGACCCCCTGCCTTCATTAGTAATCACCAGCTCATGGCCAAGAAATAAAAATGTCAATACCTTATTGCAGATCCATTGGCTGGAAACAAAAGAATCCAGGGAACTTTGCACCCTCCTTCCTGCCATCTATTACTGTTAAAAAGCACAGGCCAAGTCCTGATCTCAGTTTCCCCAGTGTTAAAGCAGAGAAACTCCACAGCCCTCAGCTGGGTCACTCCGGGTTCACATCGATTTATCCAAACTCAGCCTGGCCTCAGTCCAGACTACACACATGGAAATATGCCATGTGCAGAGTCCAGGGGTTCCTACTCCTTGGGAACGAACCCAGTCACAATGACTAATTCATACCACCTCCAAACGAAAAAAAAATAAGACGAATAACCCCTCAATTCCTTGCTCCAGACATCCATCACTGCTTTGAGCCCAGAGTCCTGCTAGCAAGGCTCCAGCAATGCTCAGGAGGTTGGCAGGAGTCGGCTCAGCTACTGACATGATGGTGTCTCATTACTGCCCACGCCATCCACGATGAAATCACCAGTTGTACTAGGAAATTGGAATAATCCTTGCTGAAACCTCAGGCACAACTAGAGAGTACTGGGCATAAGTTTGCTTAGCAGGGCTAAATTGCATTGCTCATTCACATGCAGTTCATTACCGGCTGCCGTTAGTTATTCCTGAGGCCAAGGACAACAAAAGGACTCCGCAGAAGCCAGAGCAGAGCTCACTAGGACGTATGGATGAGATTTAACAGGCAGCACAAAAAGTCATTTAACACATCCCAGCACACCAAGGAGTAGCCAGCAGAAGACAGCGCAAAAAACACGAGAAACTAAGGAGAGAAAAGAACAGGGAAGGGGCAGGTTCCCAGGTTACAGCCCAGCAGCAGGAGTCTGGGCTCTCCTGCACTATCACTGCCCACTTTTGCTCTGGTTGAGATATAACCTAGCTCATGCACTGGGAGGCCTTTAGATTAAGGTCTCAAAAGATCCACTGAAACCATGTGAGTCACACCTGTCTCATCCATCATCCAAGCCACGTCATCAGGGATTGCCAAAAAATAAGGAGGAATCCAGGCTTACCATATTTCCTCCAAAAGATTGAGAATTATTGCAGTCTGGGACCTGCTGCAAGTGTATTTTGAAGCCCTGGCATGACTGCATATCTATGAGGTGAGAAAGAGGAATTTGGCAAGACACAAGAAGTAGCCCTGGCTATCAAATGGCTGGTTACTAGGCTGTATGAAATGAGCTTAGAAATGGGCCTAGGACAAGTTTGTACTAACTGGCTATGCCCTGATTTTTTAAGCAGTGCTGTGTTAATTTACCTTAGTTTTGCTTTGGATTTGCTCTATTAAAAAAAAAAAAAAAAAAAAAAAAAAAAAAA